>NQII01000419.1:617375-769400 GCA_002778355.1 Clitarchus hookeri
GGGGGGGGGGGATGAAGCAGTGGGAGTTAGAGCCTCAGAGTAGGTAAGTACACAGAAGCAAAATTGCAAGATGGTTCCTTTGATATAAGCAAACTCGGTCACTCATTGTGCTCCAGGTTCTGGAAATGAGCATTGTGTCTGTTTGGCACTGCTTGCTGCGAAAGTTTCCTAAGTGGCTAGGCTGCTGGATGGCAAGTAGGATATCAGGCACTGTTTGGCGAACACTGTTCAAAGACACTGCTGGCCAGTGTCACAAATATGCCGGTGTGTGCAAATGGAGTTCCCAGTACAAGCCGTACTCTGTGGTCGAGCCGAGTCTTCTTCGGTGCTTTACATCGAAAAGAGGGGAGAGAGATCATGTGTAATTTCTGCACATATAGCCAGAAGGTGACAAATGATCCAAAGTGTTAGAATTGGCCATTAAATTGAAACAATCTAATTTAATAATTGCCAATGCCATTAAAATAAAAATGCTGATTTAATATATTTTTAGAGGCATATTATTAAAAATTGAATGTTCAGTTATTTTGGAATATATTGTAAAATCAATTGCACTAATAATATTCTTTAAAACCTGATATGGTTTAAATCCTTAAAAACAACTACTGATTTCATCAACTTTATATCCGAAGTAATAAAAACAGGATATTTAATTCGGTTTACTCTACAATCGATTAGACTGGTAATTTAAAAAATCTGAAATCACAAATATGTATTTAATAAAATTTAAGATATCGTTTTAACAAATTTTTAGAATCATAACATAAGGTGGTCCTGAAATACAGGTACTAACTTGTGAGATGATTCCCTATGCAAAATGCGACAGAAAATATTTTAACAACAATGTCGTATAGTAACTCCTAAGGAAGGTAGCCGCCCTTGAAAATCGATATTTCAAATGATTCTACGGGAAAAGAACATAACGTAGATGAGATGAAAGAGATGTTTTTGAATAATGTTTTCTTTAACAAAACCTGAAACCGGCGAACAGTTGTTGAGCACTATCATCCCATACATTGACACACTAGGGCGTGGTATGTTAGTAACCTACCAATGTGTGTGTTACCCTTGGGTATGTCTTTAAGACATCATAACCATACGTACATTACATTAATGCACAAATAATGGTACCTTGATGTAACACTCTCAGGCAACTAGTTTGCGAGAAAAAAAGTTTGTAAGGGTGCATTTAGTTGCCTGCCAGGTATGCAATTCGCGTTGCAAGGTGGTCGTACTACGTAACGAGACAGTTGCGCGTGCATCTGTGAGTTAGCACCACTAGCATGTGTGGCAGGGTGGCATTGCACTGATGGTTCGCAACATGGAGAGACAGTACACGTCCGCAGAAAATGCATATATGCATTTCGTGTATGGTAATGTAAGAGCAGCACAATATCTATATGAACAGACTTTCCCAAACAGATGCTATCCAGGCTGCAGGTTTAGACTGCAACATTTTTCAGCGAACAGGTATGACACTGGCATTATACACAATGTCCAGACATCCAGTTTAGAGGAGGACACATTGAATCGCTCGCACAGTGCATGCGAACCATCAGAGTGTGTTGAGAGTTCTGTTTGAACAGCTACACCTGTATAATCGTGAAAAGGTGCAAGCCTTACACCCAGCTATGTGTCGATTTCGTTCGCTGTCGATTTCCATAAGTTTAAGTATAAAAGAGAAATGGGCCCTATGTCAATCAGAAATGTTTATTTAAATTAACGTTCCAAAATTCAATTCACTATTATTTTTAACAAATATCTATTTCTTTCTAGCCATTACCAACAAACCTACCTCTGTTCAGTGTTATTATTTCATATTGATTACGAGAAAAATTTTATGATATTTAGAAACGGTAAAAACCAAATTTTTATTTAACTAAAAGATGTTAAAAGAAAACAAGACATTCCCAGAGCACGCAATAATGCCGTAATTTAGGGAGTGATGCAGTTTAACTAACACATTCGTAATAATTTCCTTTAGTTAAATCATTACATTCTTTTACAGTAAACATTAAACAAGTGAATCGTTCGGTAAAGTCAGAAAAAAAACCGATATTTTTAGTATACAATCAGACAATGCCTAGAAATGTAAATGTGTGTTATTCTTCGATAACAGTTCTTTAATCTCATTTGATCTTGTGGGTTTAGACACACAGACACTCATCATTTAATGACGTTAAATATAGGAGACATGGCTGCACCATCAGTGGATTTTGTGAAAAATTTCTGGGAAACACCGAAGCACCGAATTATTACATCACATGTTATGGTAGCAAAATTTTTTTTTGTTGATTAAAAAATATAAAATATGGTAACGGAACAACGTTCCAATGCGTTCCGGCAGAAAAATAACCCTGCAGATTTTATTCACTTGTCAAAGTGCAGTTGTCTTTGGCTTCACTGTAAAATTTTTTGGTAAATCGTCGTAACTTTTGTATTGTAATGTTTACATATCCTGTGAATCAAACACATTTTTCGTATCATGTAAGGTAACATTTTTAAGTGTTGTCCCAAGAATTCGACGAAAGGTTTGAACCGTGACAAGACGCTACTCTGAAAAGGTTACTGAATTAATCTTTTCTAGGACAGACGTAAAAGGAAGCAAAATCAGATCACTTAAAGGAGGAAGAATATATCATGCACTTACAAATTATAGGAAAAAGAACATTCCGTCGTATAGCGAAATTCATGTATACAGAGAATATAGAACAGAATATCCGTTCACATGGTAGTCGAGTTGTAATATCGTAAGTTACTGCCACTAGTAAAATTTAAATTATGGTTTGTATGTTCAAATCTTAAATAGAGTAAAAATCTTTTAACATATTAATTAATAATTATGTTTTTTAAGTAGCAGAGTTATTTGGGGGACTTTGGCACATCGGTACCTGAGACCGGAACGTCGGAGTTGTTCATGCTCTGTCATTCCGGTCAGCCAGCGGCCATATTTACAGCAACATTGGATTAATACGAAAATTACCTTTGATCTTGACCTTTGACACAACAAATACAGAAAGTAAAATAATAACAAAAATAAAAAAAAATACATTTTTATATTTAAAAATATTAAAAAAATTATGTATAAACTATTTTCAAAATTAAAAAAAAAAAGTAATACATTTCCGGAGGTCCCCCACACTCCCTCCACCCATACTCATTCTACCATCTTGGTAGGTGCAGTCCACCATCTTGGTTGGCGTCACAGCCAGCATCTGCCATTTCGTTTTTTTTTGTTTGTCGTTTGTCATTGGTTTATACAATACTAAAGTTGGTCTCTCACCTTCTTTCCACCGTCATTTTGGTTTTATCGTTTTTCGTTTGTTTTACATTGCTAGTGCTGTCTCCATACCGCGCCCAGCAGATGACTGACCCACTCCACTCCCCCCTTCCAATATATTTAACTGACAAATTGCCCCACCCCTGATTCTCACTGGATAATTGCCCACCCATTCCAATATATTTCATTGCTCCGCCAATGTCTCTCATTGGCTAATTACTTGTGTATTTTCGGAAACCTTCGTTCGACCAATTAGTCGGTGCCCCTCCATCCCCTTCCAATATATTTAATTGCATCGCCAATGTTTCTCATTGGCTAATTACTCGGATGTTTTCGAAAACCTTCGTTCCGACCAATCGGTAGCCTACTTTAATCGCGAGGGCGGGCTATTTTATCCCCTTAAAAATTGTTTATATGACGCACTCCAAGCCCCCTCGGGAAATCAGTCATTTTTCTAGCTCTTAGAAATGTACACGTGTTTTTCGAGCGGCCATCCTTTCGGCCATTTTGGTATTTGGAAGGGTGCGCTCGCTTATTGCCTTGGACAAACGGGACGAGTTAACGTAATTGCCGAAAGAATTTCTCCTGGTCTACGCACCTTACAAAATTTCGACCATATTAAAGTATTTGACGGCCTACCTGCAGCAGGACGAAGACATACAGGACTGCCTTCCATGCAAGGAGTGTTTCGAGAGCTGCACCACCTCTGTTGCCGACACGACGCATCGCAGGGGTTGGTGCAAGGCCCGCCGAGCAGCCCTCACGACGAGGGGTACCAAGACGAGGGGTATTTTGNATAAGGTAATTGTAAAATTACGATGCAGATGAGTGCCGTGGTTATTCATCATCCTGTTCAAGCTACTCTTCTTCTGAAGCCTCCGCTGAATCGGTGTCGACAGAGTTAAGCTCAGCTGGAATTAACAATTCCAGTGAATCTTTTGTAAAAGAAATCGACTTATTTTTGGGTGTTGGTCCCAAGATGGTTATGAGTGGGTCTGAGCTTAGCAATAGCCGGCTTATTATATCTAGATTGCATAATTCTCTTGAAAATTTTCTTGCTAAGTTCTGTCGGTAGAGCCCAAAATTCTTATTCCGTGCCTCAGCGGCTTCTTCTGAAAGCAACCCAATCGGCAATAATGCTTTTTCTAACACAGTTGCACCGTGAACAAGAATTTTGTGCATTATGGGCGTCATAGGATGCCAAGGATACAGACGTATATAAAGCTTTGCTGTTTCAAAAGTATACTCTGCAAATTTATGTAAATAAGCTTTGTGACCACTTGGTATCACTTCTAAAATGACTTTAAGTCGGTAAATCAAATTAAAATTAACACCAGTGATTTCTGCAGCCAGCTGCGGATTAGTGAAAAATTTTCTGCTGGTATTACGAACATTGGTGTTGCCAAATCCAGCTTTAGGCACATACACTATTAAACCCGTTTCTTGTCTGAATTTCTCTTGTATTTTTATTTTCCTCTCATTAACAATAGCTTTGTCACCATCTGTTCCTAACTGCCGTTTTTTCCCAGGGAGTTTACACGAAAGGTGTAATATTCTTTCGAACAAACAAATCCTGGCGTGCAAACAGACAAGCCAAATGTTAGTGCATCTGCCATAGTGAGTGCCATATTATGTTTCACACAATATGATTGTTCTTTCAGCGTAAATTCGGAGTAACGTAAAGAATTTATGGCGTTTTCTATGTATTCGATTTCTTGTTGAGTAATATCCACAGTTTCTTTCACAGATCTTATTCTAATAGGATGACAATATCGTGGCAAAGATGGAGTTCGGTTATGCCATATAACTTTTTTTTGTACCACAAACTAATTGCAGGGGCACAAAGCTACTCTAGAAAATATTGGGATCGGTAGAATCATTTTGCATCTTTTGTTTGAATTGCGCCTGTTGTGACCCATCACAACCCCACTTGCAAATCAGCTCTAACGTGTTACGTTCTTCTGGACTTAAGTCATATAAAACCTCCTCCAAATACGTTGATAATCTTGTGACAGTATGGTTTAGCAAATCTTGTAAATTTACTTCAGCTCATGTTTCAGACACTTTATATGACTCTTTATGTGGATAGCAGTCATTTTTCGCTTTTTAAAACAAGCTATAACTTGAATATAACTTTTTATTGGTGCTCCTGACTATCTCATATTGTCGCCGAGAAAGATCAGCCTCCACAAACATTGATAGAGCGCGTAATTGTGTTAATTGTTTCTCATCGCCCTGTTGAGACTTTTCGTACTCTGTCTTTAACTTCGTAGCTTGCATTGGAGAACTAATTATTTGTTTCAGTATATTGAAAGTATCTCTCTTTCCAGAAGTTTGTAATTGTGTCTGTGCAGCATGCATCAATATGTCATCATCTGCAGCAGTACGGAGTTCTACTGTTTTTCTTCTTTTACTTCTTTCACTCAACTCTGTGAATGATTTTGTTGGTCGACTCCCACCTTCGCTGCTGCACTGTCGGTATTTTTAATGTTTTCTGCAGCTATTCATATTATTTTTAATGATTTTTTTTCGTTTTGTCTGCTTTCTTCCACATTTGCTTGAATTAAGATTTTATATACGAAAACTGTTACTTCAATTTCTTTATTTTATCTTCAGAGAAGTCTTTGCACGATAAAATGTATGTTTCCAAATATTTCAATTTTTCGTCATGATTGGGTAAGTTTTGCTGTTGCATTTTGTCATACAAAGATCTTCGGGTCACTACTAACTCCAGAGCCGCCAGATCATCCTCAAACAAAATAAAGACCAAGTTAATATACTTTAAATTTAAAATCAAATGTTCCGTAATTTTCCACTATCATGATTGCCCTTACGACGAGAATCTGCAGGTATCGGCGACTAATTTAAAAATTATTCTATTGTACAAGGTCTTTTCTTTCAACTGTAATAAAAATAATAACCGGGACGCACCCTGAAGTACTACACAACCTTAAAATACACAACAATTTGGTTGAAAATAAAAAAATCCAAAGCCCATTTTTGATCAGGTAAAATATAATTCTTAATTTAATAAATAAAACAATAACTACTTAAAAATTATGTGTTATTGCCTGCTTCTTCTAAATCCATGAGTGTATTCTTGAAGAAAAATACTGAGCAGAAAATAATTACTTTTGAACTGAGATGGTTACGCTTAGACTGGCGAGAACGTTACGTACACTTACAGTGACGATCAAGTTTCGACTAAAGTCACGGCGTGGACGCAGCCCTTGAGAGACGGAGAAGGGTTGCCTATTGTTCTTTGCCTATTCAACTTGCTCATAAATCAGTTTTTTCTACCCTCTTTGAGTTTTGTGAAATGGACTTTTGACCACGTAGATTGGCGAAATACCCCTATGTGCGACGTCTGCGCCCATGGAAGAAGACGCCCTCCCTGTAAAAGATGCCCTCCCCATTGGAGACGCCCACCCCGTAGAAGACGACGTCCCTGTACAAGCTATCTACTCGCAAGCTGTACCAGTGGAAGATGCTCCCCTTCAAGTAATTTACTGGCAAGCACTACCAGGCGAGGAAATCAACTCCGAACACAGGACCTCGATAAACTTTAAAGTGACTTTGTAAAAAATTTGTAAAGCTTTGTGTGTATATGGAAAGCAAAAAATTCTTTACATAAAAAAATCGTATGAAATGTTCTGCATGATCCAAGGTTTTCGCACGTTGGACTCGTACACAATCAAGCAGACTGCCATCGCGTAAATTGACGAAGACGAAAAAAATCAAAGTTTTCAGTTTTTTTTTACCGCCGTATGCATGGAAGCACCTAGACTCCACCATGCAACAGGCGTATAGCTTACAGACGTACAACATACATGGACTAAGTTTGGACTAGGGAAATATTTCGAACGAGGAAATTCCGACAATGCTGGGCTCTGCCATAAGTCCCTATTACTCTGTGCATATGTTTGGAAGATGCCAATAGTCAGCGATTTGTAATGCGTGCCCCATCGGAACGAACTTTGTAGATCTTCACAAGCATTGCTGCTGCCCGCCGTTTCGACAGCTCGTCGAGACGTATGCCACAAGAATTCACGAGTGCAAAAATCAAAGATATTTCTGTGTTCCGGGTAATTCCGAAACCCTAAGAATGTAGAGTTATGATAACCCGTGGTTCATTAAAAAAAACCTACGAGGAACCCATGGTACATAAAAAAAAATACCACACAAAAAAATACCTCCAAGACTCAGAGAAGAAACACGTGTAAAAAAGTATTCCTTGTATTATGAAGAAGAAGAAGAATATTGTGATGTCTGTGAATAAATAAATGTGTTAAAAAAAATACAAAATGTTATTTTATCTTGAGTTATGTCCTGCTCACATAAGTAAAAAAAAAACTGTTGGAAAAGAAAAAATATTTAGTATATTTAAGTTTTGTTATAATTTAAAGAAACAAAAAAAAAATGAAATATTTAATGAGGCTCTAGCTATCACTAAAATAACATGACATTTTATGTGTACGAACGTAATACTATATTTAAATAAACTAAGCATTAGAGGTAAAACACTTTGCAAATAAACGCGGCCCTGAAAAATTATCTCTATATGTGTTGTGCAGCGGCTGCAGGGATGGTTGGAGTAAAGTTTGGCATCGCATGCAGTATTCACCACTTGGCAGTTGTGCATAAGACGTACTTTGGTCTTCCTGCTGAACATGAAGCAGACGGGTGCACGGCTCGCCTACAGCGGTGGCTTCACGTTAGCTACATTACATTTATTATTCCAACAGTGATCGATTGCTTATTAATTTATCATGTAAATCTTTAATACTTTGCGAAAGAATTCACGAATGCGTATTTATTTCAACATAAAATATTTAATACGCCGGAAAAATAAAACACTCTTTTGTCTTTAGCCCATTCGAGAACACACACAAGGGCACACTGACAGTAGGGTCCAGGTTTGATACATAAGAAAAATACACATTTAACCCTACTAGTGAAAAAATATATACATGTTACCATACCGATTTATGAAAAACAGACATAACATACTGATTTATGTAAAACAGACATGACGTACTGATGGGGACAAACAGAACATACTGGTGAAAAAATTGTACCTGTTGCCATACTGATTCGTAAAAAAAAAGACAAAACATCCCTTAAAAAAATAAAACTCCTCTCACATACATTCCAAACACCTTTAAAACAAAATTAAAGCACGCACAAAGGTAAATATAATAAAGAGAAGTTTCTGCACCCTCCATTCATAATCAGCTTTACATTAGTTTACCAGGCTTGAAGTATTTCGCATGCAAAACATAAATAATAAAATAAATATTTATAATGTTGATCACTTCAAATGTAAAACAACAAAAAGTAAAAAAAAAAATTATGTTATTGTTAGTACAGCGAAAAAAACATGCATACACCAAGTTAAGGATATATTTTTGTATGAAACGTTTCATAGTTTTACTCCAACTTTAAAAATTTAGAGAATTAATCTCCCACCCATGCGTGCATACAAAACAACCTGCAGGAGTTGTGGGGACAACAGGGATAGAAATTAAATAACTTGTTTCTCATCACATATGTAAAGGATTTATTATATTAAAAATACTATGTTTAAATTAAATTAAACTTTTGGCATGGTTTAATCGCCAAAATGTCTTTCTCGGCGATCCAGTAGTCATTACGTTTGGAGTGTCCCAGCCACCGCATGTAAACGTGAACATTACGTCGTTTCAGCACCTTCTCCACCAAATACACATATGGAAACTGCGTAAGCCAGATCTCTTCAGTGTAAAATCCACCAATGATGGGTTCGCCGCGTAGATCCTCGAGATAACAGATGCGTGCGTACGAGTGTCGCATGTGCACCACCTTGTACAACTCTGCAGACCAGGTCTGATGGAAGCATTTGTGGAAAACTCCCCATTTTTTTTTTAATCCGCACCAATTCACCGATTTTGGCTTTAGGCTTGCGTGGGCTTTCCTCTTCGGAATAGCATACACTGTCCGAACAAGGGAGTCGTTTTTCACATCTTCGGGCTTCATGCGATTGGTAGAATGAACGGTAGAATTGTACTTGCGTACGAGTTTTCGGAGTATATCCAACCACTTTTAATTTCCGTTCGCCGTAAAATATCTCCACAGTTTAGCTTTTGGCGTCCTGTGAAAACGCTTGACGATGCTGGCCTTGAGTCCAAAGTATGTAAAATAATTATTTATGACATACTTTTTCATCAGTGCACGAACAGTTTCTTTAAATAATATTTGCCATAGTCGGTGAGGAGATTTTTCGGTATGCGTCCACCACGGATTTCGTGATGTCATGCGCGTTCTTCGACTTGAGCGGCCTTGCCCACACATACTTAGAAAAAAAGTATCGATTATGGTCCAAATGTAGCAGCGACCTTTATTCACAGGAGCAGATTCTTGCATTTCGATATGTTCATATTGGAAAGTATCGTCCAGCCCTTTCATGATGGATTTTCTGAATGGGTAATTTATCCTAGCGCATTTGTGCAGCTCGTCAACAACTGCATACTTGTTTTTTCGAAATGTAGCCCACCTCCGCGAGTTCTTCGATGATGGAAATTATTTAGTTCGTGTGCGAGAGGTTTCCTGCTGCCTGCGAAGCAACCAGAAGTCTCAGCCTATCTTACTACTAATTCGGATCATTCCAATATTGATAGTCGATTTTTCTCCGGTCTCCAATTTCTGGGTCGAACCCAAACCACCAATTTCACGTACCCTAGGAAACAATCCGGCTATAATGGGGAATTTTTCGTGCGCTGAGTCTTTAAATCGATGTGATTCGGGGTTTTTCTCGGCGTAAAATGCGCAACTTTGCTTTAAAAAATGTGGTTCTTGTGCAAATCCGATTCGGTGTAGTGTCCAGGGCGCCTACGAAACAAAAGTTAGATGTACCCTTAAGCGATTTTCACCTTGCAATTGCCGATCTTCAATAAATACCTGGGAAAAAATTACACTTCCTTATTTCTGAAGTACCATTTTCCACCACTTTTCTGCAAACAATTGGTCTTGTCGGCAGCACGGTCAAAGTAGGAAGCGAGGTAATGAGATAGAAGAGTGCCGACATCGAGCCTGTGCTCACGTGTTCGTTTCCTTTCTCGCGCACACAGCAAATCGATTAGGGGCAAATCGTCTTCGTCGCTAGTGATGTCACCTTGAAATTCGCGAAATTCCGGGCTTATTTTCTGTTTACGCATCAGGGTCGGTTCTTCCACCTGATTTCACATTTGATTTCAATGCGGGCATCGTCCCCGTCACTCCGTTTTGTTCAAATTTCGTCATGCCAGAGGGTAGTATGCGTGAGAGCCTCCTCCATTCGATTCTCGACGGCAATTCTGTATTTTTCACGAGAAAGGATTTGGTCCGTACCACTTCGATTGCTCGCTGAAATTCTCTCACCAATTCGCTTCGGTTATACACCGTTCACTGAGTGGAAAAGGCGTTTCGTACATTTATATATATACGTATATCGACCTCGCNACAATTCCTTTCGCATAAAGAAAGAACTTTCTTTTTTCAGTATATTCGACAACAGCTGAAAAAACTTGATTTTATTCTGCACTAGAGGCAGAAATAAACTAGGCGTTGGTTATCGTGAAGCAGTATGTGATATAGTTCTTTATGTCAAACAATATGGACACACAAAAAAGTAAACATACGTAACATTGTCGTGAAGGGCAGGAATAAGGTTTTTTTTATAGTATTTAAAACATGTCAACTGGCTACAGTTGTGTCAGTATTTATTGTCTCGGCTTGGAGGTGCATCTCTAAACATAGTATATAAAAACCTTATTCAAGAAACAGAAGTTCAGAAACAGGAGTAAGTTGTTTAGTTTTTCTGAAAATACATACATTTGATCAGTGATAAAGAGGTGATTACCAAGTTTGGAAAAAGACCAGATTATTTTAATTGGTTGTGATTCTGGCTATCAAATATTACTTTTTAAGATATATGAATGATTAATATTGAACTGTACAAATTGGCAACAAAATTCCCCCCTCGCAAATATTTTTTAATTGCCCTTGGTCATACCCTTTTTATTTAAAAGCCCAATAATACCAGGAATGAGGCAAGATATTAATTCAACAAAAGATAGTAGTGTATATATGGGCAAACTGAGCCAATGTATTTTAAAAGGGAGCTGTGTGGCTGGGGGGGTTGGATGATCGCTTGATTCAGCTCGACTCGGACTAGCTCGGCAGTCTCCGGCTCTACTTGGGTGTTTTTGGAAGCCTTAGACACGGGATTGTCGAACATATCTGAAAGTGTTCGGCAGTTACGACCACTAACCCTGCAAGCTTATATAACTGTTTGTGGGAGCTGGTAGCCATATTGGTTTTATAGGCATAGGGTTATCAAATAAAAAATCTGTTCATATTATTCGATTTGAAAATTATTTTCTTAATTTAAAAAATACTAATTAAAAATTGTTGTTTTAAATTTAAACCAAAATTGTACATTGCAGAACCCTGCAAATGTGTCTCGTTTATTACTACATTCCAGTTATTCCCTCTTAAAATCCAACTTCTTACACAATGCCAGATTCTACAAATTATTAATTGCCTCTACTGTTGCATAGGCATAAGTATGCTACTGAAATAAAAAAAAATGTAATTATGGTATGAAAATGTGACCAAACAAAGCCCATCGTACGAATAGCGACCACCTGCACAAATGTATTATAATAATGGTAGGGATCAGCATCTACCAACAGTTTTAGGTGTAGTTGATTATGATTGAAATACAAATAGTGCTAGGTCCTTGAGATGTGGAATGTAGGAGGGAAGCTCTACTTGACCAACAATCTCGCAATCTTCCAACTTTTCTACCAATCTCACAATCTTTCCATTAATTTTCCAATCTTTCATCCAATCTTTCGATAATTCTCGTAATATTGACATAAATCTTTCCATCAATCTCGCCACCTTTCCATCAATCTTCTAACCTTTCCATCAATCTTTCGATAGTTCTAGGAGGAAAGAAAGATTTCAGAGTGCAGAATATACTGCTCTTACAACATCTGAATTTCCAGTTCGGAACACATGGGTTAAACTGAGAATTGGAATAAATGTGATGTGCAAGGGAATACTTCTGGGCTGCAGATAACCAATATTATTTACAATTATAAAAATTATGGTTCGACCCATTGTCGATTAATGCAATGAAATGCTCGTCATATGTGTTTACACTTCTTATACGACATTTGCGCTGCTTGCATGCTTTAAGACTATTTGTTACATGCAGCCAGCTGTACATTCATTAAACGCATAGTTATTTCTGACATATCTGACATGACTAAACCGAAAAACTATCTTACTATTCGGCTGAAGTCGAAAGAGGTGGGTGTGGGTGATAGGATGCTAAAATATATATTGACCGATAAGTAAGCTATTACTGCATTGAATTTTTATCGGCTTTGGGGCGAATGTGAAAGAAGGAGCGACATTGCATGGCGAAATAAATGCTATGTGATATTTTTGTGTAGCTAAGAAGGGCTTTGGACACCAGAAGCCCTTCTTCAGTCGTATGGTTTTTCTGTGATTTTAAAATATTTCTAGAAAAATCGAGAAAAAAAGTTGAATGGTATATAAAATCCGAGACGCTGGCTAAGGTTAAAGTCGTATGAAATTTTCTAAGGTATCGCTTCGGTTATACACCGTTCACTGAGTGGAAAAGGCGTTTCGTACATTTATATATATACGTATATCGACCTCGCCTTTTTGTAGGAAATAATTCGCAATTTTCTGAAATTGCTTTTTCGATCATTTTGAGCTGTCCGACATATATATACAATAGCGTATATTTTTGCTATGCATCGCAACATCAGTTTTCGCAGCCAGTTTGGACATTATTACATTTTGTAGATCCTTCAATTCTTCACGTCTCTGCGCGTTCGATACATTCATGAGGTCGATTATCCGCGCCTCCAAGACCGGTATGCGTTTATCGACCGCCCCCAAATCTTGAACTCCTTCATTTTTTACACTTTATAATTTTCTACCTATAAGGTGCCGTGGTGAAGCGATTTTGCCCACGTTCAAGGTCATCGTGACGATCGGTGCCGCCAAATTTGGAAATGTAACTGTGACTCATGGTTGCGTTTGTAGGATAAACTGATCGAACCCACGGCTGTACCTGCCTTTATGTAGCGAGCAGTCATTTACGGTTACCAATATACCGAACTTGTCTTTCCAGCACAAAGACCACATATCTTTGAATTCTGCAAATGTAGTGTCTGTATTTTTGTGATCGTCGTAAACGTGGCGTAAATTAGTGCGTCAATGCGAAACAAAACGAGAAAATTCACATTGTCGCGAAGCAGTTGTTTGGGTACACTGGGATAAGTTTGACTGACGTACACGCAGTCCCCTTTCGCACGCCGTCCCATGCTGAATTATTTTTAAACACAAGATTGTTTTTTGCAGGCAATGTAATCGAAGACATATTTCGAATTTAGAAGAGCTTCANGAATTATTTTTAAACACAAGATTGTTTTTTGCAGGCAATGTAATCGAAGACATATTTCGAATTTAGAAGAGCTTCATTCAGAGACACCACCTTCTCGTTTTCGCTGCAGGGGAAATAATCCACACCATTCACGACCTACAGTACTCGTGCTAATCGCTGGCATTTGTTGCTGGAGTGATTTTAAATACATTTACACGTTCTCAAACCAAAGACTGTTCGGTTCTTCCAGCAGGGTCAGTAGGACGCATGTTTACCAACACTTGAACGGCCCACAAATCAGGCCTTGAACGCTATTAGGCAACAGGGCACCATGACGTGATTCGTGCTCGGTTTCGGCATCTTTCCCAGTGATACTTATGGGGAAACTAATGTCCTGCTCGATTACCTTCATTATAATAAAACAAACCTGTATAAAAAAGAATATTTATAGTTTTATCACTCAGTTTAATTCAATGCGTTGTAAGGTAAATACGGTGAAATCTAGCCGTGGGATCGTCCATTCACTCATCAATAATCTCCCGTCCGAACTTTACATTCCAGGATACAGGTTCTGCGGGCCGAGAACAAGGTTAGCTGTTAGCTGAAATACTGTCACACAACGAAGTGATCATAAATGTCCGGGACGAAGCGTGCAAGCAGCATGCAATCACCTACTCCCAGTACAAGGATCTGCAAGCTAGGCTCCATGCAGACAAGATACTTGCAAAGAAGGTCAACGAAATAATAAAATCGGCAGCCGCCGGGCTCGGATAAAAAGTAGCCGCCTGGGGCGTATCCAACATCATGAAAGCCAATGTTAAACTAGGCATGGGTCTATCTACAAGCAAAAGGCAATCGCAGCACCCTCGAAGGACCAAAAGGAAAGGGAAGTACAAGGTAGGTGGGTTCCTGCCCATACTGATACCTGCAATCAGTGCTATGGCCGGTATCACGAATATTGTAAGCGCCGTGAAGCGGGCTTTGAACGATCGAAAACCTTTAGAATAAAAGCACTGCCATAACAGAAAATGGGAAGCTATCGCCATGGGAAAAAACGGCCTGGGGCTCTCTATTCGTCTCAAAATCGGGGAAGAGGAGGATAAATTGCTGGGGGGAAAAATATGAAAAAATCGAAGAAGGAAATCAAAGTGAATCTGCCCAAACGCCCACTGACGAATGTGAAATTTGAACTGTTTGCGCGCAAATTGAAAATATTTAATTTTCGCGGAGTGTTTGTGGGAAATACTTTGTCACCTAAACACAAGATAAACGAATGTGCCATAAATAATTTGGACGTGACAGCCTGGCCCAGTACGCACTGTTTGGCCTACGTAACAAAGGGCAAACACGCAGACTATAATGATAGTTTTGGGAATTTGCATCCTCCGCCCAAATTGCGCTATTATTTGAAATATACCAAACTAACGTACAATTACGAAACGGAACAGTAGCCTAACACGTGGAACTGTGGACACTTGTGTCTGCGAATATGAAAGCAATCGAGGTTTCCAGTGATAAACCAATAAAAATCAATATAATTCGCTGGGAATAAAAAGGCGTGTAAGCAGTACCGATCTCATTAGTATATCGGTGCCTATCATTCTGAGTGGTCAAACATCCAAGCTGCAGGCCAGATTTTACCCTCCCTTTGAAATAGAGGAGGAATGGTGTGTGGGGCTGGTGGATTTTAAAAATTAAAACTTCTTATCCAACATCGAGGAAAATAGAAATTCCAGTTTTCGGTATTCGATCATGGAAGCAGCGAAGGAAATCTTCATTCCCACCAGGGCATGCGTTCTAAAGGATATGGAATACTTCATTAATAAATCGCTGCCGCACGACATTGCATTTGAACTGCACGGTAATCCGAATACCCTGAAGGCCGAAATGTTTTGCATCGCAAATGTAGATTTCACAGAACCGGAAGGATGTTGAATGCACTCGACGATACATGTTTTTTTCCAG
This sequence comes from Clitarchus hookeri, assembly GCA_002778355.1. Lineage (NCBI taxonomy): Eukaryota > Metazoa > Arthropoda > Insecta > Phasmatodea > Phasmatidae > Clitarchus > Clitarchus hookeri. The sequence continues at coordinate 633,065 of NQII01000419.1, forward strand.
CTTCGTACATGTATCGTCGAGTGCGTTCAACATCCTTCCGGTTAACATCATACGAATAAACTGTAATTTGGCAAGTAACGGTTACGTGGATAAGAAACCGAGCAGCACTACTTACGAGTTCGCCTCCTCTGTAGGTCCTGGATATAAAATCGTAGAATGCCCAAAAATGCTCATTTACGTTCCGATCGTCACAAAGAGTGTCCACAAAGTAGCCGTTTTGATCGTGAAACCAAACGACGAACTGATAAATTTTCGAAACGAAGAAATCACTTTGTGCCTGCTCCTGAAACGATGTAATTAAATTTCAATGGGAAAACACATAGTGTAAATGCGTGTGGTACGTCGAACCCGAGATCAGTAAGTCATGAGTACTCGTTGCGCAAACACCTGAAAACGCAGAGTTTCTCCGCGTCCTCGGTTTAAAAGTAAATCGCCATGGTGGACGAAATCCTTGACGTAGGTCAAAGCCTAGAATTCGACGATAAATTTGATAAAATTGAAATGCACTGTTACGAGACTTTTCTTGTCGGGCCTTTCGCTCTCGGATGGGACGTTCGAATACCTATACAGCGTCAAGATATTTACACCTTGCCTAGCCAGTCCTTTGTGCGCATAAGAGGTAGGCGAACGAAGGCAGATGGGACCCACCCGACCACCGCTAAATTGGTTTCAAATGGGATTCTGCACCGTTTCTAACGCATAATGTACGAGATAAATGGCGTCGAGGGCAACCAGTCGTGAGATGTAGGCATAACCTCGTCGATAAAAAATTACCTATCGCTCACGCCCAACCATCTCTCTACAGCCAAGATGGCCGGTTAGGGAATCGAAGATTATTGCAGTGTTCCCATTTACGCCGAAAGCAGGTTCGAAGAATGCGTTTCGCTCTCTTTGCTACTGGAATTCGGCAATTATTATTACAAAATAATAATAGGAGAGAGGCATAGGCTGGTTATTACGCTGGCCATATCGAATGTGTATGCTGTGTTGGGAGTCAGAGAATACACGCAGCCCATCTCTCTTACTTTCAACACCACAGTATGATTTGTACCTCATGTGACCCCGAGCACCCACGAACGTGTCAAGCTGTTTNAGCTGTGTTGGGAGTCAGAGAATACACGCAGCCCATCTCTCTTACTTTCAACACCATAGTATGATTTGTACCTCATGTGACCCCGAGCACCCACGAACGTGTCAAGCTGTTTAATTATGCCAAGAAAAAAAGTNAGTATGATTTGTACCTCATGTGACCCCGAGCACCCACGAACGTGTCAAGCTGTTTAATTATGCCAAGAAAAAAAGTGATCGAAATAGCATTCAGAAGTTGGAGCCTGGTCACCTGCCCGGCCCTGTCCGCCGCCAAGAGAAATAAATGAAACGTAAAAATGTCTTCTAGAACAGAAAAACCAGGCTACATCATACACGCGCTTCAGACTAACAACAACATAGTATCCGAGCCGTCAAGTTTACGTTCGACCACTGCAAAGTCGAAACCTTAAAGATATTTGTGAATAGGGAAAGCTACCCGTATATCGACCTGAACACTACGATCGACCAAGAAGGTTTTACTTTGCCATATTATACGTATTCGCAATTCCAATCATCGTATTACAGAAGCGAGGCGTATCCCATCCTGAGACCCGAATATTTCCAAGACGTGGCACCTGTGCTGGTATTCAATACATCGAAGCAGAACGAGCACGTGAAAATTGGTACGGTCGATTGCTGGATCGAAATAATTACCAAGGAAAACATGCCCACGAATACCGCAGCCTATTGCTTGATACTCCATGACAGGATCGTTCAGCACGATTGTTTTTCTGGCCTGCTAAAATTCATCAGTTAATACAGCAGGCAAATACACACGGAGTGGTGGCTCACCTTTAAGTCGTAAAAATGTACTTTAACTTGCAAGCTTTATGGAACTACTCGAACCCGCAACTTCCAGTCTCCATATCAATGGAAACTGTTGGACGAAAAGAGCAAGAAAACAAACGCCTGGTTGACCAAGTACTACCACACACTGTGCTGGGACGAAGGCAAGATTCCGTATTATAAGGTGGGAACATACTGAGCGACTTGCTAATNTACTACCACACACTGTGCTGGGACGAAGGCAAGATTCCGTATTATAAGGTGGGAACATACTGAGCGACTTGCTAATACAGTGCCGATTTATGTGGCGAGGTCCTAGCAGAAAAGATGGCTGAGAAATTTCTGTATAAACGAACTGGAAATAATCGACGAGCAGGACGATCATGGGTGTCCTTCCCTTCATAAAATGAGGAAATAAACGGATCGGAGTTCTTTGGTGAACGCCCAGTTATTTCACGAGTGACATGNCCTTCCCTTCATAAAATGAGGAAATAAACGGATCGGAGTTCTTTGGTGAACGCCCAGTTATTTCACGAGTGACATGCTCATTTCACGGATATATAAACACGGTTATATATCTCGTAGTGAAAACATTATTTTTTGGTATGCCAGCCAGCATTCGAGAAGAGTTAGTATACGTGATTTCGCATGACGTAGANTAGTGAAAACATTATTTTTTGGTATGCCAGCCAGCATTCGAGAAGAGTTAGTATACGTGATTTCGCATGACGTAGAGTCGGAAATACAGTTATGTGCTGGTGTTGATGCACAATTATCTTCAATAGTTGCTGGGAACACCTGCTGCAAGTCATGTGCATGATCTTACGCTGTGTAAAATACGAAGATACCTGATCACGTTACAGTCATGTGCAATAATGACGTTATTCCAATATTCGAAAACAAAATGTAAATAAATCTAACCCGAAAATAAATTATTCGCCCAGTCCNTAGTGAAAACATTATTTTTTGGTATGCCAGCCAGCATTCGAGAAGAGTTAGTATACGTGATTTCGCATGACGTAGCGTCGGAAATACAGTTATGTGCTGGTGTTGATGCACAATTATCTTCAATAGTTGCTGGGAACACCTGCTGCAAGTCATGTGCATGTTCTTACGCTGTGTAAAATACGAAGATACCTGATCACGTTACAGTCATGTGCAATAATGACGTTATTCCAATATTCGAAAACAAAATGTAAATAAATCTAACCCGAAAATAAATTATTCGCCCAGTCCAGCACGACTGGGTGCAAGATGACGCCATTTCATCCGGAGAATCTGGACGCCTTGTCATATCCGGACAACTCTAATATCACCTATTCGTTCTGGGAATCTGGATCACTACATACGTACAAAAAGAAATGTGATGGATGGGACCATTGGTTATATTCAGTGACTACGGGTGATTGCGAGCCTACTCAACAGTTAATAACTTGCTGTACTCCTGGGAATTGCGTGGTTCATCACTTTAAATGGGATACGACTCTTCCAGCAAACGTAGACCAGGTTCTGGAATTTGCAGCAACTTCAAGTTGAGGCAAGGTCAACCCTCCTCCTACGACCACCGAAATTCACGCCCCTGACTGCTCCACCCAGGTCTGCGTAAGTCGGCAAAATAATACTAGCGAGGCTTCGACTCAAGCGGCCCCAACTAAACGTCGAAGGCCGTGCCGCAGCCACCGTGCTGACACCACAATGCATAACAATTCTGGGGAACTTGCATCGAACTGTTAAGCGTGGTGCCCATGCAACGTCCACGTGTGACGTCACCTGCTGCCACCAACATGGGTTCGTCCACGACCGACTTTATCCTGGAAAAAGGCACTTTGAACATTCCACTTCTACTGTGTCAGATCAAACGTCAAAGACTGCTAATAATTTTTTACGAACTTGTTTTGGCAAGTTAAATTTTTAAAGACTTTTGAATTTTACGTGTATTTATAATTTTCTAATTTGTGTAAATAAATCATACCCGCATAAAAATTAGTTATAGTTTTATTTTTATTTTTAACATTTTTTTAAAATAAAACGTTAAATTATTTGCTAAATAAATAAAGCGTGGAAAAAATAAATATTAGCGGAAATTTCATTTAAAGGATTGGCTCGCGGGAACATGCAGTACTGAAGAAGCAAGAGGGACTCTTGCCAAGAACGTATACGAACTTAGAGCGGGCGAAGGAAACAGGAAAAGCTTGCGTGGAGTAATTCTCCGCGTGCGCTCGGACGTACTGTCACACGCGCGACGCAAGCCGATCATAATATTGCCATGCTGGATTCAATACGAGTTTCCTAGTGGCCAGTAGCGTTTCCGATTACATGCATGATTAGCTGTTCTCCCGGATCGAAATCAAAGCTGATGGCCAGCGCATTTCCACTCGTATCCTCTCCAAGCCGATCCTGGGAGCTGCAACATAACTCTAACGTCGAGGAAAAACTCCCACTTCGTTTATTAGCCTTTGGCCGTCCCCCCATTCCATTACTTTGTCATTAAAAGAATTAAGTCGATACAATATTAATACTTTAATGGTATATGTGAATTATTAAATAAAAAAATTATAATGTTAACTTATTTAAGGGTCCTGCCTACCTAGCAAAAAAAAAAAATATAGATGATTTTTTTATTCGCAGGCGTACAGACACATGACGAAGGGGAGTCAGGCTGTGGTAGGGGTATGCGGAGCATTATAGGAGTGGGATGTGTACTAGGTTATAAGCTTTAGTTTGGGCGTCGATGCACCATAGTCGTATTGGTATTGAAGACTCCATGCTGTGGCTACTTTAAGGAAATTAGCAGCCATCTTCGCAATGTCATCGATTGATTTCTGGTCCAAGGGCGACAAGGCTCTCCTAATTAATGCGGGGGATTCGAAACGATGAGTGCCTCTGCACCTATCGCCTCAGGGCGATGCGACACTGCACCATCGGAGACCATGGTAGAATCCGGCGCTGCACCTAAAGCAACAGTTGGAATTGCGACGGAGACGCCCTTTAGGAGTACCCAGACGGCACCCTTCCGGAGCACCCAGACTCCACCCTTCCAGGTCTCCCAGATGCCACCCTTTTGTGGTTTCCAGACGTGTGAGTTGGCTAAATGTTATAACATAACTGAAGGTTCCCTGCTGCTGGAAGCTGGCAACGTACCACAGCTGGAAAATGGATCACACGAAATTACTGTTTTACACGTGCAAACAACGGGTATTCTTTCTTCCAATGATGTGATGGACTCATCCGTGTCGGTACAGTACTCTGTGGTCTCTGATTTTGCTTACACAAATGCTGAAAGATGACTTTGCTGAGAAGACATGTGGTATCCGCTGTCTCTCGATGCTAACCCACCCGCCCATCAGTCTGACGGGGATGAGATTCACCAGTGTTTAAATAACTTGAAAGGATTTTACGCAAGTTACGTAACGATGTTGCCGATTTACACCTCGAACTGACTTACTGCGGACGTGTTCTTACGGACGTGAAAAGTTACATGGTAGGATTTGGGCCAAGTTTTCTACCATCCTAGAGTCTGCAGCTACATTATACACATATACGGATGTAAAAATGTTGTTTTAGAGAAACGAATTTTTTCTCCTATACTTGCGATCCAACATTTTAACCAAATTTTTTGGCGTAATTTATGTATTGTTTTTGAGTTAAATAAAGCGAAATGTTATTGAACTTCTAACTGTGCGCGTGTTCAGTAATTTATTTTTTCTTCATATAAAATCATATGTATTTTTTTCCTTTTCTTTGGTATAAATATTAATTGNGTGTTCAGTAATTTATTTTTTCTTCATATAAAATCATATGTATTTTTTTCCTTTTCTTTGGTATAAATATTAATTGCGCTTGAATTTCTCTTGGAGAAGGGACAAGTACATGCAATAGTTCTTTCTCTCTCTTTTGAATATGTTCATTGCACTTGCTTTTCCCTTGGGGAAGGATCAAGTACGTGCAATAGTTCTTTCTCTCTCTTTTGAATATGTTCATTGCACTTGCTTTTCCCTTGGAGAAGGGAAAAGTATGTGCNGTTTTACACGTGCAAACAACGGGTATTCTTTCTTCCAATGATGTGATGGACTCATCCGTGTCGGTACAGTACTCTCTGGTCTCTGATTTTGCTTACATAAATGCTGAAAGATGACTTTGCTGAGAAGATATGTGGTATCCGCTGTCTCTCGATGCTAACCCACCCGCCCATCAGTCTGACGGGGATGAGATTCACCAGTGTTTAAATAACTTGAAAGGATTTTACGCAAGTTACGTAACGATGTTGCCGATTTACACCTCGAACTGACTTACTGCGTACGTGTTCTTACGGACGTGAAAAGTTACATGGTAGGATTTGGGTCAAGTTTTCTACCATCCTAGAGTCTGCAGCTACATTAGACACATACACGGATGTAAAAATGTTGTTTTAGAGAAACGAATTTTTTTCTCCTATACTTGCGATCCAAGCATTTTAACCAAATTTTTTGGCGTAATTTATGTATTGTTTTTGAGTTAAATAAAGCGAAATGTTATTGAACTTCTAACTGTAACGGTGTTCAGTAATTTATTTTTTCTTCATATAAAATCATATGTATTTTTTTCCTTTTCTTTGGTATAAATATTAATTGCGCTTGAATTTCTCTTGGAGAAGGGACAAGTACATGCAATAGTTCTTTCTCTCTCTTTTGAATATGTTCATTGCACTTGCTTTTCCCTTGGGGAAGGATCAAGTACGTGCAATAGTTCTTTCTCTCTCTCTTTTGAATATGTTCATTGCACTTGCTTTTCCCTTGGAGAAGGGAAAAGTATGTGCAATATTTCATAACAGTGCCTCAAATTATGTAATAATTATGCTGGACTTATTTACCTATAATATTAACAATATACTGTAAAATTTGTTGCACATAATTCGCTTTTTTTGTTTTACTATAACAAAAAAAAACCTTGTTTGAAATATTTAGCAAATAACCATTTTAAGAAGGGTATTAAATTTAAAAAATGTGCGCGGCACAATGGTACCGCTACTGACCTACAATAACTACGTCTCGAGAGTGTGGCGACGTAAGAGGAGTATGCTGACAGAGGAGATGTGATTGCGTGACGACCTTCATTCTGACACGTCGTACAAGAACGCCGCCAGCCTCTGCCTCTCTCTCTCTCTCTCTCTCTCTCTCTCNTCTCTCTCTCTCTCTCTCTCTCTCTCTCTCTCCTCTGTATCGCTTGCATGTAGCAGCAATCAAAACACTCACACCATTTTAAATTGATTCCAATACGAATGAAAATATTACACAAATACTTGCAACAAAATCATTTATTTTACATCATAATTCCAAAAAAATAGCTTGTAAGAAAATTTAATTCAATTTATACATACATAGTATTTACTTATCAAATGGAAGAAGATATTCAGCCATATGTATGTAATTATATTTACAAAACACGTGGGAGAAAATATTTTACATGATAAACACATTTAGTAAAAAAAATGCAAAGATTGGTAAACAACAAAAATTATGAAATAATAAAACACATATACGTTTATTTGTACACTAGAATTTTTTTTAACAGCATATAAACATACTTTTTTCCATCAAAGCTTTTAATCACGCACATCAATACTTTTTTTACACTGTAGAACATGTGTGATTCGTCAACTAAAAAATATACGAGGGGAACGGGAGGTTTTCATCACGTGGGATTTTCTAAAGATAGAGCAAAAGCTCATATGCACACGCACACACGAGCAACTCTGGCCATGAGTCCGGTGGCGTTGTAACCTCCAAACTGTGCCAAGCGCCATCACATAGTTCAGGGCATACTTTAAAAAGTTAAATTTTTTAATTTCATAAATAAATTCGCAATTTTCCCCGCCGTACTTGCTTGAACGTTGTTCACCCACAATTTATTTTTTTCATATTTCCGATGTTTGTGGGAAATTTTGCTTGTAGATGGCTCAAATGAACTGCACACTCGTCACTGTCACAATCTTGCACTAATAATTCAAGAGTCTTGCCATCGAAGACGCTTCTTTTATGGAGGAAATGAACATTATCGTCACACCGCTCCACAGTTAGGGTAACAGCCGGCTGGTCCGTGTAGGTTACGCCGTGCAGTAGAGGATATGTACTTGCATATTTTTTCTCGAGAATGAACTTATCACCAGGACGCGCTCCACCGTTGCGAGAAGACTTGGTGGAAGGTCTCTGCCTCGAGGCTAAGTGCTCTTCGCATGCAAAAGGCGTGCAGTTGGAGGCCCAGTCCGGGAAACCTTGACTTTTCGCAACATGGTTATTACGTCCATCACATTTGTCCTGCCATTTGCACACATAATTATTTTTACTTTTTGGAAATGTTCGTACACTACACTTTCGTACATTCATGCCTTGCATACGTTGACATCACGATTTTGTTTTACCATCTCCTCCAGTGAACAAGGAAGCGTAGAGTTAGGGCATAAATTGTAAACGTAACAAATTTTATATTCGCACGTTAATGTGTCCCGCACATAACAGCCTTCGAAATCATCGCAGCAGCATAGCCAGTGAATTGTACAGACACAAAATTCACTTTGCAGATCGCCTAGAGCATCTCGAAAACTTATGCGTCGGTACCCACAATTCAGTTCACTGTACTTGCTCACGTCTTCTGACCTGAATGGAGAAAATTCGGTGACGGACACTTCCATTTTTTCTTCGATATGACTGTATTTGAAGTCGGAGCTGATGTGGCTCTCTGCGAAGCTGGGCACAGTAAGCTGTAGGACGTTCTGGCCAATGGGGGCTGGTACGGATCTCCTGATGGTTGCGGGTTCGTGCTAGTAGACGGCACTGACGAAGTTGCTCCTCGTGCCATTAAGGTGCGGATAAACTGAAGAATATTATCTCAATTTTCTTCTGTTTTGCTGTTATTTTCTTCTTCACTTGACATCATGGCTTTCGTAAATTTAACAGGGGTTTGAAACCCTGCAAGTTTCGAAATAATCGAAATAATAGGCTTTCCTCTTGAAATAGCGAAAAAGGAACGAAAGCTAGAAAAATGACCGATTTCCCGAAGGGGCTCGGGGTGCATTTTATAAAGCGTTTTTAAGTGGAAAAAAATAGTCCACGTTTGCGATTAAAGTAGGTCGACGATTGGAAGGAACGAAGGTTTTCGAAAACATCCCAGTAATTAGCCAATGGGGAACATAGTCGGAGCAATTAAATATATTGGAAGGGAGTGGGCAATTAGTAAATGAGAATNAGTAATTAGCCAATGGGGAACATAGTCGGAGCAATTAAATATATTGGAAGGGAGTGGGCAATTAGTAAATGAGAATCAGGGGTGAAGCAATTGGTTTGTTAAATATATTGGAATGGAGAGTGGAGGTGGTCAGTCATCTGCTGGGCGCGGTACTGGGGACAACACCAGCAATGCAAAACAAATAACAAGCTATAAATCCAATATGGTGGTCTAAGGAAGGTGAGAGACAAGCTCTAGTAATGTATAAACAAATGACAAACAAAAAAAAATGCCGGAAGGTGGCTGTGACGCATACCAAGATGGTGGCTGAACTGACCAAAATGGCGGATGGTTGCGCCTACCAATATGATGGACTGCACCTACCAAAATGGCAGACGGCTGCACCTACCACTATGGCGGACGATGGGTGTGACGCCTACCAATATGGCGGACTGCACCTACCAAGGTTGTGGAGTGCAGCGACAAAATGGCGGACGGTGGCTTTGACGTCTACCACGATGGTGGACTGCACCTAAGATGTTGGAATGATTCAGGGTAGGAGGGCGTGTGTATGACCACCGGAAGTTTTTTGAAAGAATTTTTTAAATACGATTTTAATTAATTTTGAAATAATTTTTTTAATGTTTTTAACATTATTTTTTTATAAATTTTTGAACTTTTTGGATTTTTGGGGTCAAAGATTAAGGCTAATGTCAAAGGTCAAGGTCAATGTTACATTGATCCATGATGACGGGTATTATGGCCGCCGGGGCACCGGAATGACAGAGCATGAACAGCTCCAACGCTCCGATCCCAGGTCCCGATGTGCAAAATCCCCCAAATCCCTCTACTTTTAGTGTAGGCCTACAGAATAACAGAATGGCGTTAAAAGTATTGATTGAATTTCAGTAATAAAAATCGAAAATAAATCCTGCAGTAAATTGGGTTTTAATGCAACGATATAGCTACGTAATATGTTTTCAATAAAAACCAAAACGGTAATATAATTGGTTCCGGAAATTTGACATAATTATAGAAAGTCTACAAAATCTAGTGGTTAGTTAGTTTTCTGTTACGTTCGGGGGCCACAGTGGTGTAGCGGGTAAAACGCTCGCCTCCCACAAAGGTGAAACGAGTTTGATTCCCGACGGAGTTGCTTCCGTATTTTCGCACGCGGGAATCGTGTCTGACGATGACGCTGGTTCGGGGGGTTTCCTCTGAGAACTCCCGTTTACCTTTCCCTTGCATTCCGGTGCAGCACCATATTCACATCGTCTCACCCTCTCGTCTCACCTTCATCGGCTCTCAAGATCTCGTTGTTACGAGCCGGCAAAACCTCTCCACATTTACATTCACTTATTAAATATTTTAACGTTTCCTAACTAAAAGTAGTAGTTAAAAATTTAACACATACAAGTACTTAGTTTTAATTAATTAATTTATTCAACAAAATTACTTTCACTCACGTATGTTACTATTAAGAATGCACACAAAATATTACACAAAAACTCGTCAAGCACAAGCTCAATGTAGCCTAATGGAGAGCGTGGCAGCCGACGGCCACGATGAACGACGGTTCGCCCACCCACCTTCAAGTCTACTGAGGGTTGACAATGACATTTCGCGTTACAATTAAACAAAACATTTGTACGTTGTCCATGTAAAATTTATTAATTTCCCCTATTAGTACTATTATCTACAATTGTGCCCATACAGCAAACCAAAGCAATATTCCTTTACTAGACATTGAATTTTTCAACACGTTTTTAAGGCATGTTTCTCGTACTTATCATGCAATTTCACCACATATATGTTGGGTAATTTGACCGTACATGTTATTGTACATTATTTCCCTTACATGTAGCGTAATTTTCCCTAAAATATTTACATTATATTATTTCTTTCGCGAACTTCCAACCTTTCATCTGCTTGCGCATCGTGACTCAACACTGTTTCCTGCTAATTAAGAAATAATTTTCTATGTATGATATCGTTGTCGTTTAGTATATGTATTAACATTGAAGATTGTTACTACGTTAAAACTGAATTTGACTGTTATCCCGCTCAAAAATAACTAAATTGGCTATGGTTATGGCTCAGAAGCTATCTGATATGACACCAATAATAGAGTTTTACCACTTACATTGAGTCAGTGATAGGAATATATGCAGAATAAATACGAGAAATGTCACACTATAATATCCTCTTACATATAAAATGTAATGAAAACTGGCGTGTAATATTAGACCAATATTATTTACTTAATAACGTTAATAATTCTTGACAAAATGCATACCTTAACTAAATGATTGTTACCACAATTGGAGCGACAAATTTACTGAACAGTTATATTGATAACATGAAACATGTAACATGTGGTAAATAATTGAGTTCTAAACAATTGAAATGTTTGGAAAATTAATGTTGGCCCAAATTGTATATATTGTCTGATAAAATTCATCCAACATTTAAACGATTATAGTTATTTATATACAATTATTATTAATTCTCGTAGGAAAATGTTTATCGTCCATTGACGTAGACATGTTTAAATCCAACATCTTTTTGAATTCTTATGGAATAATTATTACGCCAAACGTTAATGTTTCAAGGGCATTCCAAAACAACCGATTTCTAACCCGTCAAATAAATGCCATCTGTTGCCGTTGGTCTTTTCGATATTTTTCATAGTTACTTTAAAACGTTGTGGTTGAAGCTGCCCACCCACTACGATAGCGGATGTTGATGTGTATGAGAGAGAAAGAGGTAAGTGACTACTGTGCTGAACACTTCACCTGCTGTCCTCGCACACTTGGTGTTCCAGCAGACCTACTATGACCCACGAACGCTAGTTTCCTTCCGAACGCAACTTTGTGTTGCGTCGTGTTTCAGAAAACGTTTTAGCGATTATTACCACTCCTCCTTGCGACGATCGCTATCTTTTACTTCAAAGCAAACACTTTGCGTCAACACACATTTTGCGACGAGAGTGGGCAATACTTAGATTGTAAAATATATCCTCTTTTGAATAAAATCGAGGCACGTTTCTGTCGTCAACATTTCCCAAACGCCATTTTCGAAAGCACTGAAATGAGCAACATGTGAGCAAAGAAGAAAATAATTATTAAAATACGCACATTACACACATAGAGTAAAATATTAAAACGTGGTCATCTAGCACGAAGTTGTGAACTGTTACATTTCATGTTTTGCGTATACTCTTTCATGCGTCGTTCTCGTGTACTGATTTTCATAGCTTATAAACGCCAACATACCTACTTTATACATTACATTTCAATTAGAAATCAGAAGTTTAAAGAATAGATGTTGTGTTTTGAGACGATAAACATTTTACAAACGCGAATTTCACACAAATAATGCAACCTAACGAACAGAATATTCTCTATATAAAGTGTTATTCATAATAAATACTCTATTCCATGAACAATATTTAATTTATTAAATGTAATTTGTAACTAGTAATACCAACATAATAAAAAAGAGTTTTAATTATGTTCATTGTAATTTTAACTCGTATGTAGTACATAATAAAAAAGGCGTAAGCTTATGTGGATATGAATTTCAGATATTAAAAATTGTTCATAATTTGTGTGCACAGCGAGAAAAAATTTAAAAGTACAAGTTTGTTAAAATTCTGAAAAATATAAATCAGTTAAAAAAAGTATACCATAACATATATAATTCACGGCATCCTACCTCTAACACATAAGCAGCGAGCCTGTCCTCTACACTGCAGTGGACATGGTAACTATACTACTCACAATCACAAATGCGCGACGGGGTGGCTTAAAAATATAAGTACTTAGTTTTAAAAAAATCAGTTGCAAAATCCTCCATGCAATGGACCTATCTTTCAATTATATTTTGTTTTTATTAATGGAACTGCTACTAACGTTTTAAAAAGATAATTTAAAATTTTTATCTGGAATATTAATTTATAATTTTACTGTCATCAAAGGGAATAAAATGCTTAATAAAAATTTATTAACATTCCTCTAAATAAATTTTATGGCGCCTATGTACCTATCACGTTGCACATTTACGTACAGCGCTAATTATTTTTGTCGCCTTCTTTCTCACATTTTAGCCTACATGAGATATTTGAGAATAATAATATAACTTGTGTTATTATTTGTTATTTTACTGTAGTATTAAACGGTTGTGAATTTGAATATTTTGTATTTTGTAAATAATGATACGTTATTGATAAATTTATTCTGTAAAAATAACTAACAATTATACATTTCACTCTAAATAATATGTTATTCATTTCAGTACATTTCCTATTATCTGCGTGTCCGCGAATTTAAGTAGGCCTATCAGCTAAGAATTGACACGGTACGTAGAGTGGCAAATTTCATGGGTCATGTGCTGATAACAATCTAATTTTTGAGTGCATTGACTGTACAGGCAATGAGAAATACGACTTAGAATCTGAAAATTCCAATTGAGGGGATTTTTCAGCGTGTCCCTTTTATTGTTGCAATATTCCTCATGTGAGGGCACCTCGCAACACGTGCAAAAGTGTATTCAAAAAGTTGTTTTACGGATAACTTCGTCTTTTTAATGATTCATTTCATTTGATTTAGCATGTTAAATAATGTAGCACATTTAAGGAGTAAGACTTCTTATTGTTTATAAAGCTAGATCAGAAAAAAGTGAAAAGTCGTTTCAATTGCAATGTGCCCGACTTTTCGTTTAAAATGTGACGGTGGTTGTGATGTATGTCATGTATTGTAACTATTAGGCCCATGAAAAATTTTGAGTAATCTTAGCTACATCGAAATCCCTAAATTGTTTTGATTGTTTTTTTTTTCTGCACGACGCGTACTGAAACATTCCTTAGTGAAACAAATCCTTAGTCTTGGAGTAAATCCATGGGTAAACTGGCATTATTTAACTCGACCCAATCACTTTCCTAAAGTCTTTTCCAAGAGAGATTACGATGAATATTGTTTCTGATTAGGTACAAACATCATTGACAGAACATCTCATCAACAGCGAGGTTATTAGAGGCCGACCCGACATTAGCAGGGAAATCAGGATGCCCGACCAGGGCTCGGCCCTCGATCCTCTCGACCGCGAGTCATGTTACCTCTGTGCCACCTTGCTGGGCAGCAAAAAAAAAAAAAAAAAAAAGCTCAACCGGACCATTATTGAGTTACTATAACAATGAGTGATTCCCAGGAGCGATTGAGCGAGCGAGTAATTGTGTGGCAACTTAACAAGTAGTTTAGTGTCCTTGCCGTTTGATGCGCTGTAAAATGAAATTGTATTTAGTGGTAGTGTAGTTTCGGCGCAGTAGGCGTGCCGGCGCTCGTCGAGATGTTTGCAAGTGCAGCAACTAGCAGATAGCTCCTCGCAGTCCGTGACGCCGCAACTTTCTCCCTGCTATCTCCTCGTCATCGGCCCCTACTCCGCGCCGCCTATCCCGAAGCCATCTCTCTACCTATGCCTCACCTTTATTTACCTAATTTCACATCCAATTTCCGCGTGACAAGCGCTTCCACCCTCCCTCCTTCCACTTCTCCAACCCCGCCGCAAGCCAGCCGGGTACAGTCACCGCCATGAGTCGGCGACTCCCTCTCGGACATGCCCCACCAGCCCCGTTCTCGTCGTACAGGAAACAACGAGTAGTCAAACAAAAGAACAACGTCTACGGAATATAACAGGATATACTGAATGCTATGAACGACATAACAAAGACAACACAGACGGACGCAGGGTCGAAAACAAATGTATTTATGGAAATAGCACTACACAACAAATACAGCACAGAAGAGGACATATCAAGCTTCTTTCTGTGATAACAATTGCGACATTTCGTGAATTGGAATTTGTTCTCGTCTTCGGCCACATACACAGTCTCAGGCACATTTACAAACTGATTTACACCACAGACTGATTACTTCGACCATATTTTCAGTGTATTTTTTTTACATATCTGATGACAAAGCTAACGTTAGGTCCTTTTGTCTTTTATGTCTGTGTGTTTTTCTTTTTAAGCCTAGTTATATGTTTTCGATGACGCATAACAGAGCTCTGCTATGCTTTATTTTTAAATTAATATTTTAATTTACATATACACTTTTTTGTAACGGAGTTTCTACTCGCACACTTGTTGAAATAATTTTTGATAGCATTCTGAGACAGTACAATCCAAATTTTGTACATTCAGATCATTGTTTTGTCCGCGATAGGCAGTCAGTTAGTAAGCCGACCTAGGCTAGTCTGCACTCCTCGCTGGGAGTGTTGGAGGTACTACCACCATTGCAGCTATAAGTTGGATCAAGATTTTTGGCTTTTGTGAAGTTTGTTATTATTAAAAGAACCACAATAAATATCAATATGTTGGTAAGAAGAGATTATATAAATTTCATTTCCAGATAATGACTTAAAGCTACTGGACAAATTACCTCATCAAAATTTCATCAGTGAGAAATGTTTTTTTTTTTTATAAATTGCAGTCTCTGGATCAACCATAAAGAACAAACATTTATGTAAATAACAAACCTACCGGGTCCATGGTGTTTCGTACCAGAAGTCCTGACCATGTCAAATAAGGTTGCCGAGGTAAAATGAATAATTATTTGAAACGATAAGGATAAATTCGCAATCAATAAATTACGTTAATCCCTGTAATAAAATAATACAATATGGATTTATCCTGGAAAACCAATCACACTTTTATTGACGCCATTAAAATAACTACTGTATATTATACTACCATGTAAAACATTATTCCCGTGCGCACTTTCATGGTTTCAAAATGCAACATTTTAAAACTCTTTTGTAAACAATCAAAACAGTTTTCTACTAACTATCGTGCATGTGACGTATTTGTAGATGTTATGGTCTTGCCATCTTAATGTCAGCATGCATGTTAACGTATTTTCGGCCGGTTGCGGTGGATTACAGAGACACTTTGAAAATTGAATTAAATTGTTTCTAGAAACGTAGGTTTCTTGCAAAATTTACTGATACTTTCACTATGATTTTGATTCAATTGTCACCGCCTTCGTCGATGTTTGAAATGTAATCGGCGTTTTAAAACACCATTTTAGAAGGGCCTACAGCAATAGGAAATTAATTTATACTTGTCGGCAAATACTTAACTAAATAATTTTACTCTCACGAATAATCACTTTTCTTTTACAACTCGTGTCGTAATGCTTAATTTAAATATTTTCCTGCAAACATTTCAAAAACCTTAATCCTTTTGTGGGCACATTGGATGAAAATTCTATTTCTGTACNTAAATATTTTCCTGCAAACATTTCAAAAACCTTAATCCTTTTGTGGGCACATTGGATGAAAATTCTA
The DNA here is from genome assembly GCA_002778355.1 of Clitarchus hookeri. Lineage (NCBI taxonomy): Eukaryota > Metazoa > Arthropoda > Insecta > Phasmatodea > Phasmatidae > Clitarchus > Clitarchus hookeri. Next base: position 649,484 of record NQII01000419.1, read on the forward strand.
TTTCTGTACGCATATTAATTAGTAATGCCATTTTGGAGTACAATTTTATTTTAATTTGTCCTAAAACTTAAGGATAGGATTAAACCTCTACAGATTAAATTAGCATAACACGAGTTTTATTAAAGACATATTTTAAACGCAGGCCTGTGTAACGGGCATACACAGGATTATATAACCTCAAAGTTATTAAGAAATTTTCAACGATAACATCATAAGTATTTATACCAATGATAACATTATTTGTATTTATATATGAAAAAGGACGTTTTCGTATTTTAATAACAAAGTGCAAAAAATCTCACCTTTCATATAGTGTAAACAACAAAAACATAAAGGCAATATCTCGGATTCTCATTTGCCTTGCAGGCACCGTCTTTAAAATAAACATCATTACCGTGTTACGGATTAGGCCAGTGCAATTACGGTAAGAATTCCTATTAACTCAATGCTGAAATGATTTCAACNACAGATTAAATTAGCATAACACGAGTTTTATTAAAGACATATTTTAAACGCAGGCCTGTGTAACGGGCATACACACGATTATATAACCTCAAAGTTATTAAGAAATTTTCAACAATAACATCATAAGTATTTATACCAATGATAACATTATTTGTATTTATATATGAAAAAGGACGTTTTCGTATTTTAATAACAAAGTGCAAAAAATCTCACCTTTCATATAGTGTAAACAACAAAAACATAAAGGCAATTTCTCGGATTCTCATTTGCCTTGCAGGCACCGTCTTTAAAATAAACAACATTACCGTGTTACGGATTAGGCCAGTGCAATTACGGTAAGAATACCTATTAACTCAATGCTGAAGTGATTTCAACNCATTACCGTGTTACGGATTAGGCCAGTGCAATTACGGTAAGAATACCTATTAACTCAATGCTGAAGTGATTTCAACGCACAAAACATGTACTTTTGTCGCAAATTGCCTAATGTTTTATGTTTCCTAACTACGCATAGGCACGTTTCACGCTTTGTTTTTTCACTTAAACTATTCGTAGGTATCTTCTCATGAGTTCATTTCCTTGTATTTTTGCGTAGTGGAATTATGCAACACTTTCTGGTGTTCGATAACACAGCAATAACATTAAAATCCTCCGAAACAACTAAATATCATAACAATTCCAAATGCACACGATACCCGCTAAGGCATTTTCATGTAAACAACTAAGTCCAACATGTATACTGACGTCACAGGCAAATCAACATGGCGGCATCCGTTTTACCCACGCAAGATCGTTGTCTATTTTCAAATACGCATTACTCGAGTTATACACACATAAATAAAGAAAGGACCAGAGCGCGAGTCTTAAAATTTATCATAATATCACGCGGTAGGCCAAAATAAACACTAGGTAAAATCCCGATAACAGTAAAATTACGGCGGCACCCGTACGTAGGGCAAAGAGATTGAAATTCCTTGGAGGAAAGGTACGGATTTAATCAAAGACAACGAAATAGAGCCTTACAAATTCTGAACATTTTGTCTTTGCTTTTATGTGTTTGCTTAGTACAGAATGGCTATACGGACGAAATATGAGACGTTAAGGGTGGGCTCGATCGTCAGGTTCAATGCAAAATTGAAAGTCGCGTAATGCATTCAGTTTTCATGATTGAGCATTGAAACAAAAATCATGATACTAGTTTTGAATACAACGAACGCGATATAAGACGAAAACATTTTTTTCTTTATTGAAAGTACGCTATATCGCAGGCTTAAATATTAAATCTGTTGCACGTTACAGGCTGTGCAATTTAATGGTTTAAAAATCATATAGCGAACTCCGTTACTATGAAACAATGAACAAGTCAGTGGTGGCATAGATCCAATTCTTATAGGAAGGGCGTAACACATCTTCGCTTAAACCAAATATGCTGAGTATTGGGAGATGTAATGAATGGCGCGCTGCTAGCACGAGTGAAGCGGGCTGGCGTAGTTGCCACGCCTGTTATCCTGCTGACCGTGCGGCCTTGAGCAATATCTCGGGCTCGTCTGTTATCCCAGCTACGCTACAAGGACGTTGACAGCCGCGTGCGAGTGTTGCAGTTCCACCTGCGTTTATCAGAAAAACGATCCTGGAAGGCCAAGTGGAGATGATTAGCGGAGTTCAGTAAACAACTTAAAGGGCTTGAAATGAAAACGAATTAAATCATAGTTGAAGTTCCTACTAAAAAAATACCCCTCATTTTGTTACTAACTCCAAACAAATAATGTATTGGAATGCATAAAAATAATAATACCTGATGTATACGCGAGATATTCTGCAATAAATAAANAACCCCCTCATTTTGTTACTAATTCCAAACAAATAATGTATTGGAATGCATAAAAATAATAATACCTGATGTATACGCGAGATATTCTGCAATAAATAAACCTCACAGCCAAGCACCTACCCCCGTAGCCAAGCAAGCGGAAACGGCTATATATCAAACGTAATATGGATTGATCGACCAAGTAATTATTCATATCGTTTTCATTTCAGTAAATATTTTGTAAAATAATCGTGTATAAAAGACACGGAACAATTTTGTCATCAACTTAAAGAAAACGTTGCACAGGATTACCAAGCCTAGGACGATCCGATTGCGAATTAGTGGTATTACTGCGACACGAACACGACTTACCATAACATGGCATTATTTAGTAGAGAATTAAGTAAGGAATGATTGTTAGTGAAATGCTTTAGTAACTATTATATACATGATTGTACGTAAAGGCTGTTCACGGTTAACTGAGAACTAGTAAAATAAACCTTTGAGAAATGTCACTGTCCCCTAACTGCATATAATTTAACGGGCACACTGACTGGCATGTGTCCAGTAAAGTTGGTAACGACGGAGGAAAAGTTCCACGTCTCCGAGTTAAAATTTGTGGCTATGAAATTATCAATTTTGTATTTTTTTATGTTAAAGGCTTATAACTGTAAGAATTAGTAAATTCATAAAATATTTTCGTTCCTCATAATTCTACAGTTACACTTACTGACGCATGAACAAAGTGGACAGGCCCATCGCAATGCTAATTGTACATATAGGCGAATGATTCACAATATACATACAAGTATATCTTAAGCAGGGCTTTCAAAAGTGCTCAATTTACCGTGAAACAGTCTATAAATGATTTACATTTACAATATTTTAATATATGCATTTCAATTAGTGTATTTAAGGATGAAAATAGTTTTGCTATCTCTGGTTATAATGGAATCTCTATGATCTATGACTTTATCGTGGACTCAATTGTGTGGGAACAGACTCTTCAATCCCAGTTATGTTAACACCAAGCTACTTACAAAGGAATGCGATCATTCAGTGAAATGTACATTCGCTAGATTGACGTACAAGAAAGAGGTGCGAAACGGTCAGAACGGGACAGAATGGCAGTGCAAACGGTCACACAAACAGAAAGTGAAGTATGGCATCCATAATAAATACATCGCTATTAAGCGTTTCAAGACAGAAACTGATTTGAATGTCGACAGGTGTGGCATATTTAGAGATTTGGAACATTGTTATCTGGGAACTAGTCCAGATGGTATAGTTAGAGAGGAAAATGCTCCAGTCGAGTTGAAATGCTCTCCTTCTGCTAAGCCACTAGGCCATAGGGAGTGTACATCATTGTAATTATATTACATTACTAAACATAGTAAGGAACCATGTTTCATTTAATTGTTTTCGTATAGTTTGACGTTGTGTTTCCGAAATTTGTGAGATTGCATGAACAGTTCAACATACTTGTCATTATTACAATAGTGTTTGAGTTTATGCACTTGCATAAGTTAACTGGAATAACTAGAGATATTTGCTCTTGCGCGATTCTTTAGGCTTATATTAACAATGGCTGAAGTTCGATTTCTTTAGTTTGGTATTTATATGTGGTAAGGCTTGTGCCTATTTCACTTCTTACAGTTAGCTATATTGTTCCATACTTTTGTATTTTAAACGAATGCCATATTAGATTGTCACTATTTTCCATTTAAACTGTTCACATTTTTACGCATATTTGGTTTGAAAGAGACATGTGTTTGCAACGTCTGAATTTCTGTACCGAATATACTCCATATATGGTGGCGTTGTTCACTGTTATTTATTTGTAAATATTCGTTTTCTTAAATTACGTAACTATTACATGGATTACATATATTTTCTTGCTATCATAGCTTTCCAACGTCATTTGTATATTTAAAATGTGTTTAAGTTATTTACTGAAAATGTTTAAATTCGCGATCACAAGAGTGGTTTAAACGCATTTATTGTAAATTCGTTCGACAGCTATGTTTGAACATGTTTGCAAACAGAACTAGTTTCAGTGGTTACACCTCAATAATTGAATGCAAACAGAAGGAAATCATAACATCGAAAACATGCTCCCATATTTATTTATGATCGATTCGGTCACTTATTAATGTTGAGTATGTTGCTGTGATGCGCCATTCTCGCGTCCTGTGGTGCTCATTGTATCAGACGTCAACTAAATTAGTAGCTTTTGTAAGACGATATAAGAAGGTTGACGTCATGTATTTTTATTTGCAGCGCTGCATTATACAGTCAATGATCGTTTCCATTATGTGCGATACTTCATTCATTTTTATTCTGTGAGCCAACCTCGTTGTATAGGTTGCCAGGGAGTTTTTGATTTTGGAAGGTAACAGTTTCTTCTCACTAAATGGAAATTAATTTTTATCTTAATGTTAATGGCTTACTCCAATCGAATAAATTATTGAATATGATTTAATATGTACAAATATTTTGTTTTCAACCGACATCTGTGCCACTCGGCTGGTAAGTTGATTTAACAGAATACTAAAAACTAGGAATACTTTCGTACTTTGTGTCAAATTTCACCTCAGAGGTCTGAGAAAATATTACTCGTATATTAAATCTAGCCGGAGCATAATTATTTATTGAAGTACTTACCTGTGCGACCATACATACGGGTTGGGCAAAATTCTACTATTCTGATTTTTAATTATGATACATTTGGGAAATACATATTAAATAATGCAAACTCATTGGGATGTATGAAGTATTGCTTATTTAAAGTACTCAGACGAACCTATAAACTCTGGTTCGCTTACACTATTAACTTTACCACAGCTTGCCTTATTTTTATTGTAACAGTATAGATAATACTGTTTTTGACGAGGCTTATTATTTATTTAAACGAAAGCGGAAATTCCCGCCAGTTTCAATATTACTATCTATTTACTTCATAGCAGCCAACGAGAGCACAAAACAGAAGAAAAGTCGTTCCGATGAACTTACACAACCTGTTTACTTTGAACAAGAACTGACTGCGATTGGAAAAAGTTCGGAGACAGTGTAACCTAATGCAGTGCTTAACATATTTGAAGTGGAGTAGTTCTATATACCGTGTGGCCGCGGCCTTAAATTACTTTGATTTTGAAATTGTGAGCTTTTACAAAGCAATAATATTAATTTGACTAAATATTGTTCTATGCCAATTTCGGCATTTTGTTTTGGGTGACTTCGGGGCGCCAACTAAAGCAGTCATCATACAGTTGCAAATAGGTACTGCAATGTAGACGCAAAGTAAACATTAATAGACAATGAACTTTACCAGATCGCATATCAGAAAACCGTATGCTGGTTTATCCGTTTTAAATTACGTATTCTACCTACTATTTTTGTCATGGAACACCGCCTGGTTTACGAATACTTTGTATCTGTTTACCGTAAAAGCCTACATCATGTTTGTTATTTTACACGCTTCATTAATCGACATACGTTAACTAGTTTCCTTGTTGTTGTGGATTCACGACCCGTGGCCTGTTTTTTAAACTCAAGCTTACATCACCTTGCTGAGTTTTCCACCTGTGGTGATTACCCGATAAAATATTGACGGAACTCGTCACAGACAATGCACGATATGCAGTAGCACTTGAATGTTTTCTATTATAAATAACATGCCTCTCTACTCCAGAAGATGTACAGTAGCCTGTTACATTTGTGCATTCAAAGGTACGTGCAAATTTACTGGCTCACGAACATGTCTATGCAACAACGTGAGGGTTTTCGTAGTAAAAGGTTGGAGACATCTGGCACGAAGAGATAGAAAGACGCCGAAAGAAGAGCAGTTTGATTACCAAAAAAGCATTACAAATAATTGGATACCTTGAAACACATTCAAAAACCACCAATTATATTTTGATGTGACCTTTAATATTGTANATCATGTTTGTTATTTTAAACGCTTCATTAATCGACATACGTTAACTAGTTTCCTTGTTGTTGTCCTCAGTGTCATGGATTCACGACCCGTGGCCTGTTTTTTAAACTCAAACTGTTTTAAACTCCCCTTGCTGAGTTTTCCACCTGTGCTGATTACCCGATAAAATATTGACGGAACTCGTCGCAGACAATGCACGATATACAGTAGCACTTGAATGTTTTCTATTATAAATAACATGCCTCTCTACTCCAGAAGATGTACAGTAGCCTGTTACATTTGTGCATTCAAAGGTACGTGCAAATTTACTGGCTCACGAACATGTCTATGCAACAACGTGAGGGTTTTCGTAGTAAAAGGTTGGAGACATCTGGCACGAAGAGATAGAAAGACGCCGAAAGAAGAGCAGTTTGATTACCAAAAAAGCATTACAAATAATTGGATACCTTGAAACACATTCAAAAACCACCAATTATATTTTGATGTGACCATTAATATTGTAAATCAGTGTGAATGAAACATTTACCTTTAATTTTTTTAGACCAATTTTATTTATTGTTTTACATTTCACTATCAAAAAAAGTCTGGCATAATATCATATCGTCTTANTACCAAAAAAGCATTACAAATAATTGGATACCTTGAAACACATTCAAAAACCACCAATTATATTTTGATGTGACCTTTAATATTGTAAATCAGTGTGAATGAAACATTTACCTTTATTTTTTTTAGACCAATTTTATTTATTGTTTTACATTTCACTATCAAAAAAAGTCTGGCATAATATCATATCGTCTTAGTGATGCTGTGTTGCGGGAACCAAAGAAAGTATGTTTATTGATCTAATTATTCAAACGAACATAACTAAACTTCATTACTGATTATATGGTAGACTACAGGATATAGTATATAGTAGGCCTACACATGTGGTGATTATACCTGCATTTTGTTGCAATTGATTTGACGGGATGTTCGACACGATCATAAAACAGATTAACAAAATTATGTTTAAACCAGTAAACTGGGTTCCTGAATTAACGCTATCAAATGTTATGATTATCAAAACAATTTCCCAAGAGAACAATTTTCATGAATATGGTCTAGGAGTTAAACACAANCAATTTCCCAAGAGAACAATTTTCATGAATATGGTCTAGGAGTTAAACACAAAGGCTATATGAAACGCACAATTGCATATATGTAAAGTTTTTTTGTAATGTCAGTGTGTGTAGCCACAGAGCGGCGCGATACCTACACCATTTCACACTGCCTCGTGAAAACTNAGATTAACAAAATTATGTTTAAACCAGTAAACTGGGTTCCTGAATTAACGCTATCAAATGTTATGATTATCAAAAAAATTTCCCAAGAGAACAATTTTCATGAATATGGTCTAGGAGTTAAACACAAAGGCTATATGAAACGCACAATTGCATATATGTAAAATTTTTTTGTAATGTCAGTGTGTGTAGCCACAGAGCGGCGCGATACCTACACCATTTCACACTGCCTCGTGAAAACTNTTTTTTTGTAATGTCAGTGTGTGTAGCCACAGAGCGGCGCGATACCTACACCATTTCACACTGCCTCGTGAAAACTATTGAATCTAGAAATTTTTGTTACAGAATATTAAGTTTTCATATTTTGTTCAAGTTTAAGAGGCTTAATTATAGCACTTTGACCAAAATCCACAATTTTACCATACTTTTTAGCGTACAATGTTTCATTAGGTTTTTGAGTAACAAAAGGTTTCTAGGTTACAATTATTTTACAGGTCAACTAATGAACGTGCATGAAAATTAACAATGCTATAAGAAGCCCCGTGATGTGTAGGGCTAGTAGTGAATGATCAAGGCATTTTTTTTTCAAATAGTTTTAACAAACAAGTGAGTTGAGTACTTGGTTGCGTCAGTCCTTTCACTGCTAACGCGCTGCTCCGCGAGTCGTTCAACGTAAAGACTGGCTGCCGCTGGGTAGTTGGCCATACTAGATTCTCCTCAGGTGCTGACTTGCCAACAACGTACAGTTATCCGCGTGCACGCCGTCGCACTATTCTTCCAACCCTGCCACGCCACCTTCCTTACCCTTCTTTCGCCTTCCCTTTACCCAGCAGCACCATCTAGGCGGCGGTTTCCACAAGCTTCGTGCTGAGAACCTCCCTTTAACGTTCCAAATGACGAGAGCGGGTTGCCACTTTTGGCAGTAGGTTTAACAGTTACTCAAAGTGACCATGTACAAAGCCTTGAAGGTATCATGCCTCTTGATCGTTCGCCAATACAATCTCACACCACTTCAGCAACTAATTCACCGGTAATAACGCAAATTGTGCAACAACTGGTACATATTAACCCAATGTTCGTCATTGTGTCAATTATTATGAGAGTTTAGAAAGCATTGAAATCTACTCAAACCGCCATACGAGAAAATCAACCGGCTTTGNTGTGTCAATTATTATGAGAGTTTAGAAAGCATTGAAATCTACTCAAACCGCCATACGAGAAAATCAACCGGCTTTGCACGAAGAAATGAAGGTCACTCAAGCCGCCATGCGAGAAAACCAATCCGCTTTACAAGCTGTAATCAAGGTAATACAAGTCACCATTCACGTGCGAATGAAAACCAAGATGCATAATGAGTTGGTGANTTGTGTCAATTATTATGAGAGTTTAGAAAGCATTGAAATCTACTCAAACCGCCATACGAGAAAATCAACCGGCTTTACAAGCTGTAATCAAGGTAATACAAGTCACCATTCACGTGCGAATGAAAACCACGATGCATAATGAGTTGGTAACGGTTAGAGCTGATTTCAGTCAACAGCTTGCAAGTTTTAAGGCTGAGGCTGTGTCCAAGTTATGGAAGCGGTTAGCCTCAAATTGAAGACGTGTCATGTAAAATTACTTAGGCAAATGAACAATGCGATTTGAGGTGTGAGTATTACCAGTCTCAAATAGCAGATCTAAAGGATCGTGTTGAACAGCTGGTGTCACATACTTCAGTGTCATCGAAGGTGAGCGAAACTTACATAAAGTGTTAAATATCAGCTTTCTTGAGATNCAGATCTAAAGGATCGTGTTGAACAGCTGGTGTCACATACTTCAGTGTCATCGAAGGTGAGCGAAACTTACATAAAGTGTTAAATATCAGCTTGAGAAAGCTATTAACGCACTCAAAGTTATAGGAAGATTCCGTGGCGATCTATAACACCACCACGATGGCTACGCAAAGTTCAGCCATGCAGTAGGTTCCGGTACAAAATTCTACTGGTCAAACATATGGACGATTAGCCTACATTTAGGGGCAAGGAAAGTGAAAATCCTGTATATTTTCTAAGTCGGTTGGATAGGTATTTTTCAGTGTGCAAAATTCCAACTAACGAGAGTTTGTAGTTCATAGATACTCGTATTGTTTTAAAAGACAGCACATTTCATTGGTGGGAGATGGAACGCAATGTTATGGGTTCGGATTCGTATGAAGAGTTATGTAAAGTTTTCCATGAACGATTCTGGAGTCGGATAATTCACGGAGAGTTGTGCACTAGTCTCCTGAGTAAAAAGATTTTTTCCGAGACTCCAAAATTTTTTGAGTCCCACTTGAAAATCATATACAAGTGTACCCGGCACATAACTTCGCCTGTGTTAGATGAGGATATCATATCGATGATTCTTAACCAACTTCCTCATCGTTAGGAAGTGCACTGGGTAGGTCGAGCCTGCAACAATCCGAGAGGAGATTTTACAATATGCGCATATCGATGCACTCGCACGAGGACATTCTTCTCAAGTAATGCCAGAGACAAAATCCGCTCCAGATAATCATCGACCATGCTGTGTGTCCACGTATAAGGTTGGAGCATCTGGAGATAAAACATCATGTACACGAACATCACCCAATAACCGACACCAGAACAATGACAGCGCGAGGCAGTATGGATTTAATTCTCTATTGGAGGTGAAAGAACCGACACGATAGCGCTGATGGTAAAGCTTCACACAATTCTGAGAGAAAAAAACGTTAACCCAACTTTTTCTGAAATTCCAGTGTCCCGACAGCAAAGAAGACTCAGCAGAAGCAGCGAAAGGGAAAAAGTACTGGAGAGGCAGTCCGTATATTTGGCTAGACAGGAAGAAAATAGCCAACACCAAGTTTACATAAACGCCGAAGTCAGGGTAAGCATGACCGTGGCCCTTTCAAGGGAGCGCATAAGGGGGGATATTCGCAGTGTTACCCTAGCGTACCTTTCTATTGACCACCTGAAAACACGTCTCGCCAGTCACGGAATTACTCTGGGGTTCGCCGCGTTTACACGATAATAAGTTAAACTAAATGGGTTCAGAGACAACAGCACCCGAACCACGGCCATGGATGAAGTGTCAAGAGTGCAAGTATTAGTATCACCTGCACTACAGTATACAGTAAACTCCATTGCTCTGAGGGAGGGAGAAAGAGAATTTTTCTCTTGGATAGCGACGCTGTTGAACGTGAACTGTTAGAACATTTATGTTCAGGAATTTAAGTATAAATTTACGGGGTACAGTATACAGCAAAGATTAATAGTGGTATGTAGGTTAATTTGGTGTCAGAAAAAAGTATTTCTTCTTTGGAGCGGACCGGTATACGTATTCCTGTTATACCAGTACCACAACTTAAAATTATTGGTATCACCTCACGGCTAGCCCAATTATAAACCGACACGCTCTGCTCGAAGTCGCAGGCATAGGCGAATGAAAAACCGCAGTATGTCTAATAGTACAAGGAATTATTGCTCTTCTGATTATGGGAGTTGAATTATTGCGCAAAAATTATATTATTATTGACATTGGCAATTGCTTAATTCTGTACAAAGATATTTCAAATGTGGACTGGAAACCACCAACTCATTGGAAAATAGGAAATGTTATAGTGCGTTCTCTGAGAAAATGTAGCACCCAGAAATCAAATTACATTTCGCTGGTTAATGTTAATTCCACTGTGGAATTAAATGAAAGCAGATTTCGTGAACATGCACTTCATGCTGAAACTATAAATGATGGTCAACTGGAACAGCTTGTTAACATTTTGCTGTCGCATCATGCTATTTTAAGCTACAAACCTTGTCTTCGTAATAAATATCCAGTCAAAATAACTCTAACCAGAGATAAATCCTTCTTCCACAAATCATTCAAGAATCCTGCAGCTTATGTCAAGGAAGCAGAAGAATATATAGAACTCATAATTAAGTGGGGGATTATTAAGAAAGATTCCAGTTTTGCTGTAGCCCTATCCACTGTGTACGCAATAAATATGGCACGGTACGTCTCTGTCTGGCGGGTTGCTACCTCAACGACATAACAGTTCGTGACAGAGAGAGTCTGACAGCAGCAGAAGATGTGTTACGCCTATCTTCCGGAAACCTTTTCCTCACATCGTTAGACATGACTCATTGCTACTGGCAACTGCCATTACATACCTATTCTCAACTGTAGATACACAGCCATTCTTTTTAACCACATCAAGTAGTGATTCCAAGTGTTGCCATTTGGGTTATGCAATGCAGTAGCTGATTTCAGCCTGTGCCTAGATGCAGTTCTGCTACCTACCTGCCATACCTTTAGGTGCTATGTCAAAGACATTTTTACTGTGAGCTCCACGTCTGAAGAACATTTGCAGCACATTCATACAGTACTAACTTGTTAAAAAGAAGCTAGAATGGCCGCCAAGCTCAGCAAGGCCCTCTTTGGAGAGCGGAAGTTCCTTTCCTCAGACAAAATTTAGCGCCGTTAGGAATCAAGACCGAAGTAAACTACGGCATATACAGTTGTTCCCTATGCCGAGTATAATACACGTCAGTTGAAGGCCTTTTTGAGGTACGTCGAGTTTTACCGCTGATATTGCGAGCAGACTGCCAAGATCACTGTACCACTGCTGGCTCTGCTGAAGAAAGACACAGTGTGGAATTGGTCTCGTGAGTGCGAAGACGCAATCCACAACTTAAAGATTTGGTATATACAAGATCGGTTACTACACCACCCTGTAAAAGGTTGTCTGTACCATACATACACTGATAGTAGTATATTTATCTTCGTTTTGGAGCAGGCATTAAGGCGAAGGAATCAGGATTCGTCCGCCATCTTGGATGATTTCACCTCCTGCTCTGACATTCTGGTTGGCTGGGGGCCATTTTGTGTTCATGACCTTGATCTTTCTCAGACATCTTGTTTCGGTTTCCATATTGTTTCCGCCCACCATCTTGTTTCCAGTAGCCGTCTTGTTTCCCAGTTACTCATTTTCGTTTGACCCCCACCATCTTGGATGTTGTCTGCTGTAGTTCTCTAGTCGTGCACTAGAGTGCACCACTGATGCCTGTAATTTTATTAATTGCTACTAAAGTGTGTCGCCATCGACCACCATCTTGTTTTAACTTGTCCATTGTTCAACTGCCGCCTGCTAGGGGTGCTGGTGTCGCTCTCGCTCGGCAGCCATGTTTGTTCTAGAGTTGGCTGCTGTGCTGCTATTCTTTTTATTTAATTTCCAGAGCTCAAAAAATCCTGTGAAGGAATATGGGAGCGAACTGCCAGACCTTAATCGCCAGTATGGTGGATGGCCTAGCCGACTGAGCTATCGGGTTAAGTAGAGAAGCAAGGCTTTAAATGTGGTATATGCATTGCAACACCCCCTCACCACCACCCACCCATCCACAAAAGTATAAAAAATCCAAAAAAATTGCAAACAATAAAAAAAAATTCTAAAATCGAGAAGCATATAATGTTAAACTCACACTCACACCACCACCCTAACCAACACCTCAACACATAGTAATTATTGTAAAATCGAGAAAAGTTACCAAACATTTGTTTAAAAATTGAGGAACACATAACATTAGATACCTTTGCCTTGCGCCCCCCCCCCATGTCTCCTAACTGTTATGAAAAGCGTCGACCTCCCCCCTTCAACCTTCCGTCTTCCCGCTGCCTAACACCTCTTGCCACACTACTCTTGCGGCTCAGGCAGATGGCTGGCCTTGTCAAAACAATCGTAAAACAATCAGTCATCTAGGAATCGATGCATTCATAAATAATTAAAATTATTTTGTATAAATATATTTTATCTTATGTTTCAAAAATCCCCAGATCTTTAAAAATACAGATTAACATATCGAAAATATATTTTAAATGCAAAAACTGTTTATTCAAATTAAATTATTTAAAATTTGCACTTTCCCATGACATCTGGTAACATTTAAAAAATATAATTTTCTCACAGAGGCATGTGGATTTGGACCCACAACCTCTCTAAAAGGAGTCGGGTGCTTTGACCACTTTTTTTTTAATTTTAAAAGTTTATTTTATTAACATATTGACCGATACATTTGCAGTTGGACAGGGCGTGTGGGACGTTTTGACTGTGGGTGTGCGCTGTTGTTTGACGAACTCAAGTTAGAACGACCTCATGACAAATTCACAGTACACATGTGCGCGACACGCGAAGTGAAAATCTGCCGCGGAGGAACCGGGGCGCGAATTCCCGACCCTCCAACATGTCGGCCACTCTGCCTCTGAGCTATGAGCTCAGAGCTCCACTAAGCTACACGAGTGGCCACGAAGAGCAATGCTTAAATATCGTATATTCGATGTCCAAATGAAGAGGCTGCCACTATTTCGTACAATTGCAGGAATTTTTAATGCATTAAACATTTTGTTATATTTCTTTGCAATCAATGCATATATGGCTTATAAACACTAGTATTTTGGATTTTTTTTTTAAAATTATTTAAAAGCATGCAATTTATTAAAAACAAATCGTTATTTTCAGTCGGGATCTAAATCATATGTGCCTAAGTCCACATAAAAGTTTTTTATATTAATTTTAAATTAATATGCGGAAAACAGCATTATTCACATGTCGGTTATATTAAAGCGAATATTTACAGGAATATAGGTATGCGAATATAATTTGCGAACTCTTAGGAGACTGGCTCGTGAAATTCATATTACAAGCGTAATTTATAGCTCTAGGTATATATGTTTGTATGTATTTACATATGCATGTAAAATAATTTGATAACCATAGTGATAAGTTAAACTAAAAAAATTATAATATATGCATTAAAGCTTTTTTTAATGAAGTCATTTTATAACAGGATGGTTACGATATAGAGTTAAAAATATAAGATATTTTTTTTAAATTTATCAAAATATATTATTACAAAAGCACTAAAAATATTTATGTTTTTCCATGCACAGCTCATACACTTATACATCAGCTACAGAGTCCACACATATGCACACAAGATACTAAAACCACCCAAGATTGATTCTATCCAAGACCAACTCCACCTAAGACTGACTCTATCCAAGACTAACTCCACCCAAGACTGATTATACACAAGACTAACTCCACACAAGACTAACTATACCCAAGACTAACTATACCCAAGACTAACTCAACCCGAGATGACCCTCCAAGACTAACTCGACCCAAGATTGACTCCACCCGAGAATGACACCACCAAAGACAGACTTTTACCATATCACCCACCTATAAAAAACAGCGATGAATAATCTCGAAACAAGTTTCTAATAAGAGTCTCGTTGCTAACCTCTTTGCAAAATTTTTTTTCAAAATAGTCGCAAAACTTTTCTATCACAACTGACCATTACAAAGTATCATACTAACTTGACAAGCCAACTTACCAGGCCAATCAACTAGTTGCGAAATGTTCCTCAAAAATATTCCCCTCATTTCATTCGTCCGTCTTATAGAACTCAGCAAATTTTGATCGACCCAAGTAAGGAATAATACTTTATATCCTACCATAGCACTCCACCTTCACATGTTCACATAAATTTTATCTAAAACAGACTCTCGCAATCGATTGTATACGCCATTGAATTAATAAATCTTGCAGGAAAGCAGAATGGACTGTATAAGAAATTAAACTCACATTATAATTTATACATAAATTTAATTTATTTACTTATTATATACCTTCTATCTTTCTAGTTATTTCATACACTCGATCTTTATATTTCTCAGATGTTTGCAGATCATGGACAGTAACCAACAGTATCATCGGATATAACACTGATCCTTCAGTTTACTAATGATATAATATATTTCGTTAATGTGCGATAAATTTCCATCTTGTTGTAAAGCGATCAAATGTCTGAGTCTATCAACAAGTTCATTCGGGTCTTCGGTAAACATGTAGTCAGTATTTTCAGCGTTTTCTGCCTTCTCCATTTCGCTCGTTGCAGTAAATGAACGAGCGTTCCTGACGCCTTCTGCCTTCTTCACACCACTTGTCGAAGGAAACTCAATGGGTAAAAGTGTGAGAGCATTGAGATAATCATCATCCTTCTCATCAGATACTTCATCAACACTGTCATCATAGTCATTATTATCAATGCTGTCTTCATGATCGTCTTCGCTTCCTGTTTCATCCTCAATATTAAGTTTACTTTTCTTTGTAGGAGTTGCACTGTCATCATCAGTATTAAGAGCCGACGACAGTTTAGTTTGAAGTTCGTCGAATTCACACAAACATCCTGCAAGTGTACATTCCACACATACGAGTCGGTATCTCATTCCGTCATTAACATTAACTGTCTCGTCTTAATTTTCTGGCTAATCAGTACCCACCGATGCAGCAAGAGGTATTGACGGCAACACTTGTTTGCTCTCAAAAGATGACTCCTTGCAGTTCTTGATGTGGTTCTTCAAGTTATCGCCTTGCATAAACTACATGTGCCCATTGTTGTATTGCTTCATCGCACGAAAAGGACTTTTCGTACAGGCGGTTCTCTCATGTCGCTGAGCATGGCAGCTTTTTCTGAAGATCTTTCCACAGTAGTAATCCTGTTTTCCATGTAAATTTCCAGCTGTGGGAGAAAGGAAGATCCATAGAGGTAGGCTCTATAGTACACTTAGTTCAATCATTGGCTGGCATCATCTTCACAAAAAAAAACCAAAGCCCTTTCCACAGTGGAAAAATGTGTATCTACTTTGCCTAGCTATCGATCCATATATATACTTACTATCACATATCATCAGTTAGATTTAAATATTTTTATACATCCATTCAACTAGAAACTGTATCTAGTTCCTTGATAACATAACCACACAGTTACATCTGCAACAATATCTCCCAGAAAATTTCTTCGCTTAGCTTGAACTCATGCACCTTAATCAGCACCACACGCATCACAATCAGGAACACACACCACAGTCACCACCACATGCTCAACAATCAACAACACGTGCATCACAATCAGCACCACATGCACCACAGTTGACCCCTTCTGCTCTGCAAATGAATCCTAAATTAATTATAAATGACACCGAAATAACCCCTAAATAACCCCTATTACAAAATGGCGAACATAATATGCTCTGTGTAGACGTGTTTGCCAACTGTAATATATTGTCAGCATAAAAAGTTAAGTTGAAATTGGTGACATGGTTTCATAGATATATCATAATAGGCTAAAATGTTTATACGGCCATAATTTTGAAAATATGTGTGTGACCTACTTAACTATATCAGTTTACATGGTCTACCTAAGGATTACTTGTCTTAAAATTGGGTAGGAATCGGTTGATTGTTTCCTGTGATATATATGAAAACAAAATGTCGGACAAAATGGCCTATATATTGTCATATTTGATGATTATTATTGACACTTTCAGTGTACTTATTTTGATCCTAATTGGTTAAACCGTTTGTAGATATTGCAAATAAACCTAAAATGTTTATATTGCCGCCATTTGAAAATAAGTGTCATACCCACTTAAATCGTCTATATTTACATTGCCTGCCATAGTTTAACTTTTTCGCCAGATCTGATGGCAATTTATTATGTATCTTTGAGATAAAATGTAAAAGAATATTTTTTCAGATAGCGTTATCTTCCAAAATTGCACATGAATAATATCCCTATACAATTTCGATGCCTACATGATTTACTATCTATATAATAAATTTGGTTTAAATCAGTTACATGTTACCCGAGATATGACATAGCACCTTAAGTTTTAAAATGGCCAACATTAAAAAAAATAAACACTATAAATGCTCGAAAACTATACATGTTGGATGTCCGTACTAAGTATTCAAAGTGTAACTTGAGTTCCTTGAAATTCGATACATAGGTTTAAAAGTTTTAGGGGAGGGGGATAAACACACATAGACGTACACACAAATTTAAACTCCATTGCACGAACAGATAAGAAAATGTTCTCATAAACTTACTTTTCCTTCGGAAAGTAGGCTTAAAAGCATTCAGTTGAGCAGTTAGATTTTGCAATATATTTAATAATCAACATCAATGCTTCGCGCTTTTATTTGGAGTAACAAGATACAATTTTTTAAGGTTGAAATTTTGGCCGATATATATATATATATATATATATATATATTTACATTCCTACAAGAAACACGGATTTGTTAAGTGCTCCTGTCATAGACCGCTGTGGCAGCTGGCGCCGTGAACGAGCAGCTCCCGGGACCCAGCTGCAGTGGAAACTAATTACTACGTGGCGGACTGGCCCACACCTACGTGCCTCGGGGTTTCATAACCCAGTGCTTGTCACCCGCTCTTGTCTCTATATCATCAGTCACGAAATGCTTTTGGAAATGCTTTTGTTGAATAAAACAACAATTGTTTGGAACAACCATATTTATTGTTTGTAGAGGAACAATCAATACCCCAACTCCTAAGATGTTATAGGACGTGCGTCTGTACAAATGCTCTGCAACATTGAGACAAATAGAGAGATATAGAGAGAAGAAAATATTGTGTGTTTATCGAAACTACTGTATGTTTCAGTGTAAAGTTTCAAGTCGATCGAATATGTGGAAGTGGGTCAACATTAGCTTACAAGATTCCACCTTAAAAGATAAAGGAAAGCGAGAGAGACATAAAAATATGTGTATTGTAATCAAAACTACATTTGTGTGTAAACTTTTGAGTCGATCGGATATTTATAAGTAGGATAAAGTTATGTTAAAATACGTCAACCTAACAAACGTTTGTAAAATTAACAAGGAGTTGGAAAAACACGGGCCTATGAATTCAAGATATGGCTATGATGAGGCATTAAACCCGCCCTGTTTCGTGAAGTTATAATTTTGTCACTTTTAAAAGAGACTTACATATATAGGCTTTGGCTAACACTTTCAGCTTTGTACAAAATTCAAGCATGTTGAGCCGAGCATAGTTATGAATCTATTTATCTACTTCAGCGTATACATAATACTGAAATGGAATACATGAAAATTATGTTATTTCAATGTTAATAGACATTTAGCGGCTTTCGTAACTTACAACATTACAGGCACTATTAAATTCGGTGATATCAAAAGATAGTTGATTGCTACCCAAATGCGATATTATTTTTTAAGGGTTGAGCTTATGATCAGATATATATTTGAAAATGACTAAAAACGCTGCCACTTACATAAACGGGATTCAAAATAGCGACAGTCAAGAAGGAACTGTAGAACATGAGAACCATTATTCACGCTGAGGTCATGTAAGCAGAGCAGAAACATTCGGTTATTTTACATTTCTTTCGAGTTGTTTTCTTCAATGTGAACGTAAGAGCGAAGGTCAAAGTCAAGCTCATAATATTAGTGAACTAAAGTCCTACTTATGAAGTTATCGTCCAAGTAGAATCATAAATCACTCATTTTAAAGATAACTTAAGATAGCCACTTCCCTCCATAATAATTTGCATTAAATATAATAACTTATACTTTTTTTTACATAAATATTGCACTTTTTTGTGTTTGAACAAGGACTCGTGGTTGAAATTCTAACATTTCTAAACATAGCAGTAAGTTGGCAATTTCCAGCATAAATAATTATATTCAATTATGGATTTTAAATGTTATTTATTCGTCAATAAATATATTACACCATAGCCCATACAGTCACATTGATCATACTGCTATGCCTGTTTAGCTGAAAACATATTTTTAATTTGTTGGCCATAAGACCTCACAAGACACGAAATAAAAGTACAGCACCTGTTCAGTAACGCAAAACAAATACTTCTTTTGGTTAAATAATAAATATTAATTTCATGCAAACTTTGTGCGGAATCAACATATCACACGTAAAGAGTACGTAATTTCAAAATAATATTTTTAAATCGCCTAAGTAACTTTCAACTCCACGTCATAGAAACGAATGCAAACCGATATCTCGCTCCAGCACACACATTCACTGCCAAAAACGATTAAATCATGTAAATGGATGAGGAAAGTCAACAAATGGACTTCAAATACGCGGGAGGTAAGTACAGTGACCTGCCCCGAGGCCAGGGAGGTATATAACTGAAACTTCTCTCGGTTGTTTATTAGTTGGGAAACTGTAGCTAGGTGTAGTGGCCGTCTTCAGCGGCCTAAGCCGGGTGCAGTATTTAATTTGCTTGTTGGAGAAACTTGCTTTTGTTCTGCCGCAGGGCTTAACTGAGGGATTTGCGGCTCGCGCCACCCAGTTCACATGCAATGCCTTGCCTTCACTTCTCGCTTCCTTTATTGAACACCGAGAGGGTTTATCACGAGCTGCGGCCCAGGATGCGCGTCTTCCTGCTAGCCCTCTTTGCTAATTACTTGCCTGCTGGAAATACTCTCGGGCTCAACTGATTTTGCTAGTGAAATCGGTATGATGACGACTTTCCGAGTCCGTGTTTTGGATTCGAGTTTCAAGAACATGATGACTGTAATACTCATGCAAATGAAAACGTAAGTCGTACTAAGACATAAGGTCATTGCGCAGTTACAAACGAACGTCTGTAAACAGAAAAATATTTTAAACAGAAAAATATTTTTAAAATGTTCATTTAAAGCAGATTTTGGACAACTCGAGTCCAGGTACAGGACTGCTGTAATAGAAATAACAGTGCCTTCCAACACTCAAGCAGCAGTGAACATTTACTACAGAAGCAAGGAATGATCAGACGCACAATAGTATCTATGTTATTAAAATGAATTCTTCATATTGAGTGGAATGTGTAACAACATGAAAATAAATATATGGTTAAATAACTTCCAACTACGTGATATCTAGGTAAAGTAATTGACGAAACACTTCCGTTATCTATCCCACCACAGTTCTGTGCAAAAAGGTATTTTCTGCCTTGAATTATCTTAAGCGTTAAAAAAATTTTCTTGACGCAATCTCTTAAGTATACACTTGTTAAAGCGTTGATATTTCCCCACTTTGACTATTGTGCCTTGTTTATAACGACTTGATGGTTAATCTTTCCAAGATGCAGCAAAGGTTAGAGCATTTGCGAGTGAGTTTCATATATGATTTGAAAACAGGGAGGTACTGATATAACTAATTAGCTTCTTTCCTCAACATGGGTGAAATTAATTTCTAAATAAGTTTTTAAAAGCTGAGTTGGTAGGTAGGACTTGACTTCTCGTTGATAGCGATATCATAAGAGATGAAACCAGAAACATATGAAACAGTACAAATACACATATACCTTACCCAGGACTCGAACCCAGACCAGAACCATAAGCAAGCGTGCAATCAACTGCATTACGTAGATCGGATTCGGAGCATCAACTTCGGATTTAATCGGTTTAATGCTTCGAATGATAGGGTTTGCTAACTTAAAATATTTACAGGGCTTTAATTTATAAATTGACTGGGCCACTTAAAACACGCAAGTTTTCATGGCCTACCGAAGCGCTATTTGTGTGAGGAATTTGGTGAAAATCTTTTGATAGGCCCATGAGATATGGCACAAAAAACTCTATTTACTTATTTGGTTCTATCTTTCAAAATTGTTACAAAAATTCTCTGTATACGATGATTTTAATATACTTATATACTGTCAAAAATAAAGTTGGGTTGAATTTGGTTAAATTGTTTTGACTATGTGGCAAACTTATCTAAATTAATCATGAAGCTGTGATTTTGGAAATCGTTGTCTGAACCACTTAAATCATGTAAGTTTACATGGTCTTCTGTAGTAATTATGGTGTGCATAATTAGGTGGAAATTAGTTCAACTATTCCAGAAATAAGGCAAAATGTTCAATTTTGTCAACTGACACTATTTTTCAAATATATTGGAACATTGTAACTCTGTGTGCTTAATTGATGCTTCTAATGAGTAATGATAGTGTACAACGTTTGGTTGAAGTTTGTTGAATTGTTTCATAAATACAAACACTCTAAACAAAATTATTTGTGTTANGGGGGGGGGGGGGGATTTGGTGGGAATCGGTTGATTTGTCCTCGGAGTATGGCATAAAACATCCATATTTTTCATGTGGCGATCTTCATAAATGGAGGACAAATATATATCTATTAGCACATTCGATGAAAATATACTGCCAGTTTACAAAGTAAGATAAAATCGAATACATAGTTTCGTAGATAGCACACTGTCCTAAAATTATTTATAGCCGCCAATCTGAAAATAAGTGTCGGTTACACTTTAAAAATACTTATTTTAATATGGTCTACCACAGCACAAATTCTCCGCCATATTTTGTAAGAAGGCGTATGAGATCATTTTCCTGTCAGAGTGTCTGTGTGTATGTGTGTGTCTAGACGAGTCTCTGCGCGTGTGTGTTCCACCTTTCAAATTTGAACGCGTCAACCGAATTTCACCAAACTGGGTTGACGAGCAATTTAACTTTGTGTTATTTCTGAATGTAAACGCTGATTGTGTAAGAAATATCTGTAAAGTGTAAGCTGGAATTATTAGAAAGTGTTGTTTTGGCGTGTTTTAAGTTTAACCTTAATGCGTAATAGTTATCAAGCTTCCTATATTAATAAAGAATGAATGCTCTGGCAAGTGTGTGGAGTAGAACAAGAGTTGGATCAGCAGATAGCTTTAAAAAAAAAAATTCAATACAACAATTTTTTTTAAAAGTCGTTAGGATATCAGTATGACAATAGAGGTGAAACTTACAGATGAAAATATCGCCATGGTCATGCAAAAATTCAATTACTGTATAATTCATTTAAGTTAATTAAATGTTTGAAAAGTACTATAGTAATTTGAATTTTTCCAGAAAATCAGTTTCTCTAAGTTTCTAGTGACTAAGTTTTTGATAGAAGTATAGAATCAGCTTTATTTGGAATTGCTCAGCATATGCCTAAATAGCATACATATTACTGTCGCGAGGAAATTTTTGTCTTTGCAGACGATGCTGCCTTCTTACGGTATTCCGCATCTAAATAAGACAGTCTCTCGTTCTTTCTGACACACACACACACCACTTCCACTAAGTGTTTACTTAGAGCGTCATATTACAATGCAAGGGTGCATTGGTTCAAACTCCAGGGAGGACATGAATGTGAGAATATTTATAGCGGGAAGGATTACCGAAGTACATTATTTTATTTATTCATAGACAGTTTGCTTGTTTGGGTTGTTTTACACCGTATTTTGTTTGTTCCCAACAATTTTTAAAACATTTTTTTGTTGTTCATTAAATTTTTTTTTGTTTTCATTCAGTTTCATTTAGTTTCCCTGACTTGGAAAGTTTTTACTTAGTTTTGATAAAATTCGTATGTTTGTGGCGTTCTTCGGACATTTTTCGATCAGTATTTTTATTTTATCCTATTTTATTTGTTTTTTACTTATTTATGTTGTTTTTTTTACTTCAGTTCGTTCATCATTTTTCATATTCGTGAGATATTAATTATTTTCGTTATTATATACGGTTGGGTAGTATTGTCGTCAAACCTTAATGGACACCTTTAGTGCGACGTCACACAAGGCTGCTAGTTCCAAACATGCTTTTGTTTACCCTTGTGTTTAGGTGGTGATGTATTTCACGGTAGGCTGCAAACATTACAGTAAACGACAAACATGTACATTTTATCGTTTTGTAAAGGCAGTTGAAATAAAGAAAACGTAGCTACAGCCAATCTTGGTAAGTTTTTTTCCCTTATTTTATTTAAGTTTAAAAGTAGAGAGTTTCATAAACTTACCCGACGGGATTGTGCAGATTCGTATATATCTGTAGAAATAATTTACAGAAACAAATTTGTCATGTGTCAAAAACAAGATATTAAAGCAGTAATTGTAGCATTCATTTTCACCTTTGCAAATATGTAGTGTTGGGAAACACGTTTTTACCCCAAGTAGTTCAACCCATGTTTGTTTACATTCATTTTCGTGACACTTGCATCACCTGTAAAATTCGGAGTTGACATGTAACAAGCATTACTGCAAGATCACTTGTTGAAGTAGTTTTAAAAGTAAATTTACTAGCGCAAGCTGTCATACAAAAATAAATTAGTTTCTTTTATATTGGATGACTATAGAACCAGCTGATGAATCCAGTGTTTGTAATTGTAATTTCCAAGATGTAAACAAGTGCAATCACTGCCTACTTGGGAGGGCTATTAAAATTGGCGTCATTACACATGATGCGAGATGTCGAAGTTTTGACATGTTTTCTTACCATAAACTGTTGCTACGATTTATGATTATTTAATGAAACCCTGATTCCAGAGACTTTATTTTGGTTTGCAGTATTTGTTTACTATGGATTACTAACTTTGTAAACACATTTCCCTTAAGCTAAAATTTCTTACTTTTTTAATTTATGTAGGTCTATATGAATATAAAATATGAAATAAAAAAATTGTGTTGGACATGTGCCGTTGCAACATAACTCATGTCGCAGGAAACCAGAATTACACAGACGAACATACAGACACAGAAAACAAACCAATAATAGTTGCCAACAGGTAGGCCTACGTGAAGAGCACAAAGAACACCGTAGAAGGAATTAAATCAGTAAGAATTAACGACACANAACCAGAATTACACAGACGAACATACAGACACAGAAAACAAACCAATAATAGTTGCCAACAGGTAGGCCTACGTGAGGAGCACAAAGAACACCGTAGAAGGAATTAAATCAGTAAGAATTAACGACACAAAAAAATAATGATGAGCACAACAAGTAGATTACTTCTGCAGAATTATGCTTGTTCATGTACCTGTTGACAACTATCCCTGTTTGACTTTGTGTGTTGCGTGTTTGTATGTGTAATTCTAGTTTTCTCTAACAAAAACTCTGCTACAACAGTGCATATACAAAACAATTAATTATTTGTTTCATATGCCACTATTGCAGTCCTGGCGAATAGTTGAAGCTGTAAGTGGTGATGATGTCATTATTGTAAACGTTAATAATGAATAGGTATACTGCAAAAGTTTTCAAATGAGACTTACAATAATATAAGACTTCTCTATAATTTTGTTTAATTAAATTTTCTGTATTTTGGTTTGTGTATCCCATCTCTTAATGATATATGTATTTATTTTCATTGCAACCCATTTGTAATATTTGGCAATTTACAGTATACACTGGTACCTAAGAAAGAAACAAGTGATATATATATATATAAACTAAAGTGCAGATGTGTTAAATAATGTCAATCCCATTCAAAAACCAGATCTATGATAAGCTGGTAGAGAATTAGTTTCATTGTTACAATCACTTTTTTAAAATTCAACTTTATAAGGGCTATTTATGGTAAAGTGAACACTTTCGAAAGCCCTCTCATTAAAAATAATAGTCAATACATATATTTTATTTTGGCCTTAGATGTTAATTTCCGGTACGGAGGAATATACACACTGTTTTTATTACTTACATGGTAATGATTATTTTAAAAAGGTGAATAAAGAATAAAAAGTGGCTGAAAGGAGAAAGTAAGTACGGCCTCAAAAGTGATCACTTTACAGTGAACAGCCTATAATTGACTTTACCCAAATATAATTGAAGGGATGAGGTGTGGAAAGACATGGGTGCTAAAACAGTGCCTCTGCTCTCTTCTTAAGGGGGGCTGCGGTGGGCATAGTGGTAGGACGCTTGCCTGCCACCAAAGTTATCCACATTTGTTTTCCTGTCACGTTACTCGCAGCTTTTCCCAGTTAGGATTTGTACTGAATAATGCTACTGGCTGGCTGTTTTCTCGAAATGTTCCTGTTTTTCCCACCCTTGCATTTTGGTGCTGCTCCATATCCGCCATATTTCTCCCTCATTGGCTCTAAACACCATGGTTGTTACAAACCACCTAAACATCTCAACTCCACCCTTCCTAAGGAGATGGAGACCATCGTAGTGTAGTGGCTAGAGTACTCGCTGTTACATGAAGCATTCATTCTAAATACCTGTGATTCATCATCAATATTGAAATTATAAGCTTAAGTCCAATTATTTGCACTCAAAATTAAAATTTGAGACTGACCCTGCTATTTATTTATTTAGCTTTTCATCTTGTCGACAGCAGGTTCATTAGAGAATAGTATACCAAGAACACAATGAAGGGAATCCAAGGAAGGAATTGGCCATTGTCTTTATTAATGTCATCCCAGGAATTTCCTGGAGTGAGTTCGTGAAACCATGGAAAATGCAAATCAGTTTGGCTGTTTTAGTAACTTAAAAAACGAAAGCTGATTTGCTTGTACATACTTGTATTGATAAACAGCTGATTTCTTGTCAATGCAACTTTGCTGACTTGGGGAAAAAAATTTATAAGAGTGAAGTTTTAACAAGATGTAGCCTTTTATTTGTTTATGAGGTGATCTGCTATTAATGACTGGCAAACATCAATTTTATTACGAGGAAATCTAAAAGTAATGCTTGGAACATGCTTGGATCAGTTGTTCACGCTTTTGTTTCCCTTCACTCTATTCAAAATTCCACAGCCTTATATATTAATAAATTAATTTCATAATATTCTACACTGAAATAGCAAATCGGCAATAATAAAAGTGCGTAGCTGCAGTATTATAAAAGTCAATGTACCTCTTATTGAGTCCGAAACTTACAGACAGGTTAGTAATCGCAATCGTACTTGTAAAAATTAAACACACTGCAATTGCGTATTTACAAACTTACTTGGATAACATGTCACTATACACACAATAATTGTGCAATATTTATCTATCATGTATGCATCCACGGTATATACGAGTACACTAAACACTATTACTTTCGGGATTGTGCGCCTCTGGACTCGCACGATCCGGCTCGTATGCATTTGCACCGATTAATATTCATTTCCTTTCTTAGGAGAATAAATAAAAAATTGATAGCAGTATTAAGATGTGTTTACCTGCCAAATTCACNAAAAAAAATTAAAAAAAAAAAAAAAAAAAAAAAAGGTAAATTCAGAACTATTAGCGACTTCATATGACACTCGCAAGGCTATTTAAAGCAAACAAACAGTAATTTGGAAGTAGCGGCTTGCCGTAACTTCACAACTAATGGTGTCCGTATCAGTATATCTCAACGTGTGGGCGAGTATTGACATTGATGGAGACGGAGGATATGAAATTTTAAACTCGTCCTTTGAAAGGCCTCCGACTCCGGCTTAGTATCAATTAAATAACAACTATTTGTGATACTTATATGAAAATGTACATAAAACTATGTCCACGCTATTACTTATAGTAAATATACATCACTATTTATAATTGGTTTTATGTGAATGTCTAAATAGTTATTCGTTATGATAATTTTTATAAATGAAAATTTGTTTCATGCTTTTCAGTTTAACCTACTATCTTAATTATAGTAGAGAATCCATGGCAAAACGGAGTACCGGGGTACGACGGGGTACTGCGCTTTACGAAACTACTATGTCCTGATACCTAGAGGCCATACTAGGAAGTTTGATAACTGGAAGATATTTAAGTTATCGACCGGGTTTCAACCATGCTCAGCAGCTCTTACAGATAGCTAAGCCATGAAGTTACATTTTTGGTAAAACTGAAGTTATTTTCCTATATGTGAAGAAATCTCTGTAAATTAGTCAGTATTAATTATGTTTATCCAATGTAATAAAATATGGTAAAAGTAGTTAGATATAGGACATTTAAAGACAGCGTCATGACAGGGAGCCCGGGAGCCAGAAGCTTACCAAGGAAAAGAAAAACTTCATGCGTTTGCATTCCACTTCCACAGTAGCCATATTGGCAGCCAGTGCCAAAAATTTCCAAAAATCTATTTTTTTGAAAATTAATTTTTGAAAATTAATTTATTCAAAAATTAGTGTTTGCAAAACATTTTCAAAAGTTGTCAATATTTGAAAAGTTTAAGAAAATGTATTAAATGTTTTAAAAGTTAAAAAAAATTTCTCGAACATTCCCTGGTGGCCGTGTTTATTCATGGCTCCCTAAGACAGCGCCGAGATGTTATGAAATAGTGGCTCCCAAGAGAGTCGCCTGCCATGACATAGCCTCGGGCAAGGGGACTTCATTCTCTTGCATTCACTGGGAAGGGAGTGCCGAAGTAGAACAGTGGATAGAGCACATGTTAAACATCATGCTCTTGCATTCCAACGGGATAGGTGCCACAGTGATTCAATGGATAGAGGACATGTTAAACTTCACGCTCTCACATTCCATAGCAAGGGGTGCCATGGTGATGCAACGGATATAGCACATGTTAAAACTTCACGCTCTTGCATTCACAGAGGAGGGGCAGGCATGTCCCAAGAGAGATTCCCACCCCACCTCCACGACATATATGTGTGTGCCTTGCGTGTTTAAATAATGATAAGAAGAATAAGTGTTATAGCCCCCCGGACCCCCGCCTTGTCGAGAGAGAGAAAAAAAAATATGTTTAACCGTCTCTCCCCTCTGGCGTGAGCGATGGAAATATATATATATATATATATATATAAGAGTTGAATATTTAATCGTAGACACGCTGTACGCTCAGTCTGTATGCAAAAAAAAGAAGTCATGTAGCATACTTACATACCTGTGTGCGCACATCTACTGCCAAGACTAAAGTGGCAGACTGCATCACACACACACTGTACATAACAGAGATCACCCAGGGTCGCGAACTGTCAAAAAACTCACATAAATATTACTGATTAACCGATTCGCATATCAGTTCGATGGAGATCATACTACAGTCAACCACGCTTCCTGTCCGCATAAGTCACATTGACGAAGATGAAACCAACATACTTAGATTATGTCATGGAAAGTTATTACTGGGCACCGCACGAGGGATAATACTAGGACCAAGCAACTTTGGTAAGATATGTGAGCCTGTCAGCCACCTAGAGGAACCCAACAATCTTCGGTTCGGAAACATTTACCTATACTCGAAATCTCTTCATCAGCCAAAGTACATATGGCTATCGCAAATACTACAAGCCGTTGCCGGACTTTGTTATTTTCCATTTAGCGACAATGATGCAGTCGTGCAGCCAAGCAAGGCCTTACTGAACTCGGTGTTCATTTTCGACGATGTAGCATGTGAGAAACAGGCGACTATGCAGCAGTATTTCAGCATGGGACACCATGTAGCAGTGTACTCTATTTACCTATGCCAAACAAATTCACAAATGCCTAAACAGCTTCTACATGAAAATGCTAATTTCCTAGTCCTATTTCGCATGGACGACTTGAATTTACGCCACATCTACTCAGACCATGTTAACACCAATATGACATTCGACAGATTTAAAGAAATAGGTTCGTGTTACTGGCGCGAACCTCATGGTTTCCTAGTGATAGCAAAAATGTTTCCACTTGATAAGGAACAGTACCATAGGGGTTTCAATCAGTTTGTTATAGTTCATCAGTGAAGTATGAGCTACTCAGTATAAAGTTCGGCCATAGCAGTCTGAAGCGGATGCCAGAAAGCTGTATTATATCTACCATCGACGGGCACTGTAGTTTCGAAGGAAAATGAGCAAAGCATTTAGGCAAGGTGAAACATGACACTGATGCTGTGAACGTATCCTTTGTCTGCAGCATTACATCGGAAGCATTGCGGCCAGCAACGTCACTTCAAAACAGTATGGTGGCGCATATGTGCACAATATTGGCAGGTATGGCACGAATCACAGTTTAGAGACAGTGCTGAGTGGCGTGGGAGAGCGTATATACAGCAGAGTTCATACGACTGTGTCAAGTGAATTACACCCATTGGCCGATGACATTAAGAAACTGTTTGCGTTGGGTGGGAAGCTGGACACTGTGGAAGGTTGTCTATTCGACACTAATATACTTACCACTAACATGGATTTGCGACTCAGTATATTAATCGAAAAAGTATCCCACCTGACCACTTTTACTACCGGGGATGCACTCGAAGCCGTGGAAGGTAGGCTGTCCAGAAAAATGAACTTACTGTCTACCAATATGGAGGCCCAGCTCCACAAACTATCCGAAGATGTACTGAAACTGAACGCATTAGGGGGTAAGATTTCGGTCGAGGAGAAGAAAATCACCGATGTGGGAGAGCAAATTAGCACGAAAGCGCTAGCAGGCCTCACAGCATTACTAGACGGGTACTGTAATGTAAGATGGAGAGTGAGTTATCCTCGCAGCTGGAAACGAACCTTGGCGCCATGGAAGGCTGTCTGTTCGCCAACACGAATGTACAGTCTACCAAGCTCGATGCCCAGCTGCTCAAATTATCTGATGATGTACAGAAATTCGGCGCATTAGGTGGTACAGTTTCACTTATGGAGAAGAAAATTAACGATGTGAGTGCGCAAGTTATCAGTCTCGCTGCTAAAATAGACAGTCACCTTAATGACAAGGCCACGAGTGGTATCATGCTGGTTGCAATAAGTAAGAAGTTAGAATCGAACCTCGATGCTGTCAGTATGTTATACGTTACAGTGACTACACATTTCCAGACGTTAACTAATAACATGCGAAGCATAGTCGGAAGCAAGCTACTTGCTGTGGAAGCACAGCGGGTAGATTTAGGCGAACTCGTCGATTTTAGGTCCCTTATGACCCTCGCTGCAACATTGAGAAATAATCTGCATATAGCGAACGAGAGTGCGGACAAGCTGAGTGGTGTGGACGCCTAGCTCACAGCAGTCGAGACGAAGCTCGAACAGTTCGACATTAAGGTGTTTACAAGCCTTACCGCGAAACTATGCGATCACCTTAATGCGCCAGGGTCGGCTACTCTAAACACATTACGTACACAGTTGGAGAGCGTAGGTAGCTTAGATACAAATCTCAGCGCGATATTCGAAGGGATAACTAATAAACTTATTACAAATATGCTCGAAGAATTAGATTGTCGTAACCGAACGTTGAGTACTGGAGTGTCGGATATCGAGGAACTTATCCATCACCGAATTGTGCATAATTTAAATGATCTGCACATGGACGATGAAAAATGGATGCATTGCGAGCACATGCGTACTGCCGTTATCCAGAAACTTAATACTTTCGAAGATAAAATAGTCAATTTGATTGCAGCCATTGTCTAATATGTAAATAGTATGAACAATTCCCTATAAATATTAGTATAATCTCTGCTGCCACTTAGGATTTATGCTGCATCATTGAAAGTGTGCTTTATAAGTACCTACAGGCCAAGCGAGCGCGTATGGAGCGCGATGCAGTATTGGAAGATGCCTTCCGCCCAATCACATCCCGGCTGGATACTTTACAGGGGAAAACTGTTCCCCCTGTCGGTAGTGTGAAGACTGACCCGAACGTCGAAATAAAGCCACTACTGGAGGGCGACGACAATGATGAGGTATCTTTGACTGAATTGAAACGTAAAAAAAAGGAAGGTTCCCGCCCGGGCAATGTTCGTAATTATCTCACTTCTAATATGACTCGTTTTAATGATGCGATGTATGGTGTACATAGGCAGAAGAAAAAATGGTATCTGGGTAACAAGCAAATATTTTTCTACCCAATGATTACATACAGATTGAAAATGAATTCATACGTGCATCGCCAGGCCTCTACAAGCTGTAATTCAAATGCAGACCTGGCCAGTTTTCACGAGAAGCTAAACACCAATACCAAAAATTACTTAAACTCACGAGTGCGCATTTAACCAATAATGACATAACTACTAATACATACAAGGACGAGTCCCATCCAAAATTCGACAATATTGCCCAGTTGTTTCAGGATGTAGGCATAGCTAGTGACTCGAGACAGACTTCGAAGCTTGATGGGGTCAGCCAGCTCGAGTATGTTTACTGGGACGGCGTAAATGAGCTTGTAGCATGACTTCGACTACTCGTAGCATCTCAACAGGCAGGTAATCATTCACACACGAATCAGATTGGAATATCATGGAGGAATTGCATGAAGGTGGATACATGTACTGAAAACGTCCAGTGTGGCGATTGCAGCGGAGCTTCATCGGCCAGCAAGAAGAAATTTCCGCAGAAGGAGAGTACTCATCTTTGGACTTGTCGATTTGTATCAAGTCAATCTGGTGGAAATGATTTCGTATGCTTCTGTTAATAAGGGGTATAGATACATGCTAACCATAATTAACTGTTTCAGCAAATATGCATTGGCTGTCCCAGTTCGCGGGAAAAGCAGGGCGGACGTTTCTAATGATATGATAATGGTATTAAACGATAAGGCGTTGCCCAAAAATATGCAAAATGATTTAAGTAGGGAATTTTACAATAAGGCTTTCTGTGCACTAATGGACATGAATAAAATTAACCACTACAGCATGCACAGGGATAAAAAAGCTTCTATTATAGAGCGATTAAACCGAATGTAAAAATCTGATATGTGGCGTGAATTCTCGGCGCACGGTAGGTATGCGTGGCTGGATATGTTACCTCGTCTAATTACCCAATACAATGCTAGAATACACAGGCCAATTCGTATGCGGCCGGTGGACTTTAAAGACGATGATTCTTTGCTGGAGATGGTGTTTCAAAACGATAAGAAAGTGGATAGGCGGAAGGCAAAGGTGAAGGTGGGAGACTATGTCTGCATTTCACGAATTGAACCCCAACTTGCTAAATCTTACATATCCAATTCGTCCGTTGAACTATACAGAGTTGTCAAGATTCGCCATTACGAACCTCGGACATATGAATTGGAACACTTAAATGGCGAGCGGGTCAAAGGACAGTTCTATAGTGAGGAGATAATGCAAACTAAATATCGCAACACTTATTTAGTCATGAGGGTATTACAACACAAAGGTAGGTGTTTATTCGTAAAGTCATTAGGATTACACTACAAGTATAATAGCTGGATATTAAAATCAGAACAGAGTAAAATATAATGTTTCTACACTTGTGTGCTAAGTACCATAATAAACCTGAGTAACTTTTAATCAGAGTCAATTGAAATACATTTTGTCTCCATGCTAGAAGACTCGTGTCGCCGCCTTGCAACAGGCATGCATGACAGCGGAAGGGGACCTTGCCATGTGCGATGCCAGGGTCGACGCCACCTCCCAGTCTGATCGACCTCGGCATGCACGGTATACTGGGGCTTGGAGAAACTTGGGGCCCACCACCGCCCGGGATGTTGACGTCCTTCGTGTGGCGACACATGCAGATCATGTCTCGCATGGGAAGAGTGTGGATAGCGAGAGAAGGGGGAGGCAGGGAGCACCGGTCTGACTGACCTCGGCGCGCGCAAGGGGGTGACTGGCAACCTCCATGTGGTGACACAGGCCATGGCTCGCGCGAGGGGAAGACTGAGGAAGGAGGAGAGGCAAGTAGCAGGCTAAGCGTGGAAAGTTGAGTCCCAAGACATGTGTGTTGGCCAAAGAACACGCACTATACTGACCCAGGTTCATAGCCAGCCTCCATCACAAAGTGTATAAAGCAGGTACACAATGCAATTTAACAGTTAGTTTCTAGGTATGTGTTGTAGGAGTAAGACCACCAAGAAAGGACGAGGGCTGATAAATTTGTAATAAATAACCTTCCACTCGGGACACATATTCCAGGGTATAAGTATTGCAGGCCTGGCACACGTCTGGAGAGAAGATTAAAGCATGGCGGCGTGCCGATTAACGCGTTAGACAACACATGCAAGGAACACGATATTGCTTACACTACCAGTAATAAGTTGGAATATAGACACGCAGCCGATACAATTCTCGGGGATAAAGCAAAGTCAATAGTTGGTTCTTCATAGTCCAAGCTCAGCGAACACCTTGCTGCGTGGGGGGTGTCTATAATTATGAAAACTAAGGTTAAGCACGTCATGGGATTGAAATTTTGAAGGACGAAAAAGATACGCACTGGTAGGAAACCCCGTAGAGTAAAGCGAGGTGGAATTCTACAATTTGTCTTTCTGGCACTTGGAGTACTCGGTAGTCTTAACAGAGGTGCGAGTGGCATTGTCAGGACTGTTAATACAGCCAAAGAGGAAAACAAATGCTTGACTTTGAGACACAATAGACATGTGGAGGCATTTGAAAAAAATGGATGTGGGCTATACCTACGTCCCTACAAACCACAGGCTGGGGGAGAAGGCAGAAAGAGGATCTGCTGGCGCAAAAGAACTAGGCAATCTTTTAGGGGGGCTGCCAGCCCACCCGGTAAACAACTTTAAAATATGTAAATATGCACGAAAATTAAAAAAAAGTAATTTCCGGGGAGTGTTCATGCAAGATCGAGTACCGCCTCGTGTGCATCGGGTCGAGTGTGGAATAGTAAACTTGGATAGAAGCACTGGTCCAGGAACTCATTACAATGCATATAAAAAGAATGGCAATACGGTCCACTACTTTGATAGTTATGAAAACTTAAGGACACTGGCATAACTAAAAACAGATTTTAGAGGGGCACGGATATATTATAATCACGGAGCACAGCAGCGGCTGTGAGAATGGAACTGTGGATACCTTTGTCTGAGCTTCCTTACAAGATAGAGACATAACGAGTAGACGCTGGTTGGGGGCCGCAGTCAGGTCCTTAACCTTGATTGTGTCGGGCAACAGTTCGGAATTGCGTTCCATGCACTTCCCACCACTCGCCCTGAAGGGTGTATGGTCCGTAGCAGTGATAGATTTTCAAACTTACTTCTCGGTACCGAACATATATGTACATGATTGTATGCTTCGTTATGTTAAGGGGGTAGGGAAGTAAGGGGAGGTGCGCATATCCACAGGTTTGTATGAGATCGAATATATAGGTGAGTACCTTAAACGTGAGCTGGGACAGTACGTGATGTTAGTTCTGCACGGTAATGCAAATACCCTGCACAGCGAGATGTTGTGTAGTGCGCAGATAGACTTCACACGAAGCGATCCACTCGCCTCAATGCTCGGTTTCGAGAACGCCAAATACGAGGCCAATAAATCACACGAATCTATGCTGCGGGTACAAATTTTCCCAATGAATGTAATAAGAATAAACTGCAATTTGGTTAGCGGGTCTTATCTCATTGGTAAGCCCAGCCAGACACTCAACGATTTTTCAGCGATGGTGCCACTCGGATTTAAGCTCGTCAATATTCCGAAAACACTCATTTATGTTCCAGTCATGATGGAAAACACACAGGAAGTCATAGTATCTATAGTGTACCAAGATAGCAGATAATGGTCCGCTTGCATTTAAGGAAAGATGGGACTGAAAATGAAGTGTGCGAATGCAATAAAAGTTACTTACTGTACCAAATCTAAAGTCAGTACTAGTCGAGCATGCAGAGCACTAACATCTGAAAACGCGATTCCTTAGAAGATTGGGACTGACGATCAAGTATGGACATGGAAATATTAAACATGGCGGAGCCAGCGGGTTTCGAAGATGCGATCACCAAGGCTGAAATCCACACTTACTCGCCCTACCTGCCAGGCCCCTACATACCCTCGTCCGAGGTACGGATTCCCGTGCACTACCAAGATTTATACACGGCTCCGTGTAATTCATATTTGAGCTTCCGGGGAACACTGACACGGCCAGGCAACTCTCTTCCTGCGACGACTAAAATCATTAGAAATGGCACACTTCACATGATAAGTAGAATCGCATATGAACTGAACGGGTGCGAGGTAGATGCCATGCAAGATGTTGGAATCATGGCCACTATTAAGAACTATCTGTCATTAATGCATAAACAACTGCCCACCACCAAAATGGTTGGCTGGGGAATCGACGAGGACTTTAAGGTTCCTGTCTATGCCAATGGTAAATTTGAAGTATGTATTCCACTAGCTATGCTGTTGGGGTTCGCGGAAGATACAAGAATGTAATTATTAATTCAAAGCAAAAGTTAGTTATTCACATGGCTAACACACAGGCGAACACACTTCAGGACACTGGCACGGAAGCTGCAACCCTAGCAATATACTCTATTGTCTGGTTATTACCGAACATGCAGGTTAACATGTCTGAACACGTAAAAGTAATGAATTGTGCGGAAAAAGGAAGGAACGTAGATATTGCGTTTCGCACATGGAGTTTAGAAACGTACCCGAGTATCCCTGCCTCCACGAGCATAAAATAGAATGTTAAAACTAGTTTCACGAGTGAAAAACGGAGATATAATTGTTGCCTTTCGGACAGGCAGGCTAAATGTCATCAATACAGACTGTTCGAAATTTGATCACGTCAATATTAAGAACGTTAAAATTTTCTTAAACTCCAAGGCTTACCTATATGACGATTTAAACATTAATTTTACAAACGGTGCATACATGGTCCCTTATCAAATGTACGCGGACTTCCAGAGGTCGTACTACGGACAAACGCAGGCCCCCACACTCGAACCGAACGCCTTTATGAACACGGCGCCCCTACTGGTATTTGACGTTAGTAAACAGGATGATAGAATTAAATCGGGCGTGGTAGACTGCAGGATTTAAATATCCACAGCGGCGAATTTTCCAGCCTTCACGCAGGCACACATATTAATACTTTATGACAGACTCGTAACGTACAATGTGCAAGACAGGATTGTTAAAGTACTGACGCAAGTGTCGACTATACTTCAATCACTCCCTGACCGGCATAATGTACGTGAACTTTCAGGGATTCGTCTCACTGCACTGGTTCATTATT
Source organism: Clitarchus hookeri (assembly GCA_002778355.1). Classification (NCBI taxonomy): domain Eukaryota; kingdom Metazoa; phylum Arthropoda; class Insecta; order Phasmatodea; family Phasmatidae; genus Clitarchus; species Clitarchus hookeri. Next base: position 685,466 of record NQII01000419.1, read on the forward strand.
AAATGTACCTGTATGGCGTATGTTGACAGGTGCGTAGAAAGACATTCTTTNGTATGGCGTATGTTGACAGGTGCGTAGAAAGACGTTCTTTCTTACCACCATTTCCATGGCATGAGCTAGACATTAAAAGCAAAGTAACAAATATATGGCTGGAACAATACTATCCCTTTATCAATTGGAGAGTGGGTGGTGTAGAATACGATACAGTGTGCGATGTACTTAGCTCAATGTTAAATGAGAATAAGATGGACTTCGTAGCCAGACTGGAGCAGAAGCATCATTTAAGCACATATTGCGCCACAAAAAAAAATCTGTGATCTTCAAACGGAGACTGGCTGTCCTTCATTTCGAAGGTTGTGAGAATTATATGTAAAAAAAATTATCCATGTGTTGGCCGCTTGCAGCCGCTGCCTCGCGTGTCCTTGCCTGAATGCTCTGTTGTTAAGGCGTTGGAGGCGGGAGACCTGCTGTGAGGGTCAATTTCTTTTCAAAAACAGCACCACCAGAACCAATATAAATAGGGCAGCCTGCGATGAGGGAAACTATAGTACTGATCCTATATCTGCAACAGCAGTGTAAGGTCTACTCGCCAAGCTGAATGGGACCGGGCAGTATAAGTCTTTGTCAAACCTCGTCATAGGAAGGCTGTACATCGCCTCCGAATTACGACAGACCGAGATCGCATACGGCAAGTACACCTCATCACAGACACAGATATGGCCAAACTTAATATGTGCACAGTCAGGTTTAGCTATGCGAGCATTAAGCCAATTAACCACGGATGGTCAATGCATGACGTAGAATTCTCTTAAAGATGCTCCTAGCATATATATATATATATATGTATATATTCTGTCAAACACATAACCCACTATCTCGGAATTTATTTTGTCTCGCATATAATATATATATTTCACATAGCGTTCAATCCCCCGACGCCACTGAATTAATTTTGTTTCATGGCCACATTCCTAGTATGCAATAACTTATTTAACATTCAACCCGCTAGTTACCTACGAGGGCAAAGTCACGGTAGGGTACAGGCGAGTCCACTTCAAACCTCTGGGGCAGCCCGCCCAGGTAGAATGCTGTACCAAGCTCGAACAATGGGTATGTCGTGTCGATGAGGACAGTTTTCTCTCGGTATGGTGTAATGTAACATCATGTGCTCTATATCACCTAAGACCCAAAATGGAGCTGCAGTGCTCACTGAGTACTCTGTTAACACAAACAGGCGAAGTGTGTAAGCGCCAGGTTTGGTTTGTTCGTGCAATAGCATATGAACTTTGCGATGCTATCACTGCTAGTGTAATTACCCTCTGGACTGAGGGGGGAGGATCGTACGGTCACCCCGGTGGGGGGAGTGTAGGTTGGTCATTTGAGGTGGCGTGGCAGTACTAGGCTATGGTAACCGAGACGAACTTACTTACCGGTTTCCGGAAAGGATGGGTGATGCGTCTCTTATAGCCTCTCAACATCCATGGCAACCCAGGGCTTCTCGTGCCACCCCTGATTAAACAGACTGGGCTCTGCCGCCCGTGCCCTATGGGAAACAGTTTTCTAGCGGCTGTTCAGGGGTATCTGCCGTGATGGCTTGGGCCGATAGATAGTACCAAGGCCCGACCACTTGGTGGGGTGTTGGACCTCTTGGCACTCAGGCCACTGGGGCCCAAAACAGGAATTTCCCTGTGAAGAAATTCTAGGATGGTAAAGGACGCGTGTCTGATGTTGCGAGTCGGCCTGGTGTGCGGCTTCGTGTGAGCTCGGCTCCTGGTGAAGACAGCAAAGGGAGTAAAACCGGACGGTCATGGCGGTACCCACCTGTTCTGAGGGACTCCGCACACTCCCGCATGGAGGTTAGGCGACGCAGTCGGACACAGGAAAACCCATACGTGCCATGGAAATTAAGAGGGAGCACGGGATGATCCGCTTGGCCCATCCAGGGGTACTCCCTGGAATTTGGATCAGACGAGGTTGGACTCGTGCTGGCAGTGGTTGACTCCGCATGCTGGAGAAGGCTCGGAGAGATTCCCCCTCTTGCTAAAAGAGCCGGACGTTGAACAGGATTGTTCCGGGGGCGTGCCCGAGATCACGTCAGGGGCGTGGGTAGTGCTCCGGCTATACCACACGCTTGGTAATCTGAGTGCTAGAATCTCAGGCCTTGTGGTAGGACATGCTCTGTGCGATCTGCAATATCAGATCGGGGCTCTGCCTGGTGCGGCCTGTGTACAGGTCGGGGCAAACGGGTTTGGTCAATTCAGAAAGCGCTGGTCATGTCTGCGATGAGAGGGCGTGATCCCTCTTCCCCGGCTACTGGGAGGCCGGGGTGCGGTATGGCCTCGCGGCTAAGAGCGCCCCGTTAACAAATAAGACCACGGCTCTGTCGNTGGGAGGCCGGGGTGCGGTATGGCCTCGCGGCTAAGAGCGCCCCGTTAACAAATAAGACCACGGCTCTGTCGTGTCCAGTAACCTGGACCGAGTACTGTTCAGGCGACCGTCACACAACCTGCATGAAGCAGGGTAAAATTACGTGGAATACTATGTGTTCACTGCGCACATTCGGGGCGTACCTGGCTACAATATAAGAAGGGACAAGTGTTTGAACCAGCTGCAGTAGACATTTGTGTATTATTCAGAGGAGAACTATCACAGCCTTGTGTAAAATGTTTAACTTACGTGACTGTGTGACATTTCTGCCGGAAGATGTGAACTTGTACGTGAGTTACTTTATTGGTTATAGAAGAGAGGTGTTTAAACCTGGACTGGGACATGAGCAAGTGCAGATCTGTGACAGTGACAATCATTTCTGGGGATATCACGACACCTGGGACAACTTCCACTGGGAAATTCTGCCCTGCTACAAGTGCGAACAGTGTGCCGTCTTCAATCTCCGGCCAAACAGCGAGCTACCTGAAAATGGGCGCATACTTGCAACACATGCCGACATTGAAGATAATACCGAACTACATAATGAATGACTCCATGGGAGCACGAAATTGAACTGTCCTGCATGATGTCGATACCAGTTAGACCTACTGCTGGACCGAAGAGTGTACAGGACACATACATACGACCACGCTGGTAGACTGTGGAAGCAAATGGACTTTACCATGTTCCACTAAGGTATGTTATGTCTTCAATTGAAACCATTGCTTCATGAACGTGTGTCTGCAATTGCATCATACACAGTGTGTGTGGGAAAGTTTCCCGCCCTGTGAAGTTTATATCAGTAAAGCCTTAAAACTATTTCTACATCATGAAGAGTAAAGACAGCACGGCGACGGTCGAGGGTGCACTAACATGTCGCAGCAAGTGCAAATGCTGTCAGGTTGTGTTCGATCTCTTTACACACCTGCTACAGCTATTTGTCAAAGCTCATTTCGATGCAGTGTAGATGCTATATAAACAGTCTGTTTTCCTACTGGTCGAATTCAGTGTGCTCAAGATTAATGTACCGTTTCGTCCTGAGACCGCCTACCGCAGTGTGATGCCTGGGGATGGCATCATCACCCATGAACTTGCTGCTACTGGAGATACAGCCACTACCACAGAGGCGAGAAAGTACAGTGAACAGTATGACGTTATAGCGCATTGGCTGCTTGCCCACAATCCTAAATCATACTAACATTGTCAGCAAATGACATGCTGTAATGTATTAGGGAGCTGCATCGTTCACAATATGTGCACAGACACTCCCTTGCGTTATGGTGCGGACGAGGTGATTACACATGCTTTGCTGCACGATGCGATTCGTGTTCACCTTCCCGACTGTGTGTTGCTGCCATAGACTCAAGTTCCTGCTGCTGCCATGATTGAGGAGGTCGCCCAGCTGCCTGATGTCACCGCCACCAAACGTAAGAAGAATGGTGCTGCTGCTGCCGTTAAGGTTCTTCGTCGCCGAGCGCCACGTCCTAGCCGTAAGAAGAATACAATGCCTACCACCGCCTGCCTGACTTGCGGGAACTCTTCACTACATGACGTGAGACATTTAACCATTGCAGAGAGGAAAACTTTACTGCAACAGCTCTTCAATACGATGCTTGCAAAGGTGTAGTAAAAATGGTATGTAATTTTTTTAACACAAAAATTTTGCTTTAAAACAAAATGTGTATTGTTTGTGCAATATACTTCTCTTTGCTTTAATTGTATACGAATATAGGTTTGTGGGTTTTTTTGAAATTCATTTCTTCTGTGAGCATATGCATTTCGTGGGTTATCTGGGTTTTTTTTTGTTTGAAAGAGGAATTGTAATATATATTTCTTAGGTATAATACTTGATGTTCAATCAACATGCTATAATATGCACTAACTTATGTTTTTTTAGTACTACCTAATTGAAAATGCAATTTCAATACTTCTTGTGTGAGGGAGACTTTATGTGAGTTATCAAACCATATAATTAATCTGTATTATTTCATGTGACAATATATATATATATATATATATATATATATGTTCTGAAATTTCCTTGGGTTATCTTACATTTTTTTGTATTCACTGAAAGAAGAAAGGTTATATATGTTTCTTAAGTATAATAATTGATGTGTGTTTCAATCAACTTCCTATAATATGTAATTCTCTAATGTTTTTTGTAGTTCTTAAGTGAAAATGCAATTTCATTATTTCTTCTAAGAGAGAGACCCAATGTCCTATTTGTGTAATCAAACCATATAAGTAATATGTATTAATTTTGTGACTATATATGTATATATGTGTGTTCCGAAACTCTGTATGTTCTTATTTCTGGGTGTAGAGGGAGATGTCAAAACAAACCAGACAAAGATGTGCTAGTATATTGAAAGCACGGTAACCACAAAAAAAAAAAAACAGTACACACATTTTAACTTCAACTCTGCTTGCCTATCACAAAGGTGCAAGTCATGATATATGCAACTGCATGTTCTATGTGGAGAGATGCTACACATACATACCCGAGATGTGCTAGTATAGTGAAAGCACAAACAAGGAATTCAACTATGCAATTAAACCAAGTCATGTTACACGCAACTAACCTACATACTATCAAATTCTGTTACACAATATCCTTAACCGCATCCTCCTGCGACCGGCTAGTTACATAACTCGATGACGGGTTTCTAACAACAACTCTCTCCGTGCTGGTCCATTATGGTAGGGGGTATATAAACGACCTCGCAGATTTCTACACTCTCACTTGTTGCCAGGCCTCTGAACTGTGCGTGCACGTCCCAGTGTCGAGACTACTACTGCCGCGCTCGTGTATAGCTTTAGACATGGTAAGACGGCAGTACATCCGGCTTCTGTGCTCTGCACGTAACGAGATGTGTCCACAGCCACCACGCCAGCTCACTGGCATCTGCTGCTGATCTACACACAATATCACACTGCAATTTAGGTAAGTGTTCATGTGCACATCGTGTTGGTGAGTAGACATACATCGAGTATCTGATCTATCGTGTGTGTGTAGCGGATTGTTGTTCAATGTAGTCTTGCAGGGTTAGCATTATCTGACTACACATTACTATTTGTGGGATTATAACTTGCCAGACGATGTTGACCTTGTGTCTTTATATAGTAAACTAACTAATTTGTGGCAGGAGTTTTAACAGTGCTCTCGTAAACATGGTGTTCTATTACAGAGCATTTATTTGAATGTGTATGTTTACCCAACCCAATGAGTTGTTTACTCATCAGGGGTCATGTGTTACGCTGAAGCAATAACCCCGATGAACACTTCTGCTGCTGGTATTGGTGTGCGTTTTTTCCACTTCATGGTTCTTAGTTGGTGAAGGCCAACCGCTTCAAACCGGTCCCTGTTGTCACTACCTGGCTTTGAGTACATTCCAGAGCTGCAGCTGACTATGCTGGTAGTTTAATGTAGCATGTAAATGGGACATTGGTTTAAATAGTTGTATTCATATCCTGAACACATCTCCTGAAGGTTCAGTCCTCGAAGGATAATACCTTTTACACACTAACTAGTTTATGCACTGTATGCATATCTCCCAGGTTCGAGACTCGGGGGGATGCCTATCATTTCACTGCTATCCCCTTTGTTCAACTCCTCCACTAGCCATCGTACTCTCGGCATCGAGCCCTCAGGTATTTTGCTTGCATGTATTTCCCCCCACTCTATACAGGGTTTGTAATTTATACACAAACACATACATTTTACGAACTAACCAAGAAATGGGGTGGGTGTGTTTCATAGGATATCTCCAGGTATCTTTGCGAGAACCACCACCACCACCACACATTTATTAACATTTGATTTTTCAAGAGATAAAAGCTATCAGTTCATTATCACCAGCATTGTGTCCATCCTCTGCTGCATTGACTAATCCTCCTCCTAATATATGTAAGCTCGCACTACAGTGTTGTTTTTGTGACAGTGTCTTTACGGTTCATCGGAATGGATTGCACGATGAGCGCAATTGCACTCAGTCAATTCCGGCAGTCTGCCCAACATTTGTGCGAGCTGTGCGGTAGCCATTTCACATGTGCCGAACATCTCGTAGGACATACAACAATTTGTACAGGAGTGATCAGGCAGGCTGCCTCGCCCAAATGTGTGTTCTGCAATGAGGGCTTCGGGCGTCCTTGCTATGCTCGTCGCCATGAACGCGCATGTTGTGTGAATCCCACGGTTAACCCGTTTCAATGTGGGACCTGCAGCTGGCGGTTTACCAGAGCCTTTAGACATGGTGCGCATAGCACAAAGTGTTCTGGTGGTGCTAAAACCATCTACTGGCCAGCAAAGTGTGCACGAGTGGCAAGCCTGCAGCCCGGGCCTTTCTATGCAATTCCTGCTCTTGCAAGCGAGGGTAGCCCTCGTCGAGGCTTCACAGCCACTGAGGCTGGTGAGAGCAAATCGTATGGGTTTGTGGAGGTGGAAAGCGCATTCCACGGCAATATGAGATAATACGTCACTGAGAATACCTCGAGGGTGGCTGTAGACATTTGCAGCTACCTCGAGATAATGAAGACAAATATAATTAGCCAACCTGAACAGGAAGACAAGAAATGAGGGTGGTCAAATTCAATATATTTCTGAAGTGCATATATGGCAAACCAGAGCCCCACCACAACGAGGAGGATCGCCGTGCATTTAAGACGAAGAATGTGCCTGTCTTTCATACCGCTGACATAGAGGAGGCTGTGTCGGCCGCCATTGTCAAGATCTGTCAGGATTCAGGATGAGGCAATATATGGAGAAAGGCAGTGGCTGGACCCTCACTTTCGTGAAACGCGCACAGATACACATAAATAAGCTAGGCACACTTAGTGTCTCATCGTACATTCCCCTGCCTACAGGTTTAACGGAGAAAGGGGCTATTATCAACCCGCACAATGCTGACCTGCAGTCCTTTAAATTGGCTATGCTTTTATGCTTCGTAGAGGGTGCACATCCAGAACACGTCAACCTGTGCTACACCAGGCTGGAGACGCACTTCGATTTTTCCACAATAGATTTCCCCACCTCCTCTAGGGCAAATAGCTAATTTTGAGAGAGCTAATCCGGGGGTCAGAATCAATATTTACGGACTCGACGAGAATACGAAAGTAGGGTCAAACAGGTGATGAACTGGCCCAGCACTTTGATTTGCTGCTTCTCAGCACTGTGGAGAACCTGAACTCGCATTATTGTTATGTATCCGATTTCTCGCGACTGGTACGCTCCCTGGTGATGTCACACCATGGATGTGTAGATATCTGTAAACGCTGCTTCAAAGCACATGATAAGCAACCACATGTGACAGGGTTGACGGGTGCCGAAACTCTGGATAAGCACAGGAGGTATTTTAATGACCATACGGCTGTTCGCACAGACATGCCGCAGCCGCTCGTGGATGGCAAGCAGCTTGTACTCAAGTTCCAGAATTACCAAAATCGCGATAAAGTACCTATTGTTTGTATATGCAGACTTCGAGGCAATGCTGGTGCCTGTGCAAATGTTTCAGCCACACCCGGACCCATCATACACTTATAGGTACCGAAAACACGAGCCCTATTCTTGTGGCATATATGTTAAAGTAGACAATTCAATTATTCCAGCATCTAAGATGACCAGCCTACCCCCGCGTGTAACTATTTACACAGGCGAAGGTGCGTCGCAACGCTTCATGGAAGAGGTGGTTAGGATAGGTCTCCTGGTTAAAGATATATATAGTCATTCTGAACCTGTGCGAGCACTTACACATGGGGAACCGGCTGGCTATACTCAAGCCACAACCTGCTGCCTCTGTTCTGGCATGTTCACCTACAACAACCGAAAGGTGCATGAACATGATAATTTTTTCGGCAGTTTTATCAGGGTGTCATGTAATAACTGCAACAAGCTTCGCTGCTGCCCCCAGAGACTGCCGATACTCTTCCATAACTTGATGTATGATGCCAATTTCATTATTAAGCAACTTTGGTATGATTCCCTGCATACAGAAGAGAAACTCATCACCCTCAGTAAAAGTTTGGGCGACAAATTCACCTTGCAATTTATTGACATGTTTAGTTCATGTCTGCCAGCCTGGCAACGCTCGCACAGAATCATCTAGCGAATTGCACACAATATCTGGCTTCTTCTCGGTAGAGCGCAAGCTCATGCTGGTAACCTGGGAAGGCATCTTCCACTACGATTATGTTAATTTCGTGGGAGAGCTCGCCTAGCCGCGGTTACCTGCTATAGAGTAATTCTATAATAGGTTACTGGGGGGGAATGTCAGTGCGGAAGACTACCAGTACGCACAAACCGCCTGGGATGTGTTCGGCTGCCGCACCCTCCGAGACTATTCAGAGCTTTACCTGATGACGGACGTGCTGATTCTGTGCGACGTCTTCGAGAATTTCCAGCGGATCTCTCTACGTACATACAGACTCGACTATGTGCGCTATGTTAGTTCTCCTGGATTCTCGTTTGAAGCAATGTTACACAAGACACAGGTGGAATTAGAGTTGCTTACAGACTACAACATCCACCTGTTTATTAAGGCTGGTATCTGGGGAGGGGTGGCTCAGGGGTATTAAGAGGCACGTGGCTGCCGCTCCCATTTGGCGGTTTCGAATGGACCAGCACGAATATAGATGTCATGAGCATGCCGGACGACAGAGATGTCGGCTACATACTGGATGTAGATGTAGCATACCCTACCACTCTTCACGACGAGCACATGGATCTTCCATTCTTGCCAGTGAACGAGCATCCCCCGGGATCCAAACACGCTAAACTCATGACGACCCTGGAGAGCAAGCTTCATTATATCGTATATTAATGTACTCTGAAGCAAGCATTTGATCATGGGTTGTGGCTGAAGGCTGTTCACTGTGTCCTTCAATTCCAGCAGAAGGCATGGCTGAAGCTTTATATAGACATAAATATGACGAAACTTCAGGAAGCCACGAACACCTTCGAGAAGGACTTCTTTTTAATTAGTGCATAACGGAACGTACAACGAACTTATGGAGAATAAATGTAAACGACAGTGTATGGAACTCGTGTGTAGGGAAGTTAGGGCGAAGAAATTAATTTCAAAGCCTGCATTTAAATGCAGAACGATATACAGTGAATCGTTGTCCCTGGTCAAATTATGCCAAGAGAGAGTAACGTTTGACAAGCCCATATACGCTGGGTTTGCCATACTCGACCTGTCAAAAACACTCATGTATCGATTTTACTACATCATGCGAGTGTGGTATGGGAGCAGTGTTGGTCTCTCTTATATGGACTCAGATTCCTATATAATGGAAATCGACTGTGCTGACTTTTACAGCGACCTCTCCTCTGACCCGATGCTCATGTCGGAGTTCGACACCAGTGGCTACCCTCTCACTCATCCCTGCGAAGGTGATTGGGAAGTTTAAGGATGAGTTGGGGGGGGGTAACGATATGGTTGAGTTTGTCGGGTTGCGGCCGAAGATGTATGCATACCGTTGCCAGAATATGGCAGTGTAACACGCGAAGGGGATACAGAGGCGCGTTGTTGAAAACACGATAACGTTTGACGATTATCGGCGTATCCTTTCGGCCCAGCCCAGCATGAGAGTACAGGTCGGTCGTATTACCTCGTACTACCACGAAGTTTACACCGAGCGCTGGAACAAACTAGCGTTTTCGTGGATAGACGACAAACGAAAAGTCCTGGATGATGCCATTCATACCATCCCCTATGGTTATCATACCTAAAAAGAAAAAAAACTGCTCTGGGGCAGGCCTATATAGTTATGTCTGTCATCGGAGGGAGTGTTTTATTTCTCCCAGCATGTATTGCAGCACTTACGAGCGTCTTCGTGTTCAGCTTGTCAAGTATATTGCTGAGGGTTTTGGTAGCCATATTTATATATCTCGATTAGCATGCTGTAGTGTGTGGAAGTGTGTTGCAGGCTTGCTAGGTATGCGGACTGATGGTCTACTGTAGCTCGTACAAGAGGATCGTTCATAACATGGTCAGGTAAATGATCATTTTGTTTACTCCTGCAGTATACTGTAGCCCTTACAAGACCGGATGGCTTGCCAGGTATACTAATATTTATTGGCCTGTGCTGTCTGATTCAGCATACTGCAGCTCATGCAAGAATTGCGATCTTCTCCTTGTCAGGTATAATGGGTGGTAACATGCTGAATTGCATGTAAGCGACCATATTGCCTTGCCAGGCATGTTACCAGCATGTCCTGTACATGTTTTCATTTCTCGGAGGTATACTGGAGCACATGCAAGTCGTTGTCGCCTTGCCATTTATACTGCATTCATGTTTTCACAGCATACTCTTTAACATGCTTTTTTTACGTATATAAGTGTATGTTTGTCAACACCTTCAGCTTGACGTTCATTTGTACGTTGTCCATTATTGTTTAGCTCATGCTACTGCTATATATATTTTCACTTATGTAACTACAACTCTATCCAAACGAGATATTCATGCTAGTGATATATATATATATATATATAGTCACGATATTCTAATGAGATGTTCATCACCTTGGCATGTTTGTTTGTTTCTAACATATTGTGTAGTTACTGTTTAATTCTCTGTCGTCTTGTCATGCTACTTTACCGTGTGGTGGTTACCACCATACTACTTCGTTTGCGAATATCAATTGTTCCTATTATTTTTATTTTTTCTATGCTCTTTTATATATTACTCTTTGTCATATATGTGTGTTTTATCCGCCATACTGCTGTCATGCATGCGACTCCTTCTCTCTCTTGTTCCACCCTCGCACTGTTTTGGTATCACATTGTAGTGCCCTTCTTTAAATTTTATATATCTTTATTTTTTCCCCCTATTGTCTGAAGCACTCGCTTTTCAAATGTCTGCAGTGTTGCAACCAGCATGTACACTATACATGTGTTGTTATCAATATATATATATATATATATATATATATATAAGTGTCATAGGGTTAGTGTACTGCCCGGTTCCAAGACCGGGACCCATTTGTGTGTGGCTATGCCATGTCGGTAGTAATTGAGAGGACAACACGGTATCAGGTAAGTGTCAATCCTCCCATACTTAGTTACAATTTTGGAATGATAGATAGGCCGATGAGTGTGTGATGCAATCATCCACTTTGGTCTTGGTAGTTGATGCGCAATCACATGTATGTAAGTATGCTGAATTACTTCTTTATTTTGCGTACTGACTGAGTGTACAGCCTGTCTAGGATTAAATATTCAACTCTTATATATAAATATCTATATATTTTCATTGCTCGCACCAGGGGGGAGAGACGGTTAAAAGTATATATATTTTTTCTCTCTCTCTCGACGAGGCGGGGGGCGGAGGGGCTATAATGATTATTCTTCTTATTATTATTATTTAAACACGCAAGGCTCACACATATATGTCATGGAGGTGTGGTGGGCGTCTCTCTTGGGACACGCCTGCCCCCCACTGTGAATGCAAGAAGAACGTGAAGTTTTTTCATGAGCTCGGGCTCCTCACTTGGGACAGGCCTGCCCTCCTATGTGAATGCAAGAGCATGAAGTTTTTACATGCGCTCTATCCATTGCATCACCATGGAACCCCTTGCTATGGAATGTGAGAGCATGAAGTTTAACATCTCTATCCATTGCGTTACCGCGGCACCCCTCCCTTGGAATGCAAGAGCGTGATGTTTAAAACATGCTATATCCACTGCTCCAACTCGGCACCCCCTCCCCAGTGAATGCAAGAGCGTGAAGTCCCATAGCCCAAGGCTATGTCATGCCAGGCGTCTCTTGGGAGCCGCTATTTCACAATGTCTCGGCGTTGTTTTAGGGAGCCATGAATAAACATGGCTACCAGGGAATGTTCGAGAAATTTTTTTTTTGGAACTTTTGAAATATTTAATACATTCTTTCAAACTTTTGAAATATTGTCAACTTTTGAAAATGTTTTGCTAACACTAATTATTGAAGAATTTAATTTTTAAAAAATAATTTTGAAAAAAAAATAATTTTTGGAAATTTTTGGCAAATTTTGATACTGGCTGCCAATGTGGCTAATGTCGAATTGGAATGCAAACGCATGAAGTTTGTCGTTTCCTTGGTAAGCTTCTGGCTCCCGGGCTCCCTGTAATGATGCTGTCTTTAAATGTCCTATATCTAACTACTGGTAAACATAAGATTAATTGTGCAGTATTCATTTATAAATACTTTGTTGTATGTAAGGCATCCGGGAACAAAACACAAATATGTGTTCAAGGGGCAGAGTGTGGTAAACAATCACAGCACAAAGGGGTTCACCTTCGCCATTGTGCCATTACCCCGTTTCGATGCACCATAATCGCTGTATTCATACAGAGGCACTGTATGGTTTATGTGTGCAGCTGTGTAAATTTATACTGAATATATTAGTATACAAATTAAATTTTTATTTCTAGGATATGGTCAGAACATGCAAAAGATAAAAGACCGGTAATCATGGGGCAAAAACTATATGAACAAAACATTAGAAACAATAGTTGCTAAGGCAATAATTATTGGGTATAAGAAACAGCTATTATTTCAGTTTACCACAGACAATGACAGGAAGAAGATTCGTTGATTTTAGGCTTACGAAGATTTGGATTTTGCTGCAAAGAAAATTTCAATGAATTAGATAAGGCTTGGTAGTAGCCATAAATAGCCGGCTCCATTGCACCTGGCCGAGGAGCGGGACAGCGGCATGTGTCTCCTGCAGAAGCCGATGATATTACGGAGTGTTCCTGATCTAGCGCTAAGAGGCTCTCATCGCTGATTGGCTACGCGAGGCTCTCAAAATGCGATCGTCTCTGATTGGCCTTGCAATGCTCTCAAAAATAAAACTTTTAAAAAATTTGTAAATTATTTTTTTCTAATTTTTATTATGATTTATTTTTAATTTGAAGTTTAAAATTTATTTAAAGTCGGAGTGTCGTTTAGGAGACACAGCCTGAGGATATCTTGCGCAACAAGGCGACATGAAATGTTCGAGAAAATTAAATGAAGTTTCAAAATTTATTTATAAAATTTAGTGTTATTTTCAAATTGAGGTTTTTTTCCTTCAAAAAATTACGTTTCACGAGGCTTTCAAAGGAGGGTGAAGCTGGCTGACTATAGGATGCTGACATGTATAATGTTAAAGACGTCTTGGGTTGGTTATGTTTAACACCTCGGCACTTGTAAATAAAAAAAGTAAGATGTATTTATATATTTAAAAAAATTCTACACATCGTACCGTAAATATGCGAGTGGCGCTGCGTGACCACCAGACTCAATTTTTTTGAAGTTTAGTGTTATTTTCAAATATAAGGGTTTTTTCAAATTTACATCACACGAGGCCCTCGAAGGAGGGTGAAGCTGGCTTCTCTTACTGACAACATTGAGGTTGCTGCTTACTTATTGCATGATGTCAAATATTCGTTTAAATTATCTCTCAAGCTAACAGGATGCTGACATGTATAATGTTAAATAAAAAAACAAATTAATTTTATATGCAAATAAATTTTTAAAATTTATACATATATATCTTTTTTTTAATAATTTGAAATCTGCGAGAAGCAATGCGTGACCTCTGTTTCTAATGGCGGTGAAAGATACCTATCGATGCAACATGCTGCTCCTGACGGGCCAGTTGGCTCGCATTAACGGTACGGTGTTCGACTCTGCATGCTACACCAGGAGGAGATGCTCGGCTGGACCTCGTTGACGGCGCTGAATGAAATGAGTAAATCTAGTCACATCCAAATAATAATTTTTTACAAAAAAATCGTGACATATTATTTTGCATCGTGCTCTGTCGGCGATGCACTGTTCTGAAAAAGAAACATAAGAGACTAGGCTGTGTCAGCAATGTTCTGAAAAAAAGAAATGTTAGTAACTCTGACCAAGGGTACCTCTGTCGGTGAGCGTGGGGGTCGGCGTCGTTAGGCCGGACCAGGGTGACGGTGTTGTGCGGCCAGACCTGGATGACGGCAGGCAGCGCTTGACATCGTGCGGCTGGACCTGGGTGGCGGCGAGTGGGGTCGGCGTCGTGCGGCCAGACCTGGATGACAGCAAGCAGGGTCGATGTTGTGCGGTTGAACATAGTTTATGGCAGGCGTCGCTGAAAAAAATTAGTAACTCTGGTGACACCCAAATGATTAACAACAGGACCAGGAGGGTTATCTCAGAGTCTTCACAACCATACACATTGATAAAGGATCCTAACATGTTACGCGAGGCTCTCAAAAGTGTCTCAACATTATCGAAGCTCGTAGCCAATCATAAAGGGTGCTACCATACACAGCGATAAAGGAGCCTAACATGTTGCTAAGGCTCTCGAAAGTGTCTCATTATCGGCAGCCTATCATAAAGAACGATACCATGCACATCGGTAAAGGAGCCTTACATGTTATGCGAGGCTCACGAAAGTATCTTGGACACTGCGACGAAGCGTGTGGCATAATATAAAGGACTCTGCTGAACACTCGAACGATGCGCAGGACATAACATAAAGGATGACATGTGGCGTAACTTAAGGGACATCGCCGGGGTGCGCATTGGTAAATAAAGGATGCTGCCGAACATTTTAACGATGTGCGCGGCATAACATAATGGATGTTGCAGTGATGCATGGTGTAACATAAAGGACGTCGTCGTGATGCATGGCATAACATAAAATACATCACTGTGATGCATGATGTAACATAAAGGATGTCTCTGTGACATGTGACATGACATAAAGGACATCGTGACGAGTGAAGTAACATAAAGGACGTTACTGTGATGTGTGGCATAACATTAATTTTGCCCGGAAACATGTTTTTTTTTTTGCAAAAAAAGTGTAAATTTGGGCACTTTTTTGGATTTTCACCTATATANGGACATCGCCATGATGCATGACATAACATAGATGATGTTGCTGTTATACATGGCGTAACAAAGGATGTCGCTGTGACGCGTGACATAACATAATGATGTTGCTGTGAAGTATGGCATTACATAATGGATGATGGCGAACACTGCGACGAAACCCACGACATACTGTAAAGGATGCAACAGAGCATCAGAAAGAGAAAATAGGGGAGAGTTTTGTTGTAGTCGTGATTTTTGGTGCATGTATGTTTTTTGGGTCGCTGAACACGAATCTGAGGTTTCCAACACTAATTTTGCCCGGAAACATGTTTTTTTTTTTGCAAAAAAAGTGTAAATTTGGGCACTTTTTTGGATTTTCACCTATATATCACTAACTATGCGTTTTTTTCGAAAACACCATTCTATACAAAATGAAAGTAGATAAAATATGCTACATTCTATGTACATGATATTTTTTTCTACGATCAACTGTTTAGCCGCTACAGCGCACTGAATAACGGTTAAAAAAACCAAAAAGTGGAAAAACGCGATTTACAGCACTTTACGACCAATTCACGCGGAAACTATCCATATTACGCAGATAGTGACCATGTATGACATTAATGATGATGAAATGTACATAAGAATACACGAAATACATAAAAAATACTTTCAATGTATTTTAAATTTTTTTATTTAATTTAATGTAATGTACTGTACATTTAATGTGATTGTAAAATTAAATGTAGTTAATCTTTTTGTTATGAAGTAGATGGTTAGCAGTGAATGATTATAGTACCTAGTCGAGTGCTGCAGTTGTGGTTTGTGCCTTGAACCAGTGATGGCGCTTTTACCCCCTGCTCCCCTCCTCTCCCTCCTTGCTAAAACTTATCACCTGCAAATGTACAAAGAACTGCACCCGGAACTGTGGCTGCAAAAAAGCAGGCATTCACTGCTCCAACATGTGCCGCAACTGCGAAGGCAAAGGCGAAAACGTGTTGATGGAGACAGACGAGGACAGCCAAGAGGATGTGGACCTGGAAGAGGAATTGGGGTTTCATTTGCCCTGCCCAGAACCGGATGATCCAGTGGAAGCAACGGATTAT
The DNA here is from genome assembly GCA_002778355.1 of Clitarchus hookeri. Classification (NCBI taxonomy): domain Eukaryota; kingdom Metazoa; phylum Arthropoda; class Insecta; order Phasmatodea; family Phasmatidae; genus Clitarchus; species Clitarchus hookeri. The sequence goes on from NQII01000419.1 coordinate 701,820, forward strand.
GACGAAGAACGTTTCCCCATTGCACAAAGTACGTAGGTAATATTACCTCTGAAAATTAACTATACAATTTCGCTAGTTTGTTTGGGGTGTCATTAATCAGGTATCAATAAACACACCTTTTAATACTCCATGATTTGTTCTGTATTTTCTATAGATGTCGCTGAGCCAGGCCCTTCGAGGAAAAAAGTGAGGAAGGAGAAGAAATGAGACCCATGACGACGTTTTTAAATATTAAAATTGCTTTCGGCATTTTTTTTTATTTGTACCTATATTACTTTTTTTTTAATTATTGACGACATATATTATATGTACTTCACGATTAATTATATGCACTTATATGTTATTTACGATTTATTAGTACTTATTGTCACGTTACATGAAGTTTTCAAGATATTACCTGTGTTTACCTTCATTATTTTCATCGTTATTTATTACCTACTCACTTGGAAGCTAGCCACTTCATTATGTGCACGCTATGTATGTACACATGAAATGTAATTTTCATGTGTTTTATATTTTTATGTGCGTTTCATTACCTTTAATGAAATACTTGGTCAGTATTTGCCGTTAAGTGCTGTAAATCGTGTTTTCCACTTTTTGGCTTTTTGCCCTTTTTCAGCTCGCTCTGGCGGCTAAACGGTTGATCGTAGAAAAAATGTCATATAAATAAAAGGTAAAAAATTTTGTCCACTTTTATTTAGTATATAATGATTTTTTCGAAAAAAAAAAAAACGCATATTTAGTGAGATATAGGTGAAAAACCAAAAAAAGTGCCAAAATGTACACATTTTTGCAAAAAAAAAAAAAAACATGTTTCCGGGCAAAATCAGTGTTGGCAAACCTCAGATTCGTGTTCAGCGACCCAAAAAACATTTATATACCAAAAATCACGACTACAACAAAACTTTGCCCTATTTTACCTCTGTTGCTTAGACTATTGGCTATCTAGCCGAGCCCCACCCATAACTACTCCCTACAAAAAATAATTGGCTTTATGTTACACCCAGCCCCTAACCCCTCAACTTCCCACCCCGATTTATTCACTACAGCTCAACATGCTCAACATGCACCTCTATCAGCTGTGCTATTGATTTAACGACGACGTCACATTGCTCGCTCGTGATTGATTGTTGGCCATGTGATATCTCGTCTTCTGTAGATAATTAATGTAGCCAAAGTTGCGACACATCACAGCTCTTCTTCTGATGCGAAAGGTGACAGATATCTCTCTTTCTCTCTCTTTTAGTCTCCGGGTGGACTGTATATATTGTCTATGATGCTATGATGCTATTCGCAAACCATTAGGGTTAGGGTTGATAGGCAGTCTTATATTCTGTGATCTTCTTAGCCATCGATCCGCCTTTCAATTAATATTGAAATTTTTCGACGAATCTTTCAATTAATATCTCCAAACGAACATACTTGTTGGCCCACCAAATGTCCATAACAAACATCTGGTCAACCTACCAGCCCGACCAAACTTATGTAAAACATACCTAAAAAATCTCAAAATGAAACCTCAAAACAAAACCTTAAAACGAAACTTCAAAAAAGGAAACCTAAAAGAGAAACCTCCAAAAAGAAACCTCAAAAAAGAAACCTCACTTGCTAAAGGCTGTTCCAGGCCCAGGGTCGTGAGGATGTTCCTTGTCTCGAGCAACAGCGCCACCAGTCTCGCGTTGACAATATCTATTTATCGCATCGTAGCAGCACTGCAGCTCTGGCCCCTCTTTACTGGCGACTTTTGGCAAGTTGACTGCTGCTTTCCAATTGCAGAACTGGCAACACGCATGCCAATCGCACACACGACGGTGGAGGAGCAAGCATTGGCACCACTGCTAAAACACATGACTGGGCAGCGACAGCGTTGGCGAATGGGTGCTACTTCATCTCCGGAACAGATGGCACTCATCGATGAGAGTGACGGCATCTATGGCGAGAACTGAAACGTGTGTCTGATGCCGGTGGTGCTTACCTGTAATAAAAAAAAAACCTTCTACGTTAATAATTTAATAAAATTTTTATAAAAACTTCGAGGTCCACTGATTAACATGCAAGAAACCACATCCAGGCAACATGTCTCATTAAATTTATTTAGGGTGTTGAAGTTGTAAAGGATATTATGAACATCTGTATATAGCGTGACTTTCATTTATTCAGTGGCATGAGTGTTTTCTCATGTTGTTGTAAACAGATTTTTCCGAAAAAAATAGTAAAAAAATAATGGTTTTTTATTATTTGTTTCAACACATTGTTGAAATTTACCTTTGAAATATATTGCATAAAATTGCAGCAATGAAAAACACTAAGAGTTAAAATATTAAATACGTAATATGTTGAAAAGAAAGACATAATCAAACCATATGTAAAGTTGCATTATTTGTGGATTGAAACAAACTCGAGGTAGTTTTAGGGCCGATAGCACGTACAAAAGCTAAATGTTGATTTTACATCAACATAAATTATTGCACATAAATTGTATGCATATTTTATATATAGCATGGACGAGAAAGAAATGTCCAATTAAGAGTCTATAAAACAATGTATAATATATGTGCATTAAGTATCCATACATCATTTCACTTTTAACATTTGTAAATTTTTAAGAATATTAAATAATAAAAGTATATGTTGATGGATCCATAAACCCACATAACACGCAATGTTAAACTACATATATATATGCAAAGTATTCATATTGATTTACAACGATGTCATGTTATTTACCTGAAAATAATTTATATTTCATGTATATCATGAATGAGCAGGTAATCCTGATAATGGTTATGAAGCATGGTATATTATACTTACATCAAACGTATTTAAGTTTTTATTTTTCTATAAATTATAGTTACAACTACACGAACGATTATATGTTTAACAGAGACCTACACACATTGTGTGAGTATCATGTATATTCCTCTAAAAATTTTGTTACCTGCTAATAGAGTTATGGCAGCCTCTGTGGAACTCCATCTTGCAAGTAGCTGCTACATTCGTGTAATATATGAAGTAAAATTGGTAGCATACATGTCTATAATTAATTATAATTATTTGAAAGCTTATGCCAAATACCATAAATATCTTATTTGCTGTGACTTTTTATTGGCAAGTGAAGAACTTGTTAATCATGATGACATTGGTTTTCGGTTCAGGCGTAGAATTTTTATCATTAGGCATATTTTGGTTGCGCACATGTTGAATATTTAAGATGTGAAATAATTAAATGATGAATGTTAAATTAATAATTATAATAAATAACTAACAGAGTATTACATAAATATTATACAAAAACTATTTTTTTGCTAGCCACAGAACAAATAAATGTTAAATGATATCTGTTTTTAAATTATTTGTTATACTCGTATTTTCATGGAATTTGTAAATTACTCTTAATAATCATTTGTGTCATGATAAGTTAGTAGTTATAAAGTGGGCATGCTAACATACCTGGCATCCTGGTGTAGTGCTGCGGTGCCACGGCGGTCGTCTTGGATGATGTCACAACAAAACCTCATGCTCTGTCATTCCACATCAACAGTGGCCATCTTGTTAATGCCAATTATGCAAATGCCCCCTATACTAATCATGCTAATAACATTTATGCGAATTACATTTATGCACATTGCATTTATGCTAATTGCACACCTATGCTAATCATGCACATGTCAATCAACCTCCACCTTGATGCCGACCCACCATCTTGGATTCCTTGCTGCTGCAGTACCACAACAGAAACTTATGATGATATAGAATGACAAATTACATTGTGCATTATGTTAATCTGAAACAGACAATTAGTCGTGGGTACGAGCTAACTAAGATACATAGTGCTCTAATTCAGACAGAAGGCATGTCTGCTGCCCTACATCGAAATGAATATGGAGAAGCGTAAGATGGCCAAAAATGAATTTGTAAACTTATGGATAATGCAAAATAATGCAAGCTCATGGAAAATAAGCGCAAACGCCAGCATATGGAACACGTATTTAAAATGTATTGGTGACTTACTTTCAAATGTCTAACAGTGTATCTTGAAAATATGTCGCTTGTTAAACTGGACCATGAACATGTGTTATTCGACAAGCCTATCTATGCTGGTTTTGCAGTACTCGACCTGTCGAAGATGCTAATGTACTGCATGCATTATGATGCAATGCAGCCTAGGTACGGCGATGCCAGAGCACTCGTTTGCATGGACACTGAATTCTTTGTATTCGAGATCGTTACCGCAGACTTCTACAGAGACCTCTCCCGAGATCCGACGTTCATGGCAGAATTAGACACCAGCACCAATCCGTCCACTCATCCCTGCTATTCGAGAGTGAACCAGAAGGTTATAGGGAAGTTTAAGGATGAGTGTGGTGGAAAGATATCGCAGAATTTGTCGGTATGAGGGCCAGGATATATAGGTATGTCTGCCGAGGCAAAGAGGTGAAGTGTGCCAGAGGAGCCCATAAGCGTGTTGGGAAAAATAAAATTAGATTTGACGAGTACAAGAACATTCTACTGAAACAACAGGCCATGAGGGTCAATGTTAACAACATTCTGTCGCACCATCACTCTTTATATATTCAGTGCACAAATAAATTAGCACTCATGTGGATGGATGCAAACGTCAGATCCTGGACCATGGGGGCTTGTACTGTTCATAATGGATATAGAGGTTGATTGTGACTATATTTTCTCATGTGTTGAGCTTTTGGTCAGGCGACCTGTATGTATGATGCTTGATTTTTTTCTTTTCTGCAGCATACTGTAGCCAATGCAAGAGGCTTTTATCTTGTCAGGTGTGTTGTTGTTGATGATGTCTGGTGGAACACTGTGTCTGTGCAAGACGTATTACTTTTCTTGTCGGGTTTGTCACCGAAATAATGTGTGGAGATCCAGTTTTGGTTTTATCCGAGGGGGTTGGATTTTGAGGTTGAGCTTTGAGTCAAACTGCCTACGTGAATAATGCTTGCTTTTTTTCAGTTGCACACTGTAGCCCATTTAAGGCATCATCATCATCTTGCCAGGTGTGTTGATGATGGATGGTGGTACACTGCACCTCGTGCAAAATGTATTTATTATTTTGTCAGGTGTGTCGCCGATATATATTCCGTGGGAGTCCTGTTGTTTGGTTTTATCCGATACGACCTACCATTTTACGTTCTAGAATTCCCATGTGTACTTGTGTACAGGATTTGGAGTTTATGTAGAGCCTCCGACTTGGGATGTATCGTCCCTTCCCACGGGACTCAATACTTATCCTAGCAGGAGTTGTAGGTGTGAAATTGTATTTGTGTCACACACACACTGCAGTAACTGGTGGTCGTATCGCACTTGCTTTTCTTCTTTATTGCAGTACTGTGTCCAAGTTTTCGTCTAGCTTTTTCCAGACTCTTTTTCTGTTGCTGTCGTCTGCCTGTGCATTCCTGTTTCTGCTTTGGTTTTTTTAGATGGTCATTTTCCCAGTTCGGCTGTGTCGTAAGCTGCTAGTACATAATTTTTGTAATGGCACTGTTGGTTTTTTTTATGCAAAAATACAAGTGTTTGCATATAAAAAATTTACTGTGTTTTTTGCTGGTCCCAAACCAGGGGAGCTGTGCACATAGTTATAACATGCAGATGGTGAAGTGTGAGGGATAGGTGGCGAACATTAGGCATCATAATCATCATCCTTGAGTGACCTCATCGAAGTGTGCATGTACTTGTAATTAGTTTTTAATCTTGCAGCTAGTTGAAGCTGTTGTTAGAAAACCGCTTCGCGCGCAGTATTGCATGTCAACTGGGCTGGTGTGTGCGAGCTGGCTTCGCTTCGCACTGTGCATAGAAAAGCTGCTGTTACGGATGTGCGCGGATGGTCAGCGAAATTCACATGCATCATGCGTGCAGCGCAATTGTGTACATAGCTTTATTTGTATAACCACGTTTTACATTTGCTAATGCTTATGATTTGTTTAATATAGATTTTATACAAAGGCATGAGTAGGCGAGGCTAGTGTGACGGTGTAGGCGCACGTGGCCTGCAGCTCTCATTGAAGTGTTTTTTGTTAGTATTGTTTCCATGATATTTTATATATAAAGAATGGGCCACAAATACCTCCCCGATTTAGGAAGCTAATAAAAACCCAAATAAGGCACATACAAGTAAAAATCTGTTCGTCATGAATAGTACACATAATGCCATTTTACATCAACACACTTTAAAGATCACATCAGTCAAGTGGTGGTCTTACACTCCACAACTGGTGAGGGGCGTATCAGGAGGTGGGATGGGCGCGGGTGGCATCAAACAGCTGTTGTCAAGCAGTGTTCTGTTGAAGTCATGCCTAGGTCGGAAGAACACCGCGCTTTTACTGTCGAGGAGTTCATTCGGAATGGCGGTTCACTGATAACAACGCAGTGTGCATTTCGCATCCGCTTCGCGCTCGGTCATCGTGACCCTGTTCCCAATTTAAAAAAAATCAATTCACAAGTGGGTGTCGAACTTCAGACAAACAGATTCTGCACTGAACAGGAAATCTCCTGGACGACTTCGGGTGGCTACAGGATAGGCAAATATGGCCACTGTGAGAGCGTCCTTTCAACAATCTCGACATCGTTCTGCATGGAAACACACAGCTGCGCTACAGTTATCAGGTCGAAGTGTTAGGTGAATTCTGCACAGAGACCTCAAAATGCACTCTTACAAAATTATGATTCCACAAGAACTTAGTGAAAGAGATCTCGAAAATCGTGAAACATTTTGTCGGGATATTCTTCAGAACTTTCCTCTTATGGACGTAGTGCTCTTTAGTGACGAGGTGCACTTCTACCTTTCAGGCATGGTCAAACAAAAGAATTTCCGGTAGTGATCTCAAGAAAACCCTCGGGAATTACACAAACGATCGCTCCATAGACCCAAGGTGACGGTGTGGTGCACCGTTTTCAGCGTGGAGTGTGGTGTCCGTACTTTTTTGATGAGGATGGCTTTACTGCAACATTGACATCCGATCGGTATTTTGCAATGCTAGTCAGCTTTCTCAGGTCTAAGTGGGTGATAATTTCACTGAACATGGGAAAGAAAACGTGTGGTTTCAACAAGATGCACCAGCACACATGTCTCGTTGTTCCCTTGACATTTTGAAAAAAATGTTTCCTGGGAATGTTTTTTCCATGCGTGGTGACATCGGGTGGTCACCACGTTCACGAATTTAACCCAATGCCATTTTTTTTTCTGTGGGGCCTCCTTAAGTCCCTGGTGTACCAACGCCGTACCTACATACTCGATCAACTGAAGGCAGCAATAACCGACGAAGTCACAGCCATTCCACTTGACATTACCCGCAGGGCGACGGAAAACTAAAGTGAATAGCTAAATATGTGTATCAACAATGGAGGCTACCACTTGGGTGATGTAATCTTTAAAGCTCGTTGATGTATAATGGCATTATGTATACTATTCGTAACGAACAGGTTTTTCATTGTATATGGCTTATTTTGGTTTTTATTAACCCCCCAAATAGGTCTTTCTGCCCCAGGCTGTATATTGACTCATTAATGCATGTGTGTATGTGTGTATACAGTGTTTCAGCCGTCACTTACCTCCACGTGGCAGTGGTCTCGGGGTCAAGGTGCTCGTCTGATGTCCCGAGGGTTGCGCAAACTAAACTGCATGACCCCAGCATTCTTTAAACTCTCATGCACCGAATAATTCGTGTAAGGGCAATGGTCCCACCTACCATGCTTCGGAATTCTACCATAAGCGCAAGCGCTCCTGGTGGCCGACGTCTAAAACAACATAGGTGGTGATGGTGGTGCTCTCTAGCAGACGACATTGACGCTCCTAACGACTGCAGCAATCTGGTGGGCGAATGGGGAAATGTCTGTTACACTCAAGCGGCCATAAACTGTACTTTGGCAGCGAGGCATTTTAAGATGGCAGGGTGGGCATGTGAGCGCTGCACTCTTGCGGCCACGAACGGTACTGTAAAATCATGAATCTAAGATAGTCGATGAGCAGTAAGATGGCAGGTGATTAAAGTGTGCGCGATCAACATAGGTGGGCAATTACCATAACTGTAATTTCCTAACATATGATTAGCATGATTAGGATAAGCGACATTTGCATAATTGTAATAAGCAGGATGGCCACTGTTGATATGGCATGACATAGCAAACATTTTCGCCAAGGTATCATTCAAGATGACCACCATGGCAAAACAGCACCGCTCCAGGATGTCAGGTGTGTTGGTATGCCCATTTTATAACTATTTATGTTCGCAACAAATTTACAGGAACAGTATTTTACACATTGGAGTAATGGATTGCAGGCTGGCCTGTCGATCCGAGTTTCTAAGGTTTGCATCCCGCAGTCGGCAAGCAAAAGATTTACATAACATATAAGTTTCAAAATAGACTAAATATATACACTGGATAGCCAAAAAAAATTGGTATAGGCGTGCATATGCAAATAACAGTGGTATGGAACCAATCAGAGTAACGGGATACGGTCGGCAGCGCCTATATAAAACAAAAAGCGTCTGGCAAAGTCGCTAGATCGGTTACTGCCGCTACAATGGAAGGTTATCAAGATTTAAGTGAGTTTGAACATGGTGTTATAGTCGGTGCACGCGAGATAGAGCATAGCATCTGCGAGGTAGCGATACAATTTGGATTTTCAGGTACGACCATTTCACCAGTGTACCGTGAATATCGGGAATCCGGTAAAACATAAAATCTTCCACATCGCTGCGGCCGATAAGAGATCGTGAACGAACGGGACAAACGACGACGGACGAGAATCATTAAACGTGACAAACATGCAACCCTTTCTCAAATTGGCGCAGATTTCAATGCTGGGGCATCAACAAGTGCCAGTGTGTGAACTATTCAACGGACCATCATTGATATGGGCTTTCGGAGCCAAAGGCCCACTCGTATACCATTGTTGAATGAACGACACAAAGCTTTACGCCTCGCCTGGGCCCACCAACACCGCCATTGGACTGTTGATGACTGGAAACACGTTGCCTGGCCTGACGAGTCTCGTTTCAAATTGTATCGGGTGGATGGACGTGTACGGGTATGGAGACATCCTCATGAATCCGTGGACCCTACATGTCAACAAGGGACTGTTGAAGCTGGTGGATGCTCTGTCATGGTATGGGATGTGTGCAGTTGGCGTGAAATGGGACCCCTGATACGTCTAAATTCGACTCTGACAGGTGAGATATACGTAAGCATCCTGTACGATCACCTGCACCCATTCATGTCCATTGTGCATTCCGACAGACGTGGACAATTCCAGCAGGACAATGCTACACACCACACGTCGAGAGTTTCTACCGAGTGGCTCCCTCCAGGAACACTCTTCTGACATTAGACACTTCCATTGGCGACCTTAATCACCAGACATGAAAATTATTGATCATATCTGGGATACCTTGCAACGTGCTGTTCAGAAGATATATCCACCACCTCGCACTCCTATGGATTTGTGAACTGCCCTGCAGGATTCATGGCGTGAATTGCCTCCTGCATACCTTCAGATATTAGTCGAGTCCATGCCAGTAGTTAAAAAATTGTCATTCGAAAACAGATTTTTGACAGGGACACAGGATACTGGAGTGCATTTGCAGAAGGAATGCATTTGCAGGAGGAATGCATTTGCAGGAGGAATGCATTTGCAGGAGGAATGCATTTGCTGGAGGAGGAATGCATTTGCAGGAGGAATGCATTTGCTGGAGGAGGAATGCATTTACAGGAGGTCGGCCATACTGACGGCCATTTTGGCGGGATTGTTTGCAGCCTCTACATTCTATAACATACCATCCCATGGCAGCCATTTTACCGACCAGTAAATAAAAAAATTATAAAATTTGTTTTTTAAATATGTTATTGGATGAGGCATGCAATGACATGGCAGCCATTTTGCCAGCCATTAACTAAAATAGTTATGTAAAAAATTTATTAAATTTTTTTAAAACTTATTGGCTGCCATATTGGATAAGGCGTGCAAGAACTTGTGTTAAATTTTATATTTTTTTAGAAAAATATTGGCGACCATGTTTGCAGTCAGTACAAGTTGTTTTCAATGTCGGTCATTTTGCAAGCCAGTGATTAAAAAAAAATGTTGTGTAAAACTTATGTAAAATTTTATAAAAATTTAAAAAAAAATATTGGTGACCATGTTTGCAGTCAGTAAAAGTTGATTTCAATTGCGGCCATTTAGGCAAGCCAATAAATTCAAAAATGTGTGTAAAACTGATGTAAAAAAAGTATACATTTTATTTAAATTATCGGCCGCCATATTGGATGGTGCCACCCCCGTGTAGTGGCGGCCATGTTTGACACCACCTCCTCTTGCAGCAGCGGCTATGTTGGCAACCATGTTTGCAGTCAGTACAAGTTGTTGTTTAATAGTGGCTATTTTGCCAGCCGGTAAATTAAAAAAATTTTTTTTTTTAATTATCAGTATCCATATTGGATGGTGTGTGACCCCTGTCTCTTCATTGCGACCCCTTCGTACTGGCAGACATGTTGGCACCACCACCTCCACCACGCCTCTAGCAATTACATTGTGCGTGGCTGCGCACTTTGAAGTGTGTTTGTTTAAAAAGTACTTGATTAGCAGCATAACTATAAATTAATTAATTGCAAGTATCAAAAAATAAATGTGTATATGTTGTGTTTGTTGTATTAGTTTCTTAGATGTTAAAGATGAAAATTCCCAATTAAACACTTGCAACTATCTCAGCCCAGATATTCAATTGAACTCAACACACACACAGTAAATACGTATTTTAGAAAAAAAAAGGATTATTCTAATAAAAAAGAAATAAAAAGCACGACACAGGCTTATTTACGCCTTTTATTTAACACAATACGTACATACACATTGTATTTCGCAGTAAGTTATCTGATTTTAATGTCAAGAGTAAAAAACTTTTTTCTAATGAACCTCGTCGCTGGTTACATTTAATTAACTACAGTAAAAAAAATTGACGTAGCATGAACCCACTCAATTTTCTAACGATCGTCGTCACACATCACACCTGCCTTTCTCTTCAAATTCACCATTTCGATGACTTTGTGAAGGAGCCGGGATAGATGTATATCGATCGCAGACTTCGGGCGGTCCGCATTGACAAACACTTGCACGCCTTGTTGTTGGTGCTTCCAAATGTCCCTGCTCGATGTTGAAAGATTCTGGGCAGTAGGAAACAATTTCAGTTGCAGCATAGATGGCTGAGTTACGTCTGGCGGGTACGTACATTTGTATAGACGATTGCCGGTCCGAAAAGAAATGAACGAAGCGTAATCTGTAATATTGCCAGAAGTGCTGCTTGCTCCATTGGTAAGTTTGGAGATGCCTGTTTTAAATCATACGTTGAGCAACTCACTTGATCGATGGTGGATGAGGACCCATTCGCTGCAGTAAAGTTTTTGACGTCGACGCACGAAATGTAGGAGGGTAGCAGCTTCTCCGCTGTGGTGTCGCCATTGGTGATGACAGTGGATGCTTCACCCAGTTGAAGAAAGTTGACTTTGACAAATTCATCGAAGTAGCTGACCAACCGCACTTTAGTAGAAGTAAGAGGTAATATTGAATACGAAGCTAGGAACTCCAAGGACTGCCTCCAGATCCCCCACATCACATTTAATGATGTTTGCACAATATACTCATGCAGAAAATAAACAATGTCTGTAATGTCCTCTAGCACGGCTATCGCGGTTGTGTGAATTCATGTCGTCAGTAAGTCTAGACACTCCCACGGGCCAATACCTAGTACCGTGCATGTAGGCGAAACAATGCTGAAAAACTGTAAAATAACGGCGTACTTAATTGCAATCTTCTTCTCGGCCGCCTTCGCAGGGGGAGGTGAACGTGCACATTTCGTAGACAGAGAGTAGGCGGAGTAATGATCACCTCAACGTCAGACATATTGTCGCCTGTAGACATAATGCGTGAAAATAGTGTCCAATAGTGTCAGTTTGAACAGCGTCGTCTTCACAGAGAACGCAATAATGAATACTAGCCCAATGCAAGTGTATTATATATGAGTACACACAAATTACGCTAGCGTTCCTCTCTGAGAACAAAACTTCATTCGGGCTTAAGTATAGGAGGGGGACAGCCTTTAGGGACTTCTGATGCTACAAAAATGGCCAGACACCATTAAAAAAACCAATTATGAGAAATGAGCCGGCATGTTCTCACGCCACCGCGAAGGCGGTCAGACGCCCCCCGGCAGCATCTTGAGATGTAATTGATGCCAATTATGAGTCACTGCAGCAGCGACATTTTAAGAACTTCGTTAAAGGAGAATTGTGATTGATGTGTCGGTGGCCAGACTCCTTAACCTGTGAGTCACCGCCAGTAACATTTAAGAACGCCGTTTAAGACAAATTATATCGTTTGAGTCACTGCTGTATGACAAACTGTATTGTGATTTACTTGAGGCCGGTACAAAAAACCGGCAGCTGAAATGTTTGAACATTTTGAGTCAACAGCATGCGCTAATTGATTTAATTTAGGTTAATTTACAGTTCACTTGCCAAAGACGAGACTTGCAGTCTGAATCACACAGCAATCTATTTAAATTACGTTAATTTACGGGCATCTCCAAATACCTGCAGCTGCTATGTCTTGAGTCAGCTCCACTCAGTAATTGATGCCAATTATGCTAATTTACAGGTCGTGGCGCGCCCCAAAAGATGCAACTAGCCGATAAAGTACAGAAAATCGATGCGGTAGGCAGTGAGGTGTCAGCCATGGAGAAAAAATTACCGATGTGGGAGCTCAAGTTGACGTTCTCAGCGCTAAACTCGCAGGCCAGCCATGTTAATGACAAGACTGCGCCGGGCACATTAACCACTCAGGTAGAATCGAACCTCAGCGCTGTCAGTATGTTGGCTGTTACTGTTACGAAATTAAACTGTGAAAAATATCACTGCCTCTAACAGCATGAATTGCCGCATAGGTACACACAGCACAATAGGTACACGTAACATGACGAGAACACGGCACACTAGTTCAGAGCGTTGTGCGTAGTGGCGATTGCGCACTTGATGGGCGTGACAGTGTCGCCCTTATTGTTCCCGAGTTTCTGAGCCTCAAACGAGAAAACATCTCCAGGTAATGCTACCGCCTTGGGTACTTGGAGCCTTTCTTGCCGGATAATGAATACACAAAATACTCTGGTCTGTATTTACATATATGCTCCTTTGAAAAAATTCCCTGCTATCTAGACGAAGTAGTTTGATATGTAGGGATAGTAAAATATTAGTATTTATATTAGTGAGAATGAATTTCTTTCTGGTTGTTTATGCATGTATTAAGTAAGAAAAAATTAACATATATTACTAACAGTAACGCTAAAACACTAACAGATAGGATGGAAGAGGAGTGGGAGGATTTTACAGCTTAGATCCGACTTAAAGTAACAACAGGCCACAATTTCAAGAGGTTGCTAGAAATTGGCGGTAGAACGAAATGAGCGTTTAGAAATATTTGATTAAGGGCACACCAACTATTTGTTTAATACAGACTTTTCCCTATTTGGAAAATACGACAGTGAATATTTAATGGAAACGTATTTTCGCCACAGTCTGTGAGTGTCGTCACACAAAATCTGCTGTAGATATGTGTCTTTCAAGTGTTTATTTTGAGGGAATAAAGACATTAATAAATTTCTAACATTGCCATTTATTGTCTTAGTTGGCGTTTCCTTGTACCTGTTGCATCATTTTGCCACATTCAAATTTAACATTTTCCTAGACATGAGGATTATTCATAGGGCTACAAAGTGAAGCCAAAGTTATTAGTTATTAGGGGTGCATGGAACAGGTAGAGGGTAGGGGGAAAGTTTACATTGGTACATTGAACATCCCGCCTTAAATTTGGTGGGTGGGGGTACAGCATAGCATTTTTACATCCCCTAAATTATTTTAGTGTCACGCTCTTTCTTGCAGGCTGTTCAGGGTAAACTGACCACTTTTGAAATCAACCTTTGAAAAATGTTACAGCCTCTACTTGCATGTATTTTAACTCGTACACTGACTGGCATGCGCCTAGTTAAGTTGGTAACGCTAGACAAATGTACGTCTGTACAAATGTACGTACCCGCCAGACGTAACTCAGCCATCTATGCTGCAACTGAAATTGTTTCCTACTGCCCAGAATCTTTCAACATCTAGCAGGGACATTTGGAAGCACCAACAACAAGGCGTGCAAGTGTTTGTCAATGCGGACCGCCCGAAGTCTGCGATCGATATACATCTATCCCGGCTCCTTCACAAAGTCATCGAAATGGTGAATTTGAAGAGAAAGGCAGGTGTGATGTGTGACGACGATCGTTAGAAAATTGAGTGGGTTCATGCTACGTCAATTTTTTTTACTGTAGTTAATTAAATGTAACCAGCGACGAGGTTCATTAGAAAAAAGTTTTTTACTCTTAACATTAAAATCAGATAACTTACTGCGAAATACAATGTGTATGTACGTATTGTGTTAAATAAAAGGCGTAAATAAGCCTGTGTCGTGCTTTTATTTCTTTTTTATTAGAATAATCCTTTTTTTTTTCAAAATACGTATTTACTGTTTGTGTGTTGAGTTCAGTTGAATATCTGGGCTGTGTTAATTGCAAGTTTTTAATTTGGGTCCGTCTGCATGGTCATGCCATGCAGATGGTAAATGGGAGGACGGGGCCCGTCTGCATGGTTATGTCATGCAGATGGTGGGACGGGGTTTGGCACCTTACATTGTAAGTTCGTTTCACGTATTTTTTTATGTGTCCAGTTTATTAACCTTCAATATATTTTTTTATATTCACCTATGGCAGATTTTAAATTGGCATGATTAATTTTCCAAGTTTTTTTACTGTTGACATTAAAATCAGATTGCTTACTGCGAAATACAATGTGTGTACTTATTGCGTTTAATAAAAGGCGTAAATAAGTCTGTGTAACGCTTTTTATTTCTTTTTTATTAAAAATCAATCCTTTTTCCTTAAATACTTATTCACTGTGTGTGTGTTGAGTTCAATTGAATAACTGGGCTGAGATAATTGCAAGTGTTGAATTTGGAATATTCATCTTCAATGCCTAAGAAACTAACACAACAAGAACAATAAAAACATACCTGTGCTGAGATAATTGCAAGTGTTTAATTTGTAATATTCATCTTCAACGTCTAAGAAACTAACACAACAAAAACAACAAATAGACATATTTATTTTTTGATACTTACAATTAATTAATTTATAATTATGCTGCTAATCAAGTACTTTTTAAACATACACACTTCAATGTGCGCAGCCCCGCACAATTATAGGGCTAGAGGGGTGGTGGTGGTGGTGCCAACATGGCTGCTGCTACAGAGGGGTCGCAACGAAGATACAGGGGTGACACAGCATCCAGTATGGCTGCTGATAATTTACAAAAAAATTTACTTCTTTAATTTGCTGGCTGGCAAAATAGCCGGCATTGAAAACAATTTGTACTGACTGCAAACATGGCTGCCAACATGGCCACTGCTGCCTCTACTGCTGCTGAGGTGGTGGTGGTGTCAACATGGCCACCACTACGGAGGGTTGGCACCATCTATTATGGCTGCCAATAATTTAAAAAAAATTTATACTTATTTTACATAAGTTTAACACACATTTTTTTATTTTCTGTTTGGCAAAATGGACGTCATTGAAAACAACTTGTACTGACTGCAAACATGGTCGCCGATAATTTAAAAAAGTGTATAACATTTTACATAAATTTTCAATAATTGTTTTAATTTACTGACTTGGCAAAATGGCCTCCACCATTGAAAAAAACTTTTACTGGATGGAAAAATGGCTGCCATTGAAAACAACTTTTACTGACTGCAAACATGGCTGCCGATAATTTAAAAAAAATTTTAATAAAATTTTCCTTAAGTTTTACACACATTTTAAAATTTATCCTGGCCGGCAAAATGGCTGCTATGGGATGGTAAATTCTAGAAGGTACTGACTGCAAACATGGCCGCCAACATGGGTGCCAACATGGCCGACCTCCTGCAAATACATTCCTTCTGCTCTTGCAATCCTCCTCTATTGATCCCTGGCTCCCTCCAGCCATCCTGCGTTTGAATGCTCTATTTCCTACTATGTCATTGCATGCCTAATCCAATATGGCCACTGATATTAAAAAAAATTTAATAACATTTTCCTTAAGTTTTAAATATATTTTTTATTTACTGGCTGGCAGAATGGCCGCCATGTTATTGCATGCCTCGTACAATATGGCAGCCAATAATTTTTAAAAAACGTTTATAAAATTTTTACATAACTTTTTACCTAAGTTTTTAATTACTGGCCGACGAAATGGCCGTTATGTCATTGCATGCGTCATCCAATACGATATTTAAAAAAAATTAATAAAATTTTACAAAAATAAATTTTTTTATTTATTGGCTGGCAAAATGGCCTCTGCGGGATGTTATGTTCAAGAATGTACTGGCCGCATACATGGCCGCCAACATGGCCGACCTCCAGCAAATGCATTCTTCCTCCTGGAAATGCATTTCTCCGGCAAATGCATTCCTCCTGCAAATGCATTCCGGTGCCCTGTGTCCCTGTCAAGAACATGTGTTCGAATGCCCATTTTATAACTACTCTTGCCACGTCGTCTTGCGGCACTTCTGCTTGCTCGCGGATATTAGGCAGGTTTATCAGTGTTTTTGGCTCTTCAGTATATATATGTTAAGATAAAATAACATTCCTCAAAACCATAAATAGAAAAAGCCTAATCTTTTTGCATGGACATATTGCTTATCGGATGTACATCCAGCCGCCACAGACCCTACATCGTTGCGATATCAAGCCACCATAGACCCAGAATCTTGTCAGCATGTAGTCGTCGAAGACCCGGCATTGTGGCGACATCCAACCATCGTAGATCTTGCATCGTGAAGACATCTAGAAGTAGCAAACCTGGCATTTTGGTGACGTCCGCCTATCGCATACTTGGTATCGTGACGACATCAAGTTGTCACAGACCCAGCATCTTGGTGACATCCAACTGGCATAAAACCAGCAACAGTTAGGTAACTATTTCATATCATACCGGTTCCAATTCGGTGTGTTTTTGGCACTGCCGGCAAATAGTTAGCCAACTGTCCATTTATATCGGCCCAATCCCTGCATAAGACATCGCATCAGCTGGCCAAACTTAGTTGGCTAGTTATTACTAGCCCAATTTTGGCCCGTAAATTTCGTGTTTACTGGGGCAGATGCAAAGAAAAGAAAAATGAAATGTTCAAGTGACAGTGAGGACCCACCATAGAGATGTCATAGGGCAAACAATTTGACTTTCAAAAACAATATCGGTTTTTTGCCGAAGCCTGCGCCCCTGTAGTCCTGAAACCTCCAGATAGGTGGAACAGTGTTGTACTGTGTGAGAGAAATGATGTTAGTGATGTCCCGGCTTTTAATTGGTGTAGTTTTAGGTTACTGTACTAGTACGAATGATGCATGGAGTTGCGGTGCTTCCTTGCATTGCAACGGTGTGCATGATTTAACAGCAGAAGAACAGAATCACCTCACTTGTTATCAAGAATTCAGGAAAATACCTTTGCATATTTGCCACACATTATTGAATGATGATCAATATGTGATATTGTTTGTAAATGAGTTATATGCAGTAATTCGATGTTTGAGAAAATTTTATGGTTGAGACTCATGATGGTGTTACCTTTAGTCACGATGATGTAGGTGTATACATTATAATGTAAGTCCTTGATGTTGCAAGCTATGAAAAAAAGTGTTATGTGTGTGGTGAGTGAAGACATAGCTGCGTTTGTTATACTTGTCTATTGGGTATATTGTGAACATCTGGACTCGAGAGTGCGGATGGAGCAGTGGGATGGAGAAGTGCTAGATATCAATGGGACTTGTGCTAAACTTGTACCAGATGTCTGCAGTTACTTGGCACAGCCGCTGAGGGCATTCAGCCCTCAGTGATTGTGACACAAAATCGTGTCCATTCGGTAAAAGCAAGGCAAATCCTCTGAAAACATTGCTTGCTAGGGAATTTAATGGGTTAGCTGATGCGATGAGAGAAGTTGGCATTAAATCGAATGTTCTAATGGAAACTGTTACAGCCTTCTTTTATTGCTTTATATAGCGAGGGAGATTACTGGAGTCTGGTAGATTTGAACTCATCGCTAAGAAGAAGAAAAATACCAAAATCATGGCCTTATCTCCAACATCCCCCAAAATGTTGTCGCATGTTCATCGGGCCCATATTCATGTGAAGCTGTGAAAAGCTTCCAACCGGTATGCGCCCCCAGATGAACCGGGTGATATCACTCAATTCTGGTGGAATTGAAGGTGAAAGACCGTACCCTGTTAGTTTGATTCAAATCCGCGTGGCAGCACTTTCATGCACTATTGCACGTGGATGCAAACTCCAATTCCTCCGCTGAGTGGTGTATCTACGGCCGGACGCCGAGCGGCTAGACTTATCAGCAGGTTATCTTCATAAGCAAGGACGTTCGTTTCTTTCCTAGCACTGAAGGTTACAATTTCATTTTGAACCTCAGCCGATCTTTCGTAAACTAAATAATGCCATAAAATAAAGTAAAATATTGAGGATGTTACATGTCTATCTGCTGCATAAAAATTACCATTCATAATTTCATTATTAAATGCGGCTCTTAAGAAGTACTGTGTAAAATGGATAATTTTTTTTTCAGAAGGAATTATGCTTTTATATAATTTTCACGTTACTCGGTGACGTTAACGACAGCAATCATACGAATGTTACGAACACAATAATTATAGTAACAACTTTATCACTGATGCAACCTACCCCGCCACAGCTACAGTCAAATGCATACACCTATGAACACCCACTTATATATAAAAATTTGCTCATCGGGTTTTCGAAATAATTACGTCACTGAACTCGCCGCACAATAACACATATGCTATTGTGAGAAATAGGTATATTCCCATTAAAAAGAAAGGCGAATTTGGTACCGATATCTCAGTAATTAATTACATTTCGGAACAGACTTAGCCGGTGTTTTATGAGCCCCGTAGTGCTATTTACGAATTCAAAATAAAAATTTTATACCTTCAACGGTTCGGAATATATTTGGGGTGAACAGCTTAGCTTTTAATCCTGTATATATCTCGACAACTTTATTATTATGTAATCGTATGCATGCAGGGAAGTAAACCTATATGTTATCATCTTATGTTATAGTATGTTGCCCTCTGTGTAGGCAGCATGGGTCAACAGTAAAAACTTTAACATCCTTAAAAGCTTACTTTCTATTCACCGATCGTTGGATAAACATGGAACGGTTGGTCTTCAAATTTTTAGCGCCAAAATATAACTAGCAGTACAATTTTTATATGTAAAACAGCGACAACGAATTTATCAAAAGCCATAATTTATTCAGGTTTATAATATAACCAAGCCACCAAGTAAAATATAACCATGAAACCTACACAGACAAATATAAAATAAAAAAAAACAATTTTGTGGGGGTTGCAAAGTTTTTTGGTATAATTTTTTATCGACCACAAAACTGTTTGCTAACGACAAAAAATTCATACTCATTTTGAAATTACTAAAATACCTTTTGTGGTCGATGAAAACAATTCTATTCTTCGACGTATTTACAAATATTTTATTAGAATTCACGCAATAATACAGTAATCCTTAAGATGCACTTTTAAATTCAAAAGAAAAAGTAATCGTGTAAGTTATTGTTTTGTATGCTGACCAGAAATAACATTTGTTATATTCAACTTTATAGTAGGTATAAATACATAACTACATAATATGTTTCTCCTATGAATATTATAATTACTATAGATAACAATTTTAATTTTACCACAGAAAGGTTTCTTTCCAGAAATAACTATTTCAACATTATACCTGTAAAGTCATTCTCATTCGTCACTCCAGAGTACATAATTTTAAGAAAATGCTACAAGGCCTATATTTTCAAAAATGTACATTTACTATATGAGTTACCTGTCCACTGCCCTAAAGTTATGTGACTACAGTAAACCCCTATTATAACGGACCCTATTAAAGCAGACGTCGTTTATAAGGGACGCGTAGTTGAGGTCGATGCGCCATATGACTCACGCCGCCCGCAAGCCGAGCGACATTGTTTATAATTCTACGAATTATGGCGTTGACGTCAAACACAGTTCATCTAGTTCTATTTCACTCAAATTTATCAGTTACGAATGCAGTGTACTTTTTTGGTTTTAGACAGTATTGTTAATTTGTAAATTTCATAACCTTGCTTTCTGTATTACTGTTTATGCCTTTACCATGTAAAATAAACACGTTTTAAATCTATTTCTGTTGTTTCATTGATGTAAATACAACCTTTCAAAACTTGTTGGTTATAAACCGGACTTCCATTAAAACAGACAACCTTAAGTCCCAATTAATCCGTTAAAAAGGGGGTTTAATGTACTTTGTGTGTCGTACTCATACGACGGGAGGCTAGAGGGTAGGAACTGAACTAAATAACTAGTAGCTACAATTTGCACAGAGCGTTCAGTAACTAATCAAATTTGTAACACATTTTAAGTCCCTAGTAATTTGAATACCTGCATGTCATATTGCAAATTAAATTTAATCCAAGAAAACAATAGACACTAGGAGTGAAGAAATCTGTAGTGTACGATCCATCCAAATTAATTTGGTTACCCGCATGCTAAATCGTAAATTACCGTCGCGGCGTCTGACATGGGGTGTCATGACACAGAGCATCGTTTCGTGAAACAGTCGGTAGCAAAACTGCTGACACCATAATGACGCCTGCTCAGAAGGAAAAAAAAAAGCGTTAAAGTACCCCATACTGCACTAACTCATTGAAACCGTTTACAAGATTCACACAACGTAGGCAAGATCCATTCCTACTAGAAACATAAATATTACTTATTCTTTGGCGAACGGGGAATATGCTAAACGTTTTGCGAGCATTATATTTATTAAATCTGATAAATATTATTGGCAAAAGTTTACGTTGCGTATGTTTTACATGTAGGATATTGCTGATTGAAAACAGCAATTTTTAAAATTGGAAAAAAATCAAAAATTATAGATTTGGGATATCTTATGCCTATAAAACGAATATGGCCACCTGCTCCGGAAACTGCTGCATACGCTTGTAGCCTTGTAGGGTCAACTGCCGTAACTGCTGTGCACCTCCCGAGTCGAGCCGAAGCAAGATAATCTCTGAAACTTACTGTCACATTTCTATATACATGCTGCCCATTCTCTCGAAAGTAAACTACCATCAACCAGTGCCAAATGTTTTTAAGTGAGCTGCTACAAATACAGACATATACACCGACAGGAATACGATGTGTAACTCTGTCGAAAATTAAGGCAAAAATGTGTAGATGTTTTGTAAAGTACGAAATGCAAAGAACCTAATGCTTTTTTTTGCGCGCTAATTCCGCGTTGATTAATTTTGCGAAGTGGCAGATATAGTTTTCAGTTCTCTCACACTGACGATAACTAATTTAGGGCTTACGAGTGTAGAAACATTTTTTCTGGATTCTTTATGTTTGTTGATACCTGTTTCTCTACTTGACAACTATAATTCCTTTTTACTGTAATGTAAATTAACTGCGGTATTACTTGAAGTAAAATATTTTGTTTCAAAATGATATCCGTATATATATTAGGCAATATTACTGCATATGCGCTACTTTAAACACTTCGCATTTTATGGCCAGGTTCTCATGAACGTTGAAATCCACCAATGTTCATATTTTCCTTCAGACCGCACTATCTGCCTGAGTTAACGACATACACTTGGGCGAAATCTATGTGATGGAAATAAGATGTCTTGAAAACTGCGCTCTAAAAGTTTGATATTTGCTGGCTTATTGCGAATTTAACCGTCGCCTTCATAAAGTATTTAACTATGCGTTTTATCTGTATACACTAGAGATTAGAGTGTGGGTTGTACGCTGTGGCAAACTGCTATAAAATGTGATAAGGGTAAGAGTGAATGCGTATTTAAGTATACATGAAAAAATATTAAATTGTTTAACCAGTAAACTTAGCAGCGCAACTCTCGCCAATATCGTTATTTTATCCATGCCAACCCAAGCAGTGGTGCTATTGAAATCACAGTTATGAGTTTATCCGTGTTGAAGGACGATATTCCAACACCGTTGGGCTTACTTATATGGCCATAGTAGAAACAAGACGTCCGTATTTAGTGTGAAGTTTGCCGAATTCCAATCCATGAGAGGCATGCACGTTTATATTCAGAGTTTTAAATCATCTGGCTAAATTATGACAACAGTATATTGATGGTAGGTCTAGGATGGGTAGTCGGGATGTACAATTAGGTTTTAAGTATGCCAAATTCAACATGTGCGCAACCAAAATATGCTAATGATAAAAATTCTACGCCTGAACCGAAAACCAATGTCATCACGAGTAACAAGTTCTTCACATACCAATAAAAAGTCACAGCAAATAAGTTATTTACGGTATTTGGCATAAGTTTTCAAATCACTAGAATTAATTATAGACATGTAAACTACCAATTTTATTTTATGGTCTATACTGCATATATTGTACGAATGCAGTAGCTGTGTGTATGTGAATGATCTACGTGTGGGGCCTTAGACTATCTTCTGATTAATCTCACCGTCTTTTCTGCCTTTTCATTCAGCTATTATGTTTATTCATAATTTGTCTTTAATTTTTGAATGCCAGTATAATATTTGGAACAAGTCATTTTGAGGACACTTTAGAGGAGTTTTGGCGGTACCACTCTTCCTACTTATGCTTGTCAAATTAAGCTAATTGTAACTTCAATAGTGCCTAATAAATAATGAATCCTTCGTATATAATCTCATTAAATTCTTCTATATTGATCTTTTTCTTGCACGCTACTAATGTTGAAAAACCCACTTTTTTACTGCTCGTCGCTAATATCTTTTCCCATCCTGCAAAATATTTTTCTTCCAATAATTCCAGAAATATTTACTTCGTTCTATCACTAACTAGCGAACCGGCCCGGCTTCGCCCGGTTACAATTAAGTTTTACGGTGATACACTAATAAATAAATTGGGAAAAGACAATATTTATGTGAAAACTGATTTATAAAATTATACTTTGTTGGCCGAGGTTTTTTAAACTTATTACAGCAACCCAAAAGGAAGGAAATATTTTTTACCCGATAGCCAAGAAGTAGGGTATTGTTTTTGGAGTGTATCTGTGCAACTATCGCGTAGTTACCACATTTCCGCTTTTCAGCGTCGATGTATGAAAATCAAAACGTGAGTTTTATCAAGTTTTAGCTTTAGAAATAAGTGTACTTAGGGACTACTTTTTACGCTTGACTGAGGGATCTTAATCGATAACCAAAGTTGAGCAATGTTCCCAGCGGCACACATTTGGATGGATGACCGTTTAGTGGCATAACACCTGAGCGCTTCCAAGCTTCGGAGGGCATATTAAATATTCGGTCTCGGTTGTTATCGATTGATGGCAGTCGTTAAGCCATTTCAAAGGTCCTTGGGTGACCTAATATTCTCTGACACTACAGGAAAAAAAATATTTCGGTCACGTTCCCAGCCGTTGCAAAATTAGGTTTTGTTGTTATTCTACATGAACCGTACAATTTTCCAGGATAAAAAGTATCCCATGTCCTATTCCAGGATCTAAAGTACCTAAATACCAAATTTCATCAAAATCTGTTCAGCCGTTATGGAGCTGAGTGGTAACAAACATACACAGAGAGATGATGTTAGTAGGATATATTATTTCAGTATGAAAACAAACACACACACTTGAGTATATACACACTGAAAGAAAAATATTGTAGTATGTGTGTGTCTATATATATGAGCACTTTTGATTTCATTAACAGCATATGCTGTATCAGTAAAATTGCATGTGCTATTTTTATTTCCTGCATATACAAATATTCTTTTTTTAAATGCATCACATATCTTGCATATAAACTATCATACTTTATATATGTTTATCAAAGACTTTCATTGATATACCACCTAAATTCATATTCTTAACAATACCATTTTCATTAGCTCTCTTCTATAACAGCACTGGAGCAGTTGTGCCCTTAAATTTACTGTCCCCTACATGTTAGCTAAAATTTTGGTAAGAATATGGCCAATGCTTTACAGAAAAAATTAGGTCTTAATGAATTTAATACCTCACACACTTGAAGATGAAACCATTGCACTTAACACTACCAGGTAGGCCTGCATAGGAATTTTTAACAAATGCATAAAAATGCTTTTGCTAGAAAATTTAAATTATTTCCAAGTTTTTATGTCTGTGTTAATATGTGTAGAAAATGTAGCCTCTTTTTTAAATTTTTCAATTATTGAACTCGTTTCTTCCTAGCTACGATAATATTAGGCTCTGTGTGTAGCAAACAGAAGGTGTATTGTTATGGCCAGCCGGCCCGGGTCATCAGGAAACAGGCGGGCGACTTCTTCAAATTTCGTGATAACGTCTCTGCTTTTCCCTGTAAGTTTATCGGATACATCTGTGCACAAGTTTTTTCTACTTTCTATTCTTTATTACAGGTAGGGACATCCTCAGTATAGCTATCTTCGTACTCAGATTCGTTACTTTGGAATTGTGAATAAGCGAATTTCAGCCAATTTCTTTACATTAAAGTACATCGATTTCATAACCCTAAAAATGTTTTCATACAAAATAAATATCCCTAAAATCCTGGACTTATATGTACCATATAACCACCAACGTGCATAATTTCTCTAGGCAAAACTTAATTTCCGTTACTCCAAAAACCATTTTCTTTTTCATTCATACACGCTGCCGGCTGACTTTCTATTTTTGGCAGTGTAATAATGCCGGACCACAGTATTGTGTTTGAGTCTACAATTCTGTTTTTCACTCAACTACACCACTTCAAAATGTCTGTAGCCATTATATTCAGCAATGTGTTAACCCGTTTCTTTTGCTGACATCTCCTCTTCATCAGTAGCATTTATATTTTCTCATTTTCGTTTCTTCTCAGTTTTCACATTTACTGGTACATCACAGGTTCGTCATGGCTAATTGTAGCAGCTCTAAGACTTTTTCCTTTAACTGTGTTATCCACATTTCTTGTATTGGACATTGGCTTAGAATACAATGCAGGCCCACGTATGACTGAATGAGAGTTAATTTATCCAATGAAGCACAAGGAAGGAGAGCCATATCCACCTACTGTGGCAACGAGTTCAGCACACGCTGATTTGTAGCGAGTGGGGAAAACTAGATTTACAAGTTCTGTAGTCTCTTTTTAAATGATTGCTTCTAGTATACATATGTTGTACTACATTGTAGCAGTTACTTTTCATCACTCGCTTTTTAGCCTACTTTCCGNAACTAGATTTACAAGTTCTGTAGTCTCTTTTTAAAGATTGCTTCTAGTATACATATGTTGTACTACATTGTAGCAGTTACTTTTCATCACTCGCTTTTTAGCCTACTTTCCGAAGGAAAGAAAGATTTATGAGATCACTTTCCTATCTGTGTGACTATGTGTGTATGTGTGTGAGTCTTTGCGTGTGTGTGTGTGTGTTCCCCTTTCAATTTTTGAACGCGTTTACCGAATTTAACCAAACTTGGTACACATGCAGTATTTAATAAGGACACCTGACTTTTATAGTTTTCGACCACGTCGGATACTTACTTTAAAATAGCTGTCATTTTAAAATTTGATGTGATATGTTATATTTTGTATGCTGGGAGGGCATCATCTGATAATAAAATTTTGAGATGGATATTGTTGTTGGCCTGCAATTTTGGAAAATATCACCAAATAAAGAAATAAAGATTTAACTAACCAAATATCACCCAATTTGGCAGGTAAGAAATACTATATTACGTAATGTAAACCAAAGGGGATGAACCTGATTATATACTTACTTTAAAAATGGCGATCTCGACATTTTTTAGGTTTATTTGGTATATCTGTCATACCATCTAAAGAATTTCGACCAAATTTTGTGAAGGTATCTTTTAGGAGTATCATATATACCAACACATAACCACATCTGTCGGCCAATTTTTAAGATGCAATCCACCGATTCCTATTAAATTTAGCAAACAATTAGTATTGAGGCAGATGATGCCAAGTAGTTTGTTTTAAGAACATCAGACACTTATCTTAAAAATGCCGTCTATATGGCTATTTTTAGCCTAGAATGTTATATCTTTTAAACTATGTAATCAATTCCAACTTAACTTTGTATGCTGGCAGTAGGTATTTCATGTATCTACTGTATCTGCACTGAAAATATTTTGTCCTCCCTTTTGTAAGATAGCACCATGATAATAAATTATGTTGTTATGTCATATTTCAGGAAACAATTGAACGATTCCTATCAAATTTGGCAAAATAGTAGTATTGGGGTATATAATGTAAAGTGTTGTGTTTTAGGCATGTCATACACTTATTTTCAAAATTGTTGTCATATAGGCATTTGTTTTGCCTAGAATGCTATATCGTCGAAATCATGTTATCAATTCCAACTTTAACTTTGTTTGCGGGCAGTAGGAATTACAACTATCAACTTTAACTACATGGAGCAATTTTTTCCTCCATTTTGTAAGATAGCGACAATTTAATATATGTTTTTATATCATAAATCGGGAAAAAAATTTACTGATTCCTACTGCAATTTAGCAAACAATCAGTACTGTAACAGGTTTTGGAAACTGGTATATTTTAAGTAGGCCAGGAACTTATTTTCAAAATGGTGGCTATATAATTATTTTAGCTCAGTATATTTTACCAACGAAATCAATTCCAACTTTACTTAGTATGCTGGCAGTGCCTATTACAACCATAAAATATGTCTCTGCAAAGCCACATTTCTCTGCTATTTGGTATGGTAGCCCCACTAATAAAAAGTAAAACTCTTATCTCATGCCTCGGGAAACTATTAACTCATCTTTACAAAATTTGGCAAAGATGTTGTTCTGTGATATTGTATTAATATATGTATTTTTAAAAGTATGACACACTTATATTCAGCATGGCGGCTATAAAATCATTTTAGTTTAGTGTGCAATATGTACGAAGTTATGTTATATATTTTATCTTTGTATATTGACAGTATACAATCATCGAATGTGCTACTACATTACTTTGTGTCCCCCATTTATGAAGATCGCTATATTGATGTTTTATGTCATATCTCTAGCACCAATCAACCGATTCCCACCAAATGTTACACTGAAAAATTTCAACTAAATTGTACAAAATTTTGCACACTATAAATGCTACATAAGTCCATGTAAACATTCATGATTTAAATGGGTCAGACAACAATGTTCAAAATGGCGACATCATAAATAATTTAGGTAAGTTTGCCACATATTTGCATAACTATTTATACCAAATTCAACCAAAATTTGTATGCAGACAATATGCATTAGAAGCATCTTATATACACCCTCTTTGTTTTGGAAATTTTGTACGATAGCTTAAAAAAAGAAAATTAAATTTTTAATGGCATATGATAGGGACCAAACATCCGATTTCTGCCAAATTCCTCACACAAGTTGCTCTACGTTAGGCCATGTAAACTTACATGTGTTAATTGGCTCAGTCACTTATTTTCAAAATAACGGCTCTGTATTTATTATGGGTTAGTAAACCCCATAATTCGAATCATTAGCCTGATTAAATCCGAAGTTTCTGCTCCGAATCCGACCTCCATAATGCAGTGATTTGCACACTGGGTTATTGTACGAGGTTTTCAGGGTTCAAGTCCTGGATAAGGCACGTGTGTATTTGTCATTGTCTCACTAATGTTGCATACATTTCTGGTTTCATTTACAATTTTATTGCTTTCAAACATAAGTCAAGACCTACCAACCCACTCAGCTTTTAAGAACTTATTTAAAAATTAATTCCACCCATGTTGAGGAAAGTAATCTTATTAACAATATCAGTAACTTCTTATCTCATACTTCAGTTTAGTACACCTTTTATTACAGGTCCAGATACAGCAACAGCGCTGTTTTATATGCAGTGGTAGGGAAATTTGAGAAAGTAGGCCGAGGAATATGCGTAGATGTTTTTCTCACTGTCGGCTTCACACAGTCATTGGCTTTCATAATTGAAATAAGTAAAATAAGTACTCACATACCTTCACCTAACACAGAGCTGACTCCTCATAAGGATCTAGTCTTCACAGGAATCGACTCCCACTGGGACTTAATAACAATTAAACCTTTATCAGGAAATGCGTCTCCTTTATGAACTACATAGACAAAACGAGTAACTCAATTTAAATCTATGTGTTAAGCATTTCCTTACATCGAAAAAAAGTTCTGTTGGATAAAACAAAACATATTTGTCACAACAGAATAAATTATTTCTATATATAGATTTACTGAAATCAAATTATTTTGTTCTTTTTTGATTGCTCCAAACGCGTAAGAGTTGGTTGGCAGAAGTAAATATTTTTATGTCTCTACGTATATTAAAGTTTTGCTTACTCTTAAAAAAATTAAAGCAGGACCGAGAATCAAGCAGGGAACCCTAGCGCCGCACGTTTGTTTGTTTTATCGCATCCGTAATATAGGTTTTTCAATACATAGCAGTACACAGATATCGGACAAGTCAACTTACAGTATACTAAGTTTATACATTGGACATATTAACCACACACACATACATATATGTATGTGCCAGATTGCACTTACACAAATCATAAGTCTTCTAATTTTCTACTTCCAACATGTTGTAGAGTGTCATCGTTTTACGCAATTAGAAGAAAAGGGGAACGAGAAAAACTGGAAAAAGAAATGTGTAGAATGAATTGTTTTATATAATAACAGAATTTTTGTATTTCAGTCATTTATTTACACTATAAAACGCACATTCAATAAAAAACTTTTTCAAGCTGTTTTTGCACTCTAACCACCCTGCCCACGGTGACTGTTGCCGCCTGCAGCATATATTTTTATTGTTATATAGCATGCAATGACATGGCATTAACATAGGATATTTACAAGTTGTATAACTTAACTTTTTTGTTTTCTATTGAAATTGTTCCATTGGTACTATTAATGCCATATTAGCCATCAAGAAATACACTAACAAAGTCTGTTATTATCCTAATTTAAATAGGAATGATAAACAAATTATCGAGCTGTATATTTAAACGAAGGTATTTAAATGACGCGATACAATTACTGGAGAAAGCTTATTTTGTTGCCGCCACAAATTCCGTAATACCAGACATATCAGATTGTTCTAGCCAACGTAATTCTTATTCACTTCAAGCAAAAAATTCAATTCAATACCACGATACGTGTAATGTTAACAACAACTGAATTGATTAATTTAACCAACAAGTAAACTGGTTTTGTGTTAAATACATGCATATTGATTATGTCAGAACAATCAAGTAAACGTTTGGTTCAACAAATTATTTTTTAATGCCCTATATGGTTCGAGTTATCGAATGTACATATTTGGATCAAAATAATTTTACGTGACCGAAAAAAATTTCTCTATTATAAACAAATACTCATTTAGTGTAGGTATACAAGTTCAAATTTCTTTGTTTGAGGTAGTAATATCCATCTGTATTTCATATGTTAGAATGACGGTAGAATGTTCGTCCATTGAGGAGAAGCAAGTAAACATTCTTAGATTATATCAAATCCTTTGCGGCATTTCATATTTCTACAGAAACTATCTGTTTGAATTAAGATGTTCATGATATATCTGCATGCACTGACAGCATTTAGTAATGTCTTTTCACAAAATCATCCATAGTTTCCTAACTGTGCGAGTCCAGATGCTGTCTTTGTTTCGGAAGTCACCGTATTATTGAAGATGTAATCACAGCCGTTGGTAAGAAATTCAATAGTCTATGATGTAGTACCAATCGTAAATGTAAATTATTTCGCTTACATGCAAAAGTACCTTTCCGAGTATATACATGCACCAACATTCTTGTGACCACCTCTGCGCACGTAGAAAAACAACTTGCCAACATCAAGAAAACAGCTTGAGTAAGTCGTTCAGTTACCACTGACATAATAATACGGCACAATAACAACATTGAATAGTAAAGTTACTATGCGTAAGGAGGTAATAAACAGAAAATACAGTTTCGATCAACACTTTCAACAGCTTTGGACGAAAATTAGTTCACATGCCGGCTAGTCTTTATCACAATATCATGCAGTTTTTTATATCAGTGTAAGTAAATGGAAGTCAAATAATTAGTTATTCATTTTGCCCGTACTGTAAATTTAGTGAAATATTTAGCTTGTAATTTTTGCGATAGGAAACAACTGTGAGAAAACATCACTCCAACTCTCTCAATTTAGTTTGATGTAACGCGCCTACTGTTTCCGTTTTAACAAACCAAAATAATTTATCTCAGTCTGCTCATTCAAAGGTTCCAATGATGCTTCACTGGTATGGTTGACAAGCTTGTACTAATAAACAGACTACTTTTGAACAAACCATGAGAAAAGTCCCATAAAACCATAAATAAACTGACAAAAATATTACCATACCTACAAATCTACTGTTAAATTAAAATTAGAGCATATAACAACAAGTTTATAGATTGGAGAGGGAAACGGAAATACCTCGAGGGAAGCCCTATATCTCGGCAGAGTCCACCACCCCTCTTCCACCAACATCTGTAAGTTCTCGACAACGCATGCAATCGAACCGTGGACCTCAACTTTAGGAAAGAGTTGACTAACTACTGAGTATTAGCTAATGCACGGTCACATTTAAGCAATAACAACAATATTTCTTGTAAAAATATTGTAGAAAATTAATATAAAATGTAGATGGTGGGGTATGGAATGTAGTCAATGTAGGAGGAAGAAGGCTAAGAATTTAACGGAAAATATACCCAATTTGTATCTAAAATTAATAAAATCACAGGAACATTTAACCATGTGGACGATGATAGGATTTATCGTGGGTGATGCCACTTTCGCCATTTTAGATGTCTCCTTGCGCATTTTATTTAACATTACCTCAACTCATAATTACGTTACCTTAACTTTAAAATAGAAGAAAATCTTAGAAATCGCATAAACATACCATAAAACTTAAGATGACAGAAGACAAAGGCGAAGCCTACGTCTTCAGTATGTCGGAAACAAAGCTGAGCTCTGAAAATGTTTTTTGCAATTTTATTATTTTTTCCTAAGAAGTTTGAAACTTTTCTGTTTTGAATTCAAGGTATCATATTAATTGGAGGTGGTTAAGGCATACTAGGAAAAATATAAACATACACGTTTCTTTGTCTTATAATATTTTAGGCCTGTCATTGCGTTAAGACTGTGAAGGTAGTATGGTGGCGCGACGCAGCAACTTCGTCACGTACGGTAAGTGTGCAGGGAATAAAGGCGCAGACGTCCGCACGTGGGACGAGCTCTCTGCCCGGTCGTGCCGTTATAGCAGCCGTGACGTCACTGGTCCACCGGCAGGGCGAGCCAGCGGAAACAATTTACACGGCTACCGGAAATGACCACCTTCCGTTCCTCCTCCCTCCCCGCCGTCATCCTCGCTGTCTTACCGTACACCTTCCCCACCCCTCAATTCCCCTCTGTACTTGTCTGTCACGAGGTGCTTGCCACTCTTCTTCTCCTGAATCTTCTGACAATTTTGTCAGACGCCAGGTTTGACACTGCCTTGTTCGCTTATCGCTGTCAGAATTCTGTAACGGGGAAGTTTTTACAAGAACAACGTAAAAATACGTATTGACCACATATTTTTGTCAGATTACGAAGTAAGTGAATCGTGTAACTTTGACTCTAAAGGCACACGCAGCCACGTGTATATTTGATTCGCGGTTTCTTCACACTTTATGTATCACACATTAGAAAAATCGCACTAAGAATGAAGTGTTTGTTTGTTTACTAAATATGTCATGAATTTTAAGAGTTTTATATATGTGTTAACATGAAAGTAGCTTATTTATGCCTCAATTCAACTTTTACTTATATCCTATCTATTAATAATAATATTTAATTTATATCTAATATGAAAAAAAAAAAAAACAGAGAGAATATAGGTGCATAGTTAATGCCTAGTAGGAAATAGTTCTCGTTCAAAATTTTATTCAAGTGAGTGCGCACGAATGTGGTGCGTTGTAGCTTGGGTGCAATCCTCTAGACTTGGTTAAGCTTCGTGTGCAAGAAGCGGAGGAATAACTTAGAAGTAGAACTTCAGCAGGGCTTCAGAGAAGTTGGAAGTAACCGTGAACGGACTATACAGCAAGATCAACATATGACTTAAAAACTGGCTTGTTGCGATCATTTGTGTAGTTAGAGCTGAGTGATGGAGTTTAACTAAACACATCATGAAATAGAAAACAATACGCTGCCCTCGTATTAGACGAATAACTATCATGACTTTAGCCACTTTGGCTATTTTTTTTCCTTCAGATTTTTAATTTTCTTTTATATATTAATTTTTAAGATTTTTCCAAGATCGCAAAGGTTCCGGTCACGAAAATATAAGATGACTCTCAAGGTAAATAATGTAAACAAATATGGCCTCTGTCCCTCCTGATCTGCTGCACTTGACTCAAAGCTTTTAGTCCGCTTTGCTGACTTATAGACTTTTTGGCTTACACATCGAAGCCTTGAGTCCACCTAGCTAATTTGAAGACTTTTCGGCTCTAGCAGAGAAAACCCTTGAATCCGCCTTGCTGATTTAAGGACTTGTACATTAAAAAAAGCAAAACAAAATAAAGACTTTAAAATGGGATTTTTTTTTTTTTGGAAATTCTGTGGGAAAAAGAGCGATTTTTGGTTCAAATCATCAACTTCGGAAGTGATTTTTGGTTAAAACGGGATAATTTGACGGCTCCGGATGTCACAAAATGGCCACCGCCCGAGATCAGTGACCCGCTCCACAGTTTCTTACCCACATCTCTTTGTCCCTGAAAGAAGAAAATAATTTTGCCATGACTTCACTTTACGAAACAATGGAATGTGCTGTTTATGCTATTGATACGGTCAGACGAATCCATAGACGTGGTAAATGGTTGTTGATACATGTACACTTCTTTAAGGCAACGACAAGTTGTACCATATTGCTGGAAGAGAACGCGTTCTTCTTGATCAGCTACATCAGCTGAGGAATGAGAAAGTGTTGGAGCTTGTCATAATAAACTAAGCCAGTAATGGCCAGCTGCATGTACAAGAAGAGGCTACACAATTTATCCTAGCTGAGGGAGCAAAACACATCAATTTTCGTCTTTGTGAGCCGCCTTTTCATCCAGGTGCTCATGTTCTTGTAAAGAATATGGTAGAAAAGAATATTCCTCATGAAAGTCTTTGGGTATAACCATTTTATTGCATAAATGCATCAGGTTTTTGAACTTGGTCTCTGAAATTGGTAGTTTCTTGCTAAAAAGCCTTCTGGACCTGTATTCGATCACTAATTCTGCGCTTCAGCATTTCAGTTCTAGTCAGGTTCTTTGTGTAACTTGAGTACCAGATATCACACACTTCTGTCCTTCGGTAAATTTCATTCCTCATAGTGCTGACCACTTGATTATATTCCCTTCACAGTCCTTCAGATTCTTAGGAAAATAGGTATCTTGAAGTGATTCCCAGTCTTTGAAATCACTGTACTCAAGTTTTCTAACTCCCAATGGACTAGGATTAGTTCTCGCTATTTGTATGACGAAGGGCCAATGCGAAGGTACCATGACCGTTCGCTTCCTTATGAATGTAGCAATTGTATTGTGCAACGTGTCCGCACCCATGTACGACAGTTATTCGGAAAGTAAGGTCCGATTTCTTATAAAACATTAACCATCACAGATTTTTTTTCAAAAAACGTTTTTTATTTAATTTCTTACATGTTTCTCTATTTTTATACATAGTTTCCATACTTGTTTAAACATTTGTCATAACGTTCTACAAGCTTTTGTATGCCTAAGTCATAGAGGTCTGCCGCCTGTGAGGATAACTAGTCTGTAACTGCTTCTTTCACATCGTCATCTGTGGCGAAGCGCTTACCTTTAGGTAGCGGAACAAGTGAAAATCGCTCGGCGCCAAGTCTGGACTCTACGGTAGGTGGTCAATCTGTTCCCATCCAAAATATCTGATCAGATTTTGGGTGTGAATGGCAGAATGGGGTCTGGCATTGTCATGCAACAACAAAACTCCAGACGTCAGAAGGCCACGTCGCTTATTTCGTATTGCACGTCGAAGTTTAGTCAGGGTAGCGCAGTAAGCGGCTGCATTGATTGTTGTCCCTCGCTGCATAAACTCGACTAACAAGACTCCATGTCTATTCCAAAACACGGTTGCCATAACCTTGCGTGTTGAGATTGTCTGCTTGGCCTTGACTTTGACTGGTGATGTCGGGTGACGCCATTCAATTTACTGACGTTCAGACTCTGGGTCATGTGAGAAACCCACGTCTCGTCCCCTGTGACAATCTTCTCTAAAAATAATCACCTTCCCTATGATATTGGTCAAAAACATCAAAAGCACAAGCCATTCTTTTCATTTGGTGTTCCTCAGTAAGCAGCATGGGAACCAAACGTGCGCACAATTCATGAAATTGCAAATTTTCAGAGACAATTTTGTGCAAAGTTGTTCTACCCACATTTGGAAATTCCAATGCTAAAGTTGAAATTGTGAATCGCCGGTCTTCACGCATCTTTTCGTCCACGGCTTTCAGCAAATCTTCTGTGATCACTGATGGTCGACCTGATCGCTGTTCATTATGGACATTTTCCCGTCCGTCCTTGAAAGCTCTGACCCACTTACACACTTTTCTGTCACTCATCGCATTGGGGCCATACACTTGACTTATCTGCCTATGAACTTCCGCTGCTGAAACATTCCTTGCTCTCAAAAACCGAATCACTGACCGTATTTCACAGTCGGCGGGCTGATCAATTGTTTAAAACATTTTTGACTGACACTGTAAACAGCACACTGCAACAATACCAATGCAAATGGCATCGTTTGACGAGCAAGGCATGCTGGGAGTCGGTGCGCATACGCGATACAATGTTCGCAGGACATTCGATTAACTACGGCAATCCAGCTCTTACTTTCCGAATAACCCTCGTATGTATGTCCGGTTAACAGAAATTTAAACTGAATACTTCGAACTCCTGGCAGATTCTGACAGTTATGGTGCAGCATTGAGAACATACATCTGTTCTTGCTCTATCCTTGACAGTTATCACAGAATATAAAGATGTCCAACTGTTGATCTACACCCAGTTCACTGTTAATATCTTGTAACCACATACTCACACAGGTAGAAATTTCAGTTGCCCCTTTTCCTCCATTACACTCTCCCCAGACCTAACAAGTCCCACGACCATTCCTCATACACTCTTAAATTATATTAGGCATATTTGCGGGTATGGTACGTCAATGTACTATCAGAATGTGGAGTACACAAGACTCGCTGAAGGTCGAAGCTAGCAACAATAAGCGATGCGTTTTCTTTTGTTCCTTTAGTGCCCTTCTTATATTTCGCATATATTGCATGTTTTTTATTCATATATGACAAATAACTCTCTCTGTCAGCGGTAGTCTATCCCCTGAGGCCATTTGGTTGTTTACCATTTCACATAATCCTCACTTGTCCTTCCTAGGCTTATGGAATGCAAGATTAAATGACTTTAATGTATTTTAAAAACATTAAGTGACACTGCAGACTATCCTGTTTCATACATTATTTTTCTATAATCCTTGTAAATTATGTTTATGTTCAAATGAAAAGGAAGATATCGACGGTTTTAATCCTTTCTGCAGTAATGAGATGGCACCACTGGTAGATCATAAATAAATGCTTCAGCATTTTTTACTAGCGCATTTGGTGTTTCGTTATGACTTTCTGATTTGCCTCTTTCGTCATTCTTAGCTGTGTTGATGTAAGTAGCATGATCAACCGTATAATGTACTTTTTTCTTCTTTAATCCAAGTGTTGCTAGAAAGAATTGCCTAGACACAGGGACCAGTTTTCCTTCCATATCAACATGGTATTGGTATGTGTTTAATATTTTCTCTGGGTTTTCGGTGTCTTTCCTTCTTGTAGTGATCGAAACTTTAGATACATGCGAGCATATCCAGTCATTCTACTGCTGAGATGTTAACTTTCTATTATAATAAGAAAATATATGTTGCCTTTCTTCATCAGCAATATCTTGATACCTCCCCAGTGCTAAGGTGCAGACATAGGTATTCATTCTGCTCTCTGCGTAAGGCGCCAGCAATGGATGCTAGCCCTCAGTGTTAGGGCATAGGAATATGTTGACGCTACTATCCCTAGTTCCAATTTATCAAATAAATTAACCTTCTTTGCGAGTTAACATATGTCAGTTTTATTTTCGCTTAACAGGTTAACTTCTACATGAACACACGAGACAACTCTCCCCTCCCCCTAGCTACGTAGGCTACGTAAGGCTTGACACAGAGATTTACGCCGTGGGGAGCAAGGTTCGTCGCACTTCCTGTATGTTTCTACTTAGCTTGTCTCGAGGCGATGGTCCATCTTCCAGCTGGCGACCTCTGGACCGCTCCGGCACTTGGTTGACGTCTCGACGCCTGGGCTGCGATTGTTCCTCGCCGACCGGCGTTGGCGTCTCGATGTCTTCTCCCGAACTCGTTCCTCCCGGCTCCAATCCGCACACCTCGCTCAACAACGGCCGACTGCCTCGTTCCTTTGTCTTTCTCCTGTTTTTGTATGCTCGTTTGCCATATTAAACTCGCATCATCTCTGCACGTGTCCAGGCGGACCGCTGCATCCTCTGGGTCGTAAAACACGTGTTCGGCGCTCCGGCGCACGTGGATCCGGGGTCGTCCTTCAATTCTGGCACCGACGTTTAATGTTCCGCTCTGCATGTGCTGGAACACTTGGTGGTCCCTTGGTCGGCGCACGTGTTTCTTCCGCTGCCTCCGGATATCGTGTCGCTATTATTCTGGCACGCTCGCCAAAAGCTCTCATCATTTATTGCGGTAGCTGGCTCAGGAGAGACGCCGCTGCTGGTGTGAGGTTGCATCCCCTTGCAGCTGCGAGATGCAGCTGCTACGCCACGTGTTCATTCCACGTCGGAATCCTGGCGTAATTTTCTCGCACTCTCGCCCAACCCTTAATATTTATTGCGGAAGCCCGCCTGCGAGTTCCGACAGAGTGTGCCTTGTGACGAAAAAATATCTGTAGGGACGCGGGACGCGTCAATATTTACATCGTAATTTGCATTTCGTACAAGGGTTTAGGTCCAGACATTTTCCTGGTACATTATAACCTTTTGTGCTTGTATGAATATGACTTTCCTGTAACCTTCCTCTTCTTTCTGGTTATTCTTAAATTTTCACCTTTCTTCCTTGTCTTAGGCATATCACCAACAACTTCTTCCACATCAGAACATTCAACATGATATGAAATGTCACCAGCTCGGTTTTCATGATTACTCACCTTCCTCTTGTGCAATGCTTTGTGTGGTTTCTTACTTCTCTGTTTTAATTGGCACCTGATGAGTTATTTTTCTCTTTTTCTTAACTGACTTCTTGCCTTCTTATTTCGTACTGTATTGTCAGAGCTGTCACTCTTATCCTCTGAGTTTGGAGAAGAAAAATTGGAACCTGAAGGAGACAAATCTTCTTCTTCACTTTCTGCAGCCGATAAGAAGTGGTGTTTAATATTTGATGACCTACCATAGCTCTCAACAATCTGAAACATAAAGAGAATAAATCATCTTATTTAATAGGTATTTGTATGTCACATTTAGAATTCTTATTTAAACAGTAACATGTGTTCATTAGGTTCTACCTTAATATCTGGGTTTTATTACTCTAAGCAAACAACATGTTTTATAGGCATAAATAAGTCAGGTGTGATTATTTACCGTAACCCTAACCAAACAAAGGACATTGAAATTCCACTGCAATAATAATAAATTATCTGTGGTTGCATAGCATAACAAAGTCATAATATTTGTATTGGTTACAAAAATTAAAATAAAGACGAAATTGCATCTGGCGACAGTATTATTGTATTTCCTCCACCATCAGAATTGTCAACATTGTATTCCATTGCAGCCGATGACAAGTGCCCTTGCACATTTTATGAACTACCATAACCCTCAAGAATATGAAACACAAAGAATAAATCACCATATTCAATAGGTATCTGTATGTCACGTTTAGAATTTTGATTGTATAGCTTACTATCACGGTTTCATAACATTAAGCAACTACACATTTTATGGGCATTTATAAATCATGTGTTGTTATTTAACGTAACACTAACCTAACATAGTTAATTTAAATTCCATATAATTATGACAGAAATGTGTATTTGCTTAACATAACAAAGCTGTTATATTTATAGTGGTTACAAATTTTTTTATAAATTTGAACCTATCTGTGGTGAAAATATTCCTATATTTCTTTCATCTTCAAATTTATAACATCATGATACTGTCCTAAAGTCAGACACATTTTTATCATTCTCATTCCCCGACTTTCCATGTTTACATCCCTGTGCACTGAATAAACACACCGAAGTAACAGTTGCAATACAAAAAAATATTAAGATTGTTTTAATATACAGTACCGCCAACAGTAAAAACATGTTGCGCACAAAGGGGAATTAATTATACGTGACTTATTAATGCCTATAAGTGTGGCTGTGCACGATGTTTAATTCTTATTTTCCTAAAGCATGAAGACATTAAGCTTGCAAGAAGGAGTTATGTGGCACATGGCACCCTTATGCATTTTCGATGCAAAAACTAATGTTACATGTCCCCTACGCTGTCTCGGAAAGTATTGAATATTGAGTTGTCATCTTTTTGCAGTACATGGAGGACATAATTTGAATTCTCCGAATGCGTAAAACTTTATTTTCACAATAATGTTACTTGGAAACTTTTTTGCAAATGACTGACGAAGTATCAATTGAACCAGTATATATTTATGAAATTACATTAAAGAGGTGCACGTCATGCGCAATTTGTTAAACTTACTATATATATTAGAAATTTGGTTTTTCTTCTATTTTGTTATTGATTGATCCAAGATTTATTATATATTTCTTCCTTCTTTTTATAACTCATGCAAAAAATTAAGATTTATTTTAGGTTAATAGGATGACCAATGATAAAATAAATGACAACATGCAGGATTTCCTGTAAAGTGAAGTGCCGCCGCGAGCCAGATCAACTCCCATCCGGCTGGAGGAAGAAAAGTTCCATCGTTACTTTGTAACAGGTGGAGTCTCTTCGGGATGACAGCTAGTACATGGCTAGAGTGTTGGCCGACTTTTTGTAACAAAAGAAAAACATAAATGAACAGTTTTTGTAAACCAGTAAATCACATAAATATCAAAATAACAGTTTTAACAACTTACAAATTATGCCAAAATAAAAGTTTAAAACATTTTTCTTACAAAATTCAAGTTTAAGTTTGAGCATGACATTAATAATTTGCTAGAAGATAATTAACAGAAGAAAATCGAGGACGACGACTCTTTGCCAAACAAACGCCAACTTTACCCGAAAAAGAGCAAAGGCAGCAAAAAATCATAAGACAAACACCAATGGTGTCACAAATGGCACACACTTCACCCCTCAAAACAGACTATTGCCGGGTCAGTGGTTATCAAAATCACATAATATGATTATATATATTTGAGCCAATACACTAAGTTACCCAAAAAATTATTAACAAATTACATGAATTCTAATATTATCCCCTATAATCTTATTGAGCAGAAAGTAGAGTAACTATAAGGGTTCCTTCAGGACGGGAAGGTGAAGACGTTGTTTGTGGTGTTGGACGGTTTAAAAGAGTACGGAATTTAAGCCATATACAAAAACAAAAGGCTAGGCAAAGGAAAGTAATGCTGCAAGAAACCACAATTAATACTTGGTTAAAGTCAGTAATATTTGGTGGGGAATGTACTGGGTGGAGAAGATTAAGCATAATATTGAAGTTGATATAGTGTGGTTGGGATGCCAAGAGAGAATTGAGTTCCTTAACGAAGGAGGCATTCAAGGTTATGTTAGGAAATTTTGAAAAATGTGGAGACGTAAGGTTAGGAGCAAGCTTAGGAACATGAATAATAGGTAGGGTTAGATTAATGCGAATTTCAGAACTAACAGAACCGAATGTTTTAAAGTATGGGTTCGCTATGTCACAACGAGAAACATTACCAAGATATCCACTCCCATTCAGAGAAAGTGTGAAAGTGCCAATGGAATCAGTAGTAGATCTATACGGAAGGGTGATTTCGAGAGGGAATTTAGACGCAAATAACCTAAAGTAAGGGGTCTTTTGAAAAAAATGAAGTTCATGGTTAACAATTGATCTGTCGCAGAATTACAATTACAGTTTTCCAGAGAAAAGGTTGAATTCGCAACTATTAATAACGGTCAACAAATTGAAAGGCAGGAGGACAGAGGGTGATTCAGTGAGTTTGATAATTAGCCAAAGAATTGTGATTTAGTGAGGCAAATAACTTCCTATCTCGGCTAACGTCAAGGAATTTGTTCACAGATAACAACAAATACCGGTTCATTTCTTTTAACTATAAACGGCAAGGGGAAAGCATGGTGTTTTTAAAAGAGGCTATCCTTATTAGCTAATAGAATATCCATTATTTCATTTAAAGATGTATTATAAATTACAACTTGCCCTGAACCAATACCATAAAAAATATACAGATTATCACGGGTTACATAAGCTATCATGTATAGAGGTATAGCAACAAGGTGTTGAATTTTGTTCACAATGTTTTTTAAAGACATTGGATTTAATGAAGTAGAGCTCAATTTACGCGGACACTGCTTTAAAACGAATGCTTCAAATCAACAATTTCCATTCTAGCATCAGACACAGCTTCGGTAACACGGAGTAGCATGGTATGAAAACTAACTAACACCATTCGGTCAGCTACTTCACGTAAAATTTTGTTCATGGCTTCATATAAAGTTTTATAATGGTCAAGATATTAGGATGCGAGCAGTTGACTGTTGTTGGCGTTGTTCAAAATTCGATCTTCCCTATTATGCAGTAGAATGATGTGGTTTGCCAAATTAGCAGAAAAAATTCCTCTTGACTACTGGCCAGAGAATTTATTCGCTTTTCCAATAGGGCAAAATCTTGGTTGTCGAGGGCACAAAACATAGTTTTCAAAATGTTTCTTCCAAAATAAAAAAATTCCATATTTGATTGGAAACCAGGTAAGAGAGATGTTAGGACAGAAATTTCAGACTTGAATGCTAGGGAATTTTCTTTCAATTGGACAACTGTAAAGAGAAAATTTTGATTAAGACTAGAATTATAACTTAAGTCTCGCATTTACTTTTCATGTAAGACATTAGTAGCATGAAGCAAGTCCGCTAGTTCAACAGATTCCATTCGGAGTTCATGAATATTAAAATCTAGTACAATGGAACAGAATCTGTTAGAGAATGGAAAATCATCATCCTTTTCGAGTACTATACCAGAGTGGATTGTTTTCACTATTACATTTGACTCAGACAGGCAGTAGACAGTTAGGAACACAATTCGTACCACCACATAATTCAACGCAGAGAACAGCAATGCAGAAAATCGGAAGTTCGCACAGGAACAGTACATACAATGAAACAGAATATGGAAGAAATACTAATATCAGGGGATTCGATTCAATACCTAAATTCCCAAAATTGATAACACATATTGAAGGAATTAAAAATCAACCCAATTAATTTATGACATTCCTGTTACAATCCCAACACTACAAACTAATAAAACAATGGCAAACAAACAATTTGAGGAAAAACTCCTACACCTAGGGACCATGGTTTTTTTGAGCAGGCCTACTTTAAATGTGGGAACCTGGGAATATTACACCAGTGGGTGTTCAGTCCATGGTCAAGACTTAGTCTCGGGCAAACACAAAATAAGCAGCGATAATCACAACATGCAATCAGAATATGCAGCTTCTAACACTGTGAAAATACATAAATAAGGATACAGCCCGATAATGAAAAGATTTCAGGTGGGCGATATGGGCGCGTGTTGCATAAGCATCCCATTTGAGCGTCAGCCTGGCTGTAACAATGGCCACTGTGGCTGAGTGGTTATACTGCTCGCCTCCCACCAATGCTATACGGATTCAAACCCAGGCCGAGTCACTCCCGGATTTTCGCAAGTGAGAATTATGCCGGACGATGCTGCTAGATGGTGGGTTTTCTCAGGGATATCCCATTTTACCCGCCCTTGCATGATCTCTCAACTCAGCTGGCTGTAACAGGCGTCAAAAAACATTGTATGTGATAAGGGCAAGTCCAACGAAATTGTAATTTGGCCACATATTTGCCTACTGCCCTACTAATTAGGCGAGCTTCTAAGAGAAATAAATATCCAGTTCTAAAAAGGATTATCTGTTTTTTTTTTGTTGTAT
Source organism: Clitarchus hookeri (assembly GCA_002778355.1). NCBI lineage: Eukaryota > Metazoa > Arthropoda > Insecta > Phasmatodea > Phasmatidae > Clitarchus > Clitarchus hookeri. The sequence continues at coordinate 744,248 of NQII01000419.1, forward strand.
TTTACACGGTTACACTCGTAGACCCGTTTAATATTTCTGAGGGCTGCCACCCGAACTTCTCGAATGCCATAGATATCATCGGGAAGATGATCACTCAGCGGCTACAATTTGGAGAGAGGATTATTTGGCATGTAAGTGAACATAAAACTGAAATGTGTAGATTTATGTGCCTCATTTCGAGCGTTATAGAATGTCATTTGCAGCCAGGACAGATTCTTCTCCCAATTGCCCAAGTAGCAAACAACAAGCAGTTAACAGTTGGCCATCTGTTGGCAGTGTTGGCGAATGTTCGTATTTATGGCTGTCAGCAATTCTTACATAGTTGACAATCAGGTAATATAAAGAAAAGTGACAGTGCCTATTTCTAAAATAATCGTAATATAAGCCAATGCTCTCATAATGACTGTTCGATAAACAAAATGCTATCTGTTACTCACTGCTGGGAAAATATTAGCAGCATATTTATGGACCATTTACGACATGCCAACTATGGTTTACTGCTGGAGACATACAAGCAGCAAACTTGTGGGCTACTCATGGCATGCTAACTGTTACTTACTGCCCCTGAGGTATTAGTAGCGTGCTAATGGGCCATGCATAGCATGAAAACTGTTGCTTACTGATGGGGACATAATAGTAGAATACTTACGGCCCTTTTGTGGTATGCCAACTGTTCCTTATTACTGAAGAAACATTATCAGGAAGCTTATGAGCAATTTATGGCATGCCGACTGTATGTTGTGCAGTAGCAAATGGCATATGTGAATTCGCTTGATAATTTTATTTCATGCATATATCAAGTAAAGTTATCAAGTTATATCGCTAGAAATGGGAAAAAATAGTTTATAGACTGGAAACTTGCAAAGCATAATACCTAAAAGAATTAGTTATTTTGCATTTTAAATTCCACCTGAAAATAGCCCGAAACTAAAATACAACTACTTAAAAATATAACTATTTTTAATAAAACACAGTAATCCCAGTATTGACCTTTGATACTGACATTAATTGTGCTATAGAAAAACTAACAATGCATCTTGTATGTGTACAGGGTATTCAGATTTCCTTAAAATGTTTTACATAAATACATGATAGATTAGTTGATAGCATTCTAGACTGTGAACGAAAGGATTTTGAAATCGGTTCCAGGTTCTTCCATTAAAATGTACTAATCCTGAAATAATTCTGAAGATAACCTTGATGCCTGATGGGTACATGGGATAGGCATTGTGCAGTATTCACACTCTTGGGGGAAAAACCCTCGGGGCTGTCCCGACGTATAAGCGCACACGGGGAAGAACCAAAGTCAAGAGAAACGGGGTAAGTCCCGAGAAATAGCTCATATGCGGCCCTTGGCGAAGGAATCAGGGGTACCCCCACCGAGAATTAATGAAGACAAAGCTCACAGGAATCCCCGAGACGTCCTGCCACACGCTCCCTCCGCCCTAGTTGGAGAACACAAGCAGCTGACGAGACACGAAATCTTACACAAAAAATGCAGGAGGTACACAGGGGATTTCCCGATTTCTGTCTAGAGAAACTGCTGACAGCTAACTTGAATGTAGCAGGGCATGAGTTAAATTCATGAGGCAGCCAAGGCAGAGGGTCAGTTGTTCGGGATCAGTTGTTCGGATTGTTCAGGGCAGGTTTTAAGGCCCGAAGGCCAGCACACCCTCCATCCTCCCGCACTGCAACTGTACTCGGATGAGTAAGACAGTGCACAGCACTTTCTCCTCTTGGTCTCTTCGGGCCATTCACTTTCTTGATGCCATTACTCGGTTTATCTACCGGTTTTCTCTTAAAACCTGTCCTCCTCGCCAATCAGAGATACTCCGACTTACTTTTTATGAAGCCTTTACCTGAGTACCCCTTTATGGGTCATCAGAAATTTGATCTCTTTGCCAAATATCGTACTCCTCTAATCTTTTGCCAATTCTTGTGGCGAATTTATTCCAAAGTTTGTTGAGAACTTTGTTCGTCATTACATTTCCCATCTCGACTTCCAGCCAGTTCCTGATGTCTTAAGTCTTCAGACATTCCATAATTACGTACTGGACTGTGTCGTCGACTCAACATACGTCACACAGTGGAGATCCCACGAGCCCGAAGCCATGCAACTTTGCTTTAAAGTTTCCATGACCAGTGTACAGTTGCATACTGTAATGGTTTATGGATATCCATTTGCAGTCCATTCTGGTTCTTATACTTGGGATCAACTCATAAGTATACCGGCCCTTCTCCGATGTATCCCATATGTGCTGCCACTGGTCCATGATTTCTTCCATTAGCATGTCCTTTGAATCTTTGCACAGCCCCGCGACTCGAGATCTCTCCACCGTGAGACCCCTGTACTTAACCAATAGGTCAATTGGCAGTACTCCAACCAACACCAGGAGCGACTCATTAGGGACTGTTTTGTACATTTTTGCAACGGTCAGCAGTGCCGCCCTCTTAGCACTGATGAGCCTCCTTTTATGTCGAGTCAGTTTGGCTCTGTGGAACCACATCACAGCGCCGTATGTTACTATTGCTTCAAAAGTGGCTCTGTATATCGTTCTGAGGGTCGAGTAACTCAGACCCCAGCTAGTATTTCCAATACGTTTTAGTTTCTGAAATACCACTATGGCCTTTCTAGAAACATACTCAACCTGTTTAAGGAAGCTCATATTCTCATCCATGATGACTCCCAGGTACTTGAACTCGTGCACATTTCCTACCGGGCTCCCCCCGAATCGCACCATCGGCGGTCTCTGCAACTTTCCCTTAAGTAGCATAGTCTTTGTCTTTTCTGCTGAAAATTTCAGTTTGACCGTTTCTGCCCAGGTATTGATATTTTCTGCGGCTTTCGTTTCCAGAACGCTTCTTGACTTGCCAGATATCAGGACAAGTCCATCATCCGCATATCCAAACACAGTGCACCCTGGTGGGAGACCCAGCTCCAAGAACCCATCGAATAGGACGTTCCACAGGATCGGTCCAAGGACCGAGCCCTGCGGGCATCCCTTCGTCAGGCGCTTTTTTACTTGCATAGTCTTTGCAGAATAAAGACTCCACCTGTTGTTGAAGAAATCTTGAATGGACCTGTAAGTTCAGGGCAGTTGAATCCGCGTTGTCGGGACAATCATCAGTCGGGCAGATATATCGCACACAGAGAGGCGGCAGTCGGGTGAGGCAGTCGAGGCCGGGTTCGGATCCCAGCAGACTCAATTATCGCCAGCCGAGACGGGAGTTGTTCAGCGGTACGGCCGCGAGACGAGATAGGTGCAGCCGAGACGGGAGGCGAAAGAAAACACGGGAGTAAGCAGTCCTGCGATGGGAACAGTACCAAGAACTTGAGTAAATTCCCGGAAACGAGTGGCAGTCTCATACCGAGAGGCGCCATTCCCCGAAAAGACGTAGTCGTGCGTTGGATGGCGACGAGGCAAGCAGGTAGTAAGTCAATTGTGATGTAGCCGGTGAGAGAACCCAGAAACAGCCCAAACTTCATGTGTAAATTTCCGAGACAAACCCAGTAGAAGTGCGGAGAACTTATGAGTTCATTTCCGAAAACGTAGTGGCAGTTTCCGAGGTGGGGAAGTCAGAAACGCGAGCCGGATAGTTGCGGACATTGACACAGACGAGGAGACACACTCTCCTACGAGTACTGCCAGTCGAGGTCGCAGGGAAAGCACAAGTCCCGGGAAACCAATCCCGGACTTCCGAGAGTCAGTCAAAGCCGCAGGAATAAGCCAGCTGAATACAGCACGCCAACGAGAGCCAGTCCGAGGGCATGACAATGGGCCACCCAATTCACCATGCCTCAGCTAACAACGAAGAAAACTCACCAAAAGCTGCAGTCACAGATAAGTAGAGAAACGTCTCCCTTCAACAACCTTCCCTGATGCATAGTATTCAGCCCACCAGCCCTTCAGGCCCACGACTTGTATGGGGGCTCAGTCCTCAGTCTCGCCAGTGTGTGTAAATACTTATGTTACCCTCAGACAAATAAAATACTGGTGTGTTAAATAATGGAGAATACGAGTATTTGTTTACCCTTAATGCAATAACCACAGGTGCCCTTAGTCTGCACGAAAGTAAATTAACTATGTAACCTACTAGCCATCAACCTGTAGCGACAACCTATATGAATATGGTAAATAAATCAATTTTGGGTAAACCACGATTATTTTTTTTACTTGTAAAATGCATGGCAAGATGCTTCTATGTGGGCCACCAGTGGCCAATAGCTGGGCCACAAGTGGCTTGCCAACAGTTGACTGACAACATGTGGTTTACTTACAGCAGGCTAGAAGCATAAAGCCAGTGGGCTACTGTTGCCACACATGATCCACTGATGGTACTGACATGTTTGGGGTACAGTTGGTTGCACAGAAGTGGGCCACTTGTGTGCAGATTGTATTTTGCTACATGGACATTATCTGAAAAGTGGACCACATGTGGCCAACTGCAGGAGGCATCATGTGGGCCACAATCATCTGCAGGTGCATTACAGTGGTTGACTGACTGTTAACTAATTATGGAAAACGGATGTGGGCCAGTCATGTACAAACAGGTTTGCACAAGTGGGCCAACTGACTTTTGCTACTTGGGTGGTTTTATCCTTTGCGTGGAAGGGAATGAGTGCTGAACGAAAGTTTCTGTCAAAAAGCTCCGTATGTGAAGGTGGGGTATTATATGGGGAAAAACTATGTGTTTGACCTCATAGAAGATACACATGTGTCTGAAGGTTTTGGAAATAAACTGAGATCCATTATCTGATACAATAGTAGAAGTGATACAAAACATTTGAAATATGAGCTTCTGAAGTGCATGTAGCGAAGAAAAAGAATCAGCTTTCCACATGGGAACTAACCACACTAATTACATACTAAAATTAAGTTATGGCCACACTTACTACTAGGTAGTGGAACTACAAAATCAAATAATAACTTTTCCATAGGCCTTTCGGCTACTTCAGAGGACAAAAAATGTAAATGTGAATTTTGACTAGGCTTACTCATGGCAGACAGTCATGCGGTCAGCAATNTGACAGGTCGTCATGCGGTCAGCAATATCAGCGTTCATCCCTTTCCAGGCAACATTTTGCTTGATAATCTCAAAATGTTTGAAAATGCCAAGGTATGTTCCAATGGGCGAAGAGTGGAAGTGCGCAAAAATACATCGCGTAAATGAGTTGGAAAAACCACACATTTTATTTTGCTTACCTTGCAATACAAGGCACCCTTGGTCAGGGAGTAGGGATTTTATTCAAAACCTGACTTAAGATTTTGGATAATAAGGCTTAACCCTGAATCTTAATTGTTAAGATACTGAATATTATTTAATGCTAGGGGAAAGTCTTTCAAAATATAACAATAGGGCACGTTTTCAGGTGTTATAGAAGAATTAGAGTCCTCAAACCTTTTTGAAAGATTATCCGCAACAATGTTTTTAGTACCTTTGATGTACTGGACTTTGAATTTTAAGGAAGACATACGCATCACCCAACGACCAATTTTTCCTCATTCTCTAGGATGTGCCAAAAGCCAAAAGAATGCTTTTATATCAGTTTCTAGGAGGAATTCAGAATGCTCGAGTTACTGGCAAAAATTTTCAATGCCCAAAACCAGAGCTAAGCACTTAAGCTCATAGATCGTAGAGGAGTACAACTCTTGAACGTGCATGATACAAAAGCTATGGCCTGTCGAGCACCACCAACTTCTTGGTCGAGAACTGACCCCACAGTTAAACTAGAAGCATCGATATGTAGAATAAATGGTTTTTTAAATTTTATTTATCAATTTATCAAGAAAATCAAATAGGAAAGTACAAACCAACAACAGTAATTAAATTAATCGAGGGNACTCTTGAACGTGCATGATACAAAAGCTATGGCCTGTCGAGCACCACCAACTTCTTGGTCGAGAACTGACCCCACAGTTAAACTAGAAGCATCGATATGTAGAATAAATGGTTTTTAAAATTTTATTTATCAATTTATCAAGAAAATCAAATAGGAAAGTACAAACCAACAACAGTAATTAAATTAATCGAGGGTAAACAGGACAAGGCAGCGCTAATTATTATTATACACTGAGAACCAAAAAAACTGGTACACCTGCCTGATATCGTCTAGACCCCCCCCCCCCTCCAGGAGTGCGCAGAAATGCCGCAAGATGACGTGGCATGGACTCGACTAATGTCTGAAAGTATGCAGGAGGCAATTCACACCATGCCTCCTGCAGGGCAGTCCACAAATCCAATCTGCGCCTATTTGAGAAAGGGTTGCACGTCTGCCACGTTTAACGATTCTCGTCAGTCGTCGTTTGTCCCGTTCTTTCACGGTCTTTTTACGGCCGCAGCGATGCCGAAGATGTGATGTTTTACCGGATTCCCGATATTCACGGTTCACTTGTGAAATGGTCGTACGCGATAATCCAAATTGTATCGCTACCTCGGAGATGCTATGTCCCATCTCTCGTGCGCCGACTATAACACCACGTTCAATCTCACTTAAATCTTGATAACATGCCATTGTAGCAGCAGTAACCGATCTAGCTGCCGACCGCATCGCGTTACCCTGATTGGTTCCATACCTTTCTTATTTGCATACGCACGCCTATACCAGTTTTTTTTGGCTCTTCAGTATATTATACAAATATTGATGAATGAAGGAATCAAACACAAATCAAAAACTCATAGCTGACGAGTTGACAACAAAATTTATCTTTTTGTAAGAAAACAAAAACATCAATGAACCATTTTTGTGAAACAGTTAATCACATGAATATGAAAATCACCGTTTTAACAACTTACAAGTTATGCCAAAATAAATGTTTAGTGATTTTTTTACAAAATTAAAGTTTAAGTTGGTGCATGAAGTTAATAGTTTGCTAGCACATAAATAACAGAAGAAAATTAAGGACGACGAGACTTTGCCAAACAAAAGCCAACTTTACACGAAAAAGGGCAAGGGTAGCAAAAAACATAAGACACCAATGGTGCCACAAATTGCACAATTTTCACAAACATGTACCAGGGAGAAACGCAAATTTTCACTACCCCAAATCCTGCAGTTGTGGAAGTTGCCCATACCAGTAACATGGAACGTGCACATGTCACGGAATATTGTGGAGTTCAGAAACCTTTTGTCGTCTTCAACCTGCCGCTTAACTTCCGCACTAAATACCTTACGAGACAGTTTATTGCCGTGTGAAATGGTTTACACCATCGATAAACGTACGCTCTAAGTTTGAACGTCTTCATTAACACTCGACATCGGTCACCTGTGGAATGCCACTTGCCCGGGTTGCACCTCTTTTTGACGTGCAGGACTGAGTGAAGCTCTCCCCAAGCTTCCTCGCTGCTTCTTCAGATAACATGGCCTGCTGGCTTCCTTGGCATGGAGCACAGAATATCCCGTTTCAAGAAAATGTATGTGCCACGAGTGACAAAACTAGGTGGTACCTTGTAAAAGTGGATCCAAAATTTCCTTTGGACAAGCTGACTTTGTTTCTTTGAAACAGAACACATAACAGCTCACTTGGTCACTGCGAAAGTAGCTGTCTGTATCATAGTGAAAACGAGCTCTATAGGTGGCTCTCTCAATTGCAATCGTAACTACGTATGCATGAAACTTGATCAGCTATGCTCAATTTGTGCATTTTCTATTATTGCCCATGTCTTTTAATTAAGTTAATGTTCTGTTACAAAGTTATAAAGCTTATTTTGAAATATACAAGGTATAACATAGCGTTGCCACAACTATAGTGACTGCTGAGATAACACAAGCATGTGGCAAAAAGGCAGATCCTCTAATAACTGGAATCCAACCCGTAGTATGCCAAGAGCACCGAGTTGCTATTGAAGCGCTTGGAAGCCGACTATGTCTAACAAGTTCCGTTGACTTTTGCATTTCGCTGCGTCAACGTACACCATACGGTAAAGTTAATAAATAGAACATATCATTCTTGAGTGGTCTAGGAAAATATTTTAGTGGAAATACATTGTATTCGTTGGTTTGGTTGTAGATATTTTAGTTTCTTATCATATATTTTTATTTTCCTTGTTTGATCGTACCATTACTTTCTGTTCATCTGTTTATATAATTGAATAGGCGCTCTTCCCAGCGTAAGAAAAGTCACACGATTGTAACTTTATGATGCAGTTTTCACAGTTTGCAAAATAAATATACTTAAGTTACCGCTGCGTTTGATACGTAGCACGTAACAGTAAAGAGTCCTGTTACAATGAAGTAGCGAATATTGAAGAGTAGAGAAAACAGTTAGAAGGAGAAATAATTAAACGATCTGAATATCGAGAAGAAAAAGCATGCTCCTTATTGATCTAAACTATAGTCCATTTACGGTTTCTTTGGATGTTTTGAAACAAACCTTTGAAAATCTTCCTAAGAATAATATGTTAAGTTGTCTTTTAAATAACTTGAATACTACAAGTGTATAACACTGATTAATTTTAAAAGTATTATATTTTTTAATACACGAAACTTTGCCTTAATATATTCTATAACTTACAATTCGTTTTATTATTCAATAAGAATTAAAAACAATGAGAGCAGCGATGTCTTAGCAACGGCTAGTAAGAAATAAATCGCAGGTAAAATATTGTTTTAATCAAATTTATTGGTGTGCTACTTGTAAATTAAATATTGCCTATTGAAATATTTAAATTTTTAGGTACCCCTGATGGAAACATATTTAATTGTTACAGTAAAAAACTATCAGCGCAAAATACGGTGCGTAGGCTCTCGTGACATGGTGTTTTTTTATTCGACCTAGCAAGAAACTGTCTGCGAAGCGGAACTTGTCACCCTCTCTGTCTCTCTCTCTCTCTCGCTCTCGAGAAGTTTCGCAACGCCAGTAGAAGGAGTAAAATTATATACGTTTTAAATTTTAGCGTATTTAATACTGATTACGGAAAAAAATAATGATTCTTGAATTTGTAGTTTACAACCGAAAATATATTTTAATGTTCCAGTACTTATTATAATATATTTAGATGTGATGGCGGGAGGGTTACAAATCCGAAGTTGGCAGAAGTGGCGGGTTGTGACATGAAATGATGGCATGGTGTAGTGCTGTTACTAAACGAAACATTTATTTTTCTTTCTGCGAAAAATACTTCAAATTACCACATCAAGTTTATGCACTTGTTTTATAAACCCACCTAGGCAAGTTAAGAAGTTTTGATAAATTAATTTTTCTATGGCAGTACAAAATATAGTGTAATATGTGTCGTTAAACACTGTGTGTGAAAGAGTGTGGCTGAGTCGTGGTTACGCTAGCCCGGTGTGTGTGTGTGTGCGATGGCAAATATTGGATGTGCGAAATTTATATGTTTTTAACGTGAAATGTTTTTATGACGAAGCTAATAACACGTCTGTTTATTTCTCACAACGTAACTTCGCCCTAGGTGTTTGAAACACAACTGTGTAACGTGCATGCGGTTTTGTGATCTGAATGTTTGCTACAATCACAACAAATTACAAAGCACAGCCAGAAAATTTTAAAGAAATAATTAAATAAACCTAGTAAAAACTAAGTACCTATGTAAAGAAATATGAGATGAATAAAGGTTATGGTATGCCTATTTGTGTGCATGTTCACCACCATTATTTAAATTTGTCGCTGCTACATTAAAAAATAAGCGACAAGAGTAACGTGTTTAAATTTACTGTATTTTTCGTTGAAATGGTTTTTCCTTCGTTTTAATATTTATTTCAACGAAATAGCCCCAAAACACATTATTAACAAGAGGCTAAATACTACAGTTCTTTCCTCCACAATTTATCAGTGTTAAAAGCATAGTCGCTGCAAAACATCAACTTGTATTATATGTAATGTGCTATATCGTATATCACAAATATGTTAACAATATAAAATATTAACCGTAAGAACTATCGTCAATACGAACATTGTTAAAAAGTCATAAAGCTGACCTGAATATTGTTATATACCTAAATTGTAAATATTAGTATGTAATGTTTTCTTTAATATGACAAAATTCTTTGAACAACTGTAAACAGTAAAAATGTATTTCAAAGTTAAAACGTACAAGTCACATGGTAGTGTTTATGTTTACGTGTAGCGGAGGGATACGTAATTGGTAAGCAAAAGTATAAATTTAGCAGGGCTTCAGAAAAATGCGAAGTAAGCGTGGATGAAATATATTCAATATTTTCGTCAGCTCTCGGTATATAACAAGGTGAAAGACCATAACACATATTTCACACGTATCGCGTCATAGTATAGATAGAGCCTGAAACAAAGCCCTTTCGGAAGTTCGGGTTTAGGAGGTTGCCAGAAAATTGTTTAACTTGCTTCCGTTGTGAAGTACAGTCTCTAATATGCCGTTATATGTGATGTATTTGCACGCAAATTAAAGCAGGCTGAAGTAAAATAATTCTATAGTGACGCCGGGTCAAGTCAATTGCCGCGAACGCCATCATAACTGGCGAGAGTAAAAGTGGCCTTGAATTATCAGATGAATGCGGTATTTAAAACGGCGGTGAAGTTGCCCGATACACTCGTATTACCCACTTGATGGATATACTCATTGCCAATATCACATTTCAGTATTTTATGATCTCCACCTCATTCAGGTAGAGCGCCGGCGTATGACGGGTCCATTTTAAAAATTTAAAGTTTTTTATTTAAAAAAAATATGAGTTTGATTTCAACAAGATTATTGATGCGCACGATTCTGAAAATTATTAGGCGAAGTTCGTAAATGGCTATGATGAAAAAAAAGGCATTAACCTGTGAACAAAGAAAAAAAAAGGCGGATATTTTTCGCATGCACGCGTATTCACAAGTGAAGTTAGTTAGCGGGCGGCGGTGTAGAGATGCTGCTCAGCCCTCCGCTCGCTCACATCGCCCACGCTATGCACCGCTATAGCGACCGCCAGCCCGCAGCTCTCGCAACCCTCTCCAACAACACTCTTCAGCGATTTGTCTCGGTGGAAATATAAATCACCAGCCTCTCAAAATACAGAGAGGGCATGCGTTTAAATTTCTATGGGTCGTTTCATTCGTTTTTCTATTCTAACTACACGCACGCACTACGAAATTAAATAGTTTCAGAGTTAAAAATAAAGATATTCAGTCAAATTTATAATTCGAAAATATGATTCTCGTATACAAATGCAATATCTCTAAATTTACGCGAACACAGCACTAAAACTATATATTTAAAACACATTTGCTTAACTAACCAAATACCTATATTCACAATAAAATTTTCCAACTGTGAATTTTAACATAAGCGTAAAAGTACATCGGCATATTTTGTCTAACCTTCTGATTGTACATATTTATTACCTTTGCAGCAATTACGAGTAAGTTTGATAGCATACGCTGCACTGCGTAATTTTAAATTAACCATGCAGCTATAAATTAATTTAATAACATGTGTCAAAAACAACAAGTTATTGATATAACTAATGAGCCTACTTTCCTCAACATGTGTGTAATTTATTTTTAAATAATTTATTACAAGCAACAAAAACACACATGCCATACCCATGACTCGAACCCAGAAAACATTGTACCATAATCTAGTGTGCAATCAGTTGCATTACGGAGGTTGGATTCGAGCATAATCTTCCAATTTAATCAGTCGAAAGTTTAGAATGAAAGGATTGAATAACTAAAAATGTTTACAGGACCATCATTTTGAAAATAAGTGGTTCAGTGTAAGTGTACATGGCCTAGCATAGCGCTACTTGTGTGAAGATTTTGGTGAAAATTGGTTCATTGTTCACTGAGATATGGCATAAATCATCAATATTTTTCATGTAGCAGTCTTCAAAAATGTTATACAAAACATTATGTATCAGCACATTCGATGAATGTATATTGCTAGTATATAAAAAGTAGTGCTAAAATAGATTACATAGATTTGTAGATATAGCAGAATAAGCTAAAATTATTTTATAGCCACCACTCCGAAAATAAGTGTCTGTCACACTTAAAAAATACATACAGTTAAATGGCCTGCCACAGTAAAACTTCTCCACCAAATTTGATAAGATTGGGTTGATTGCTTCCCGACACATGAGATAAAACTTTATTATTTATTGGCGGGGGCTATCATACAAAATTACAGAGAAATGAGGCTCTATATAGACAAATTTGATGGTTGTGATAGGTACTACAAACATACAAAGTTAAGTTGGAATTTCTTTCGTTAGTAAAATATACTGAGCTAAAATATCTATATAGACACCATTTTCAAAACAAGAGCCTGACTTGCTTAAAGCATACCAGTTTATACCACCTGCTGCAGTACTATTTGTTTGCCAAATTTAGTAGGCATCTGTCAATTGTTTCCCGAGATATAATATAAAATTTTTATTTACAATCCATATAACCTCGGTTTCATCCAAGACGTCATGCAGAAAATAAGTGTGTGTTTTTGTTCACGTGATATATTTTCATGTTGGCCAGAAGGGAAATGTGTGCAGTTGAAGCCGACAGAACTTGAACAACAGTTTCAATATACAGGTTGTCCACAATAAAACGCCCTAATTCCAGATGTGTTGTAAAAATGGGAAAATGAATTCTTCTCAGTTTCGTCCGTTTTTCTGTGAACTGTAGGTGTTCAAATTACTGCCTAAATTTGCCCGCTTCTCTCGGCTGCCACCTGGAGCCCTGCAGTTACCTTACGCCAAGATGGCATTGGTTCAGCAAAAAGCGCAAGTCGTTTTGTGGTTTTCAATGTATAAGTCTATTGTAAGGGTGCAAAGTGAGTTTCAACGATTTTTTTTTCAGATGGCAGCACCTGATGCAAAGAGGCTTTGGAATGGTACATAAAGTTTCTGGCCACGGGTAGTGTTTTAAAAAGCAGGCGGAGGGCGGAAACGTGTCTCCGATGAACACGATGAGAACATCAGACAAGCATTCTCCCGCAACCCAAGGAAGTCAACTCGCCGGGCTTCCCGAGATCTGCAGATGCCACGATCGACTATCCATAAGGTGCTTCGAAAGCGGTTGCGTCTGTATGTCTACAAGGTGCAGATTCTGCAGGAACTGACACCCGAAGACAAATCATGGTGTTACAAGTTTACCTGCGAGGTGCTGGAGTGAATCGATAGATACAACTATCTGACCAAGGTTATGTTTTCTGGCGAAGCCATATTTCATGTTTCTGGTGCAGTTTACACCACGAAAGTGCGAGACTTTCAAGACCTCCATTCCAGGACTGTTGAAGCAATCTGCACCGTTACTCCAGGCATGTACGGAAATCGAGTACAGGCTAGACATTACTGTGTGTCACCAAAGGGGATTACGTAGAAGTACAATTTTGAAGTGATGTGCTACTCATGTGCGTCAACAAATTGCCCACATTTTAATTCTTTCACTCCTGAAAGCATAAATAAATTAGGTCGTTTAATTTTGGACCCTCTGTAGATATATTTTTGGAACAGTTGTGGCCAAATACAGACAATACATGGGTATGAAGTGTGACAGATAGGCAGGATAACAGGTAATTGCAGCGAGAGTCTGATGATCTATCTCGTTCAACTGAAACTAAGGCGTTTTGGCATTTAAAAATGTAGATAATCAAGTAATTTAGAAACTTTATATTCATTTAATAAATTAACTGTTATATCAACTCGTTTCACTACTACGGTCGCTATTGACCAAATGCTCCCGTCTGAAGAAACTTATCAAACATGTAATACGTCGATCACTTTAGCAAAATATCACGCGAGATAAAATTGTTTAAAGAAATAGTGATAATTGTTTAGGAGTTCAGAATAATAATGGAAAAACAAGTTGTCACTTCCGTTATTACGGTCCAGTAGCTGTTTTTTGTAGTCCACAAAAGGAAGATTCAGTTTCCAGAAACATATCAAAATTTTAACTCCTACTACGGGGATGCGAGTTTTATAAACCGCTATTGTGTAACTTAAGGTATTTCCCGAAAGTAAATGTTGTGTTTAATTACAAACAAACGCATTTTATTGACCCTGCATGCTAAGCTTAATATTACTACTTTGAAAATTATGTCTACATAAAATTTAACGTGTAAAGGTTCAACTTGTTACCACATTTTACGCAAACATGATAAAAAAACATTTTTTGAAATGATTAACAGATCTCCCGATACCAGTACTGCAGATTTGGTTGATTAAATCAGTACATCTTCGCACAAAATATTTTTCACTGAATCATTAAACCCTGTTCAATTTTCGAGTTAAATTAACAGATAAGCCAACCTCCCGTGACGTAGGCGGTTGGTGCGCCGCCGGTCTGGTGTGCGGGAGGTTCTGGGTTCGAATCCTAGGCAAGGCATGGGTGTTAGATTAAGTTAGGTTATGAGATAATTTATAAGCCGTCCCCTGATAAGCTTTTAGGCACAACACCGGGGGACATTAATAAACCCTTTCCAATCCAATGCAATGAATAGATAAGCAGCTGGAAGTAATAGAAAATCATTCCCAAAATAATTACATTGGAAAAAATAAATCATCAAATAAAAATAGACAAAATAATTTTTAAAGAAGGCAATATCAAATTAAAAAATGGTGAACAGAATTGATAAGGACGACAACTTCTTATGCCACCAAGATAAATACTGAACTCCGCTTTCGCTTGCCTGTGTTCTGCGCAAGAGTAATGAGGAGCAGCAAGGCAAGACGCGAGCGGCTACAGCCATATCTCACCGTCTCCAAATTGTACCCTAACCTCACTGATACCTTCAAATAAAATCAAAATAATGTGTAAGTCTCCTTTGTCTATGTTACAAGTCATCACTCAACCGGTTCGTTTTTCAGTGGAAGAAAAATTGCTAACTACACAAAATATTAATTTTATTCAACAGCATAAAAATATCCTATTAAACTATACTATACAATCATTATCATCATAAATCGAATACAAATAACCACAATACATACTTTTCATTTGAAGTCACAATTCCTTAGTGACTGTGGTAGAATACTTCTGCATTGTGCAAGAAAATACGAACAGTCGTGAGGCGGCAATACCAAATACGACGTCTTAAAGAATGCCCGTGAAGCGGCTTACGGTTAAGTGAGTATCGTTCCACGATTTCATCATACTCATCATTAAAATTGGTGGTCAAAAGTGGTTATCTGCCTGACCTACTCGTACATATGTTTCTTTAAAAACAGAGCACGAGAATGCCGTTTTCCTCCGCTGGTCATCTCCGTCCACAGTCTCAGCTAATCCCCTTCATGCTGCCTCGACTGACCATCTGACCTCTTGGAGCGGCTTTTTTTCGGCTCTTTATAGTCGAAAACCTGACCAAAAGAAGTTCAGAAATGCACAATTTGGCAATAATGCTTTCAAAAATTTAAGTTGTCTAATCAGGAAGACGAATCCACAAATGACGCATTCGCACTCTAACACAACGCCGTGACAGTTCGGCGCTCAGCCTACATCTCGTGACGTCACGTCACTAGTGACGCTGGGGGTGTGAGACTCGGCGCTCGCCAGCAGTAGGGAGTCGAGGAGGCCGCCACGATGCTGGCCGGTGGTGGACCCATTCCACCACTTCCACGTAGCAGGCCGATTGCTACTACCGTAGCTGCGTGGGTCAACGGAGTTGGTTCCAGATGCAGTTCAAAAGGTAGGAAATTCTTTCCACAGACGAAAAACTTCCGATGACAGGCAGACGTCGGAAATCACGTTGGTATTCGGGCGAAAACCCGGTAAGACGGGGAGATTGAAAGACG
Source organism: Clitarchus hookeri (assembly GCA_002778355.1). Classification (NCBI taxonomy): domain Eukaryota; kingdom Metazoa; phylum Arthropoda; class Insecta; order Phasmatodea; family Phasmatidae; genus Clitarchus; species Clitarchus hookeri. The sequence goes on from NQII01000419.1 coordinate 759,951, forward strand.
CAGGGTGTCTCATCCTCCACCTCTGAAGTGCTGACTTCGGAGATAAGTAGCAGCCAAAAGCCGGGGTCCCATCGGAATGGCCAGTCCCGGCGAGGCTCTAGACGTCGGCAGCCTTCTCCAAGGCTCCACCACAGTAGTGCCAAGCAAAAACAGGCTCCAGCCCACTTAAGACGTCATCTCGCCCTCACAGGTCCAAAACAAACCATCAGCAGTATGAGCAAACCAGCCACGTTCAAGCCACTTCGCAGCAGTTCAGCAAAACAACCATAATTAGCACCAAGCGACTCTCGTGCTCCTAACACCTATTACCTACACTTAGACCAGTGAAATCATGAAACAAGACACACATAAACATAATACAAGCACACTAGATAAACATGAGACGAATATGAATAAAAAGAACGGAGGAAAAACGTCAAACTCGTGCTACAATAACAAAGACAACACAACACATAACTTTTTAATAATTAGTTTGATCAAACAACTTTAGGTATACAATATTTAAATATAAAGATAAATAATAAAGCACATAGTCCTAATCACAGTGCGTACCGGTCTGGAAAGCCTTTACAGCCTCAATGATTTGTTCCTCTTTCTCCGTTTGATCCTAAGAAGCTCACATACAGCTATGCTTAAGACCTTTGGTCATTAACTCGCATGGCTGATCTGTTTTAAAACCAAACACCAAGACTTTATTATGATAATTTACTGTGGCTCGCGTGCGTCCCAAAAATCCAATACCTAACAAAAGGTGACTAGACAACTCTGGTAAAAACGAAATCTCACCCAAGATCCCATGTTGGTGCATTTGACCGAACACCCGGTAGTGGCGCTACACGTATCAACTAGCGGCCATAGACACTGGCGTGTAGTCGAAGCCGCATTAACGTGACAAACACCAGCAAACAAGCATGCAGAGTGAAGAAGAATGCCGATAAAACGCCAGAGACGTCGCTTTAAGCAATTTACAGACTTCGAGAGAAGACTCATAGCAGGGATGAAAACCGCAGGGTGGTCGTATTGCTGTATAGTTCATACGTGGATCGTTTTGACCATACTGCCCGAAGTTGTTGGCAGAAGAGGATATGTGAAGGCAACAACACACGAAGGACCGGCCCAGGATGTACAAAGTCGACTACCAGTCGACAGGATTGACGGATCGTGCACCAGGCGCAGAGGGATCCAATAGCGACCCGGTTTACGATACTGGCCAGTGTAGAGTCTGCTGGGTTCCAGCGAACCATTTCCCGAAACCTTGCGGACGCAAATCTGCGATCCCAGCCACCATTGCGTGCACTGCCATCAAATCTCGACTCCGTTTGCAGTGGCGCCAGGCCAGAGCAATATGGAACACCACAGACTGGCGATGTGTGGTGTTTAGTGAAGAGTACCGCTTAGTTACGAGGACTGATGATGTGTGTGTGGAGGGCTCCAGGTGAACACCTTAGTCCCAATATCGCCATCGAGCCGTACACTTCCCCCACGGCAGGCATTATGGTCTGGGGAGCCATAGCCTACGATAATATATCCGGCCACGTCGTGTTACGTAGAACGTTGATGGCCCAGCGGTATGTGGATGAGATCCTTCTCCTGCATCTGCTCCCATTTCTGGCGAAGATTTCAGGAGCGAAATTCCAGTAGGATAACGCCCTATCACACACGGTACGGGTCGTTGAGAACTGCCTCCTTCATGTTTAAACATTTTCATGGCATGCCCGCTCCCTTGACATGTCCGCACTCGAGCGTGTGTGTGACAGTTGAAACACCAGTTGCCGCCGTGCTGTGGTATCCGGGATTTGGAACATACTCCCTAACAATTACCAGCCCGTCTGTCTCAGGAAAAAATCCGGCATCTGCTGGACTCCATGCCAAACCGTGTTGCAACGTACATCGCAGTTCGAGTGGGCGTGACGCGCTATTGAAGATGACCGAACGGCGTACTACAGATCCATATGTAATTGTCCTGCTGTTCAGTTTATGTTATCATGTATATTACTTATTTGTATCACTATCTCTTCATAGTTTCAGTACCATGCCCAATGTATCTGATAGTATTGGACACTCATCTGTGGGCTTGTTAATTGCAAGAAAATAAACGCAAAAAAAAATTAAAAATTAAATCATTAAGAGAATTCTTCATTGTAAATGCCAATCAAATAAGACGTAGAATTAAGTTATAATTTTTTCGTTATGAACACTTTACACAATCATGTTTCAGCTCGGTTAACAAGCAACGCATTATAAATAACATGGAGTCTTCATAAAACTACATATTAAGTTTACAGTATTTACCACAGTTTAGCATTTACAACGGTAGTGACAGTGTGTAAGTCTGAAAGCTGACTTTCCATTCCAATAATCATAGGTAAAGTTTATTAGGTTAATATCATTAAAAATGTTACTAAGAAATATTATTGGATTTTTCTTAGCGAAATTTTAAACATTTGTTTAATCATTGGATTGGAAAGGGCTTATAAATGTCCCCCGATTTTGTGCCTGAAGGCATATCAGGGGACGGCTTAAAAACTAATTCAAGAACTCTTAGACTAACACCGATACCTTACCTAGGATTCGAACCCAAAACTTCCCGAACCCCAGACAGGTGGCTCACCAACCGACTGTGCCACGGGAGATTGGTTTAGTTTTCTTATTAATTTTGTTATTGTGGTGTGTTTAGATTTGCAAAAACAGGTACCACGAATAGGATTAACATTTTTCTAACCAAACTGAAAAATTATACTTTGCCAGAAAAATTAATAAATGGGTATCAAAATTTCTTTTACCAAAATAAATAAAAAATAAGCATCACTGAGCACGCGTTTTGGCGTGTAATGGCAGAAGCTTTTTACCCATGTACACTAGCGCACGTGTGCGAGTATTTGTTATTGCCATTCACTGAATAAACATAACCAGTCGTGGCATTCAAGTTATTTTTTTATTTTTTTTATTTATGTATAAGTGAATAAGCAAAGCGTTAACACCAGTATAAAATACAAGTAGTATTGCTCCATAACTGTATTAGAGAGGTTCAAATGTAAGAGGTTACAACAACAAATCACGACACACAGCGACGGCAACCCACGTCACAAGCTGGTGACGTCGGCTGCCGTCACTGAATAATTGGTAAGTAGCTTGCGTGAGAGGCAGCAGTGTGAGCAGTCTACTGTGACAGTCGTCACGTTACGCAAACTTTCGTGGATATTTATAAAAATATCTTGTGGAAATCGCAGGCAATATCGTTCCCCCGTGAAAACAAAATCACATACTTGGGACGAAACGTTCAGTAAAATTTAGTTCGAGCATTTCCAAATCTCAGCACTGGTATTACTTGCCTATTGCGTGTTGTCTGGTAATTTATAACTGAAATTTCTCAAGAATTGTTGTTATTTTTGCATTTTAACAAAGTTGAATAAGAATTAAATTAGAGCACGATACACTGAAGAGTTCAGTAATGAAAAATGATACATTATTGTACTCGTGTTTTTCAAAATTATAATTATTTGATGCTTTGTTTTTCAAATTATTAAAAATGATGCTATTAATTGATTCCCCACTTCCTTATCACGCATGTACTGCTTGTTATACTAGCATTCGTCTTGCATGATTAGCTAACTTGTAGTTTCCTCGGTTACTTGTAATTCATTTTTACACACCAAGGAAATTTTTTTTAATAGAAACAGTGAGCTTTTAAATATAATATATTGCAGTTTTGGTTTTAGGTACAGTATTACAACCTTTTTGTATGGCACTGCTTGCATATATAAATAAACGTGAGAATATTAGCATTATGTTTTTCTAGCGATTTCTTAATCAAAGACGATGATCTTCGTTGTGGAATTTTTCAACTATTAGTTGAGCTAAAACGTATACAAACTAAGATGATAACTGCGTTACTAGAAGCAGTGTGCTGGTTTCTGGCATGAAATGAAGATTTATTTTCTGAGCGATAAAAATTAATCTGAAATACTGTAAGTGCGAAGCGAAAAATCGAAACAAATAAAGTAATTCGTACAAGTATGCGTAACTGTAATTAACTCTCAACGGTTAATGCAATAATCACTAATATCAACAATGCTTGTTAGAGACATGGGTAGGCCCCCTTATAATGGTTTTATACTAATTACTTCAGAATAAGATAAATAAATACTAACTTCCGAAATCTCTTGTATAGTTTTAAACATGAACGGAAACGGAAGTTAACGAAGCTTAGATAAACATATCAACACTTTTCTTTCGTGCGGTGTGTTATCGTATTGCAAACTAGGAATAAAAATGCTTAGTTACAAGAATTCTCGAGTAAAGAGAGGGAAGCAAAAATTAAACACTGCAAAACGAAACACGACCGTGAGTAATTATTTCATCCAATTTCCCATCCATTTCCTTCATTCGGAACTGCACAAAGAATTCTTTTTTACGTCAAAGCAAACTAAATCAAAGGCTAGTTAGTAATTTTTCAGGTAATAAAACAACTGGATCATTACACAAAATAACAAAACCTTCAGTTTCCGTAATATTTCTACAGACTGTGACAAAAAAAACACCCGCTCTAATATAAAATCTACGTTCCTTGCTCTGTAAACGATGCTAAATGGTTTTTTTGGACAACGGTTATTTATATTATCCCGTTGGTGATCGGTTCGCGTTTTACACCTTCCTCCACCGTCTTAGGCGATGCACTCAAACTTGGATGGCTTGTAGCCAAAATATTTTATTTTAAACACATTATTTTTAACTACATTTTAAACATGTTAGCACAACGCCAACTAGTTTTCTATGTTAAAGTTTAGATAAAGATGTCTTAACTTCATTGAGGTAACCTTATAAATGTACGATAAAAATACGTCATATCTGATTTTAAAAGTGTTAAGACTTGTAGCTTGCTTGTTTCAGCGGAAAGGACTTAATAGTGTAGTACATAATACAGAAGAATAAAAAGAAAATGGAAGTCAACGCCGTAAAGAAAACAATTATCAGCATGTGTGACTGCATTTAATTATTTTAGCTGGATTGTGTTTCCGAGGAATTACACAGACATTCGTCATATGTGTAATTTTTCTGTCAAAATGTAACGTTAATTTTTTCGAAAAATTTGTTTTAGATTAGAGACATTTCCGATACAATAATAAGTTTCTTCAAGAAAGCTGATGAATATACATAAGAAAACACTTACTTCTCTGTGGTTTAATGGTAGAAGTACAAAAGTCAGTGTTTCCTTATAATCTTACTTCTGCTACGTGTTATAATATTAAGTTGTCAATATATTTTAAAACATCGTATTTAGCTAATGTTTAATTTCCAGTGCAATATAATGTACCGAAGTAACTTCTGAACTGTGTTTGTATTGCGATTGATTTAAGTTGACAAGGCTATGTCGTTTTGTAGTGCTGAAAATAATACATTTACTTATCGTTTGATATTTAGTTGGCAAGGCTGAACTTAATTCATGTTAAAATAACGGCAAAGCTTACGCTGGTACTCTCTTATCGTTGACTAAATTTAATATTATTTATTTATGAGGGTAGTTATTTTAAAGCGAAAATTTCAAAACTATTAACAGCGAAATTCACATGCACGTATTACGGTAATGCTTAACGTGAATGCTTAGAGCCATACCACCTAAGCGATGTTTTAACTCCTAAGCAATTAGAGAATCATAGTGTGAACAAATCGGACTGTATCAAGCCAGAGGGATGACGAACACCAATAACACCCGGATGAGCTCCTCTTATGAGTTGCGGACTCATATTATTTCTAGGAAATACCAACATTGGTGGCACATAATTTCCACCTGCACTCATGCATTTTGCAACAGTCACGAGAGAGCCTGGTTCAGCTGAACTGATGGATGCTACAGGACTTTTTTGTTGCAGTGCGAGAACCTATGGATTCTTGTTTTGGACCATGTCAGAAGACATGGTTCGTGCACATTGTAGACCCGTTTTAACTTAACACGAAGTTTTAATAAAATAGAAAAACACTTTTAAAGCCTTTAAAATATAATTCCGTAAAGTAGAAATAAAATTAGTCAGAATAACTTTATTTCGCGGAGAATGTGTATCAGATACAGTAAAACAGTATTTAGAATTTGAAATGTTGTTATATAATGTTTGTAAGCAAGCGTCATACACTGTCACTCCTCTAAAACTAACGTTTAATGTCATAATAATGTGATTTATGAAGAAATATGCACACCCAGTGCCTTGCTGGTGTTACTTTCCATAGTAAAACCCATAACAGACATTTATGATTTCAAATCGGATACCAAACTGGAAAAAAGTTAGCCAGCAGCTGGCGGTATTGCTTAATCTGAAGTGGTACCACTTTACTAGCCATACTATGTCTATAATTGGCCCAGGTGTGGTGAACAAAAATGACCAAAGCATGGTCCCTACGCCGTACCGCTTCATAGCCATCAAACTGCCTACGGATGGCTACCAGTGCCTACACCGTATGTTAAACCTAATTTATATATGCATCAAAAAAGCATTATTACCCCTTAAAGAAAAATATTAGTACACTTGGTGTTAACTAATTTTTGTTTTTAATGTTCGTTTAATCCACTCTTTAAAACATTATGTAATATGGAAAAATTATGCTTGCCGAGGGGTGGGAGCAAACTTACTGCATTTTCTATTGGTAATTCAGCGTACAGTCCGTTACTACACCAAATACTGTCGTGCTTAGATGAAGTTATTAAGAATATATTAGATCTTGAATTATTAGCATGCATTAACATTAGATAAATTACACCAGCTATCCCATAGTCTTAAAATGTATAACATGAATAGGCCTTATTTAAATTGTTGCACCTAAACCCAACATTAGTGTCACCAAGAGAAACCTTCATACCTGAATCGTGATATTAACCCAAAAACTTTCCGGTAAATAATTTATCGCAGTACATTGTGTTACCTGGTTTATTTTTGTCTGTTGTGAAATGCAGTCGACATTAGAGTGTCAGGCATATTGATCTCCCCAATATGAATTGGTCTCCACGCGTGCTGTATGGCACACGGCGCTCGAGTCGTATGTCCTTGACCAGTACAAGGAACGCCATGTCAGTGGCCAATATAGCGTGGAACGTAGTGACGACCTGAAGTTTCATCCTTACAAGCTGACGTTGGTGCAGGAACTGAGACAATGTGACTGGCACGCACGGCGGATCGCTTTTGCAAGACCATGTTAACAAATATTCCAGATGGCGCTGTTGGTATCACTAGTAACGAGAAACATTGACATTTACCAAGTTTTGTGAATAAAAAGAATTTTCGTTATTGGGCTGCAAAAAATTCTCGACAACACCATGAGCGACCTATCTACAGTCAGCGTGTAACTGTTTGGTTTGCAAAATCATCGGGCAGTACTTTTTTGAGGAAGCAGGATATGCAGTGACCGTCAATTCTCGCCGTTATGTTATGAGGTTACGCCATTACCTGGATGTACATGGAAATGCACCTCTCTGGTTGCCACAAGATGGCGCTACCGCACACGCAGCAGTCTTTCTCGTCAAGTTTTGGGACAAATGTTTTCCGGCCACCTCATCTCATTGCATGGTGACATCTCATGGCCTGCTCGGTCACCAGACCTGTCCCCTTGTCACGTCTTTCTTGTGATACACCTGCCGCAAACGATTGACGATTTAAAGGTTGCCATTCACAATGAAATCGGCGCAATACCAATGGAAATGACACGGTGAGTTATGCTGAAATGCAGGCAGCTCATACAGGAGTGCGTTGCTCGTGACGGCAAACATTTGGACGATATCATCTTCAGAACCCATAATGTGTAACGTCAAATAGCACACATTGTTGTGCATGACGACACAATATATTGTTGATATTGTTAATTTTGTTCCGTTTTAAAATCGGGGAAATCAATATGGTAGACCCAACATTAATATTTTCGTTACGTTAAACAACAAAAAACCTGCAATGTTAATGTTCTCAAGGTAATTTCTTAACTTAATTTTTTATCTCCCACTTTAATTATATGTAGTCGTACATGTAAAACAAGCATACGTCAAGTTATTCGATACCAGACACGAAGTCACGGGAAATACTGTTTTCGCGGTATTTTTTCACAGAAATTTCCAACCCTTGATACTTACACATAAACTACTCGTATAGTTGAATCTACATTTATTATCCTAACTAATATTCTAAATGCCAAAGTGTGTTTGTTAGTTTGTTTGTTTGTCATTCTTTCACGTCGCAACGGAGCAATGGATCGATGTGATTGATTTTTTGTGCAGATACAGAGATAGTTGGAGGGCCGGGAAGTGACATATGCTACTTTTTATCCTGAAAAAAATTTCTCATTCTCTCAGGAAAAAAAAGTTAGTAAAAATAGCGCTCGGTGTACAATGCTGCGTCAATGTAAGTTGTTAGTGTGAGGCGACGTCACAACGGATCGACGTGATTTCTTGCACCGAAATAGTTGGATGGCTGAAAGGTGATACTGGCTACTTTTTATCGCGAGAAAATATTCCAAAAAATTTACAAACGATAATAGTAAATTAAGTTAGAAAATAGTTTGCCGCCAGCGCGCTCTCTTGCAATACGCTGTCTAAACCGCTAAAGATGGAACCATATCACGTAGAAAAAAATTGTGTAGAATAAAAAGACATAATAAAAATTCCGCCGTAGCACATATCTATCTATAACAGAGAAATACTATTATGTGTTTTTACCATTTAATTCACCGAGACGTTGAGTTTTCTAATATGAATAGAGCATAGAAGATTAACACTAGTAAAATTCAACTTTATTAAAAAAAAAAAACTTAAAAATATATTTGTAGTCCACGCGAGTGGAGCCATGGGCACAGCTAGTATTAGACATATGTATTCCTTTGAAGCAGCTACCGGCGAGAGTGGGAGCCATCCCATAGTAAGTCGTTTGCACCAGCAATGGTCCATCGGTGTACAGCTTTACAACCATAAAATAGCCCATTTCTTGTGATCGACTCTATCACTCTATTTATTTCTCACACACGTACACACACGCACACGCATAGTGCGCGCACACACACGCGCGTGTATTTCAACAAATAATATGTAAAAGCAAGGTCTGAGACCCGGCCATTTTCGGCGACCTATATTATTATAGGTAATTTTAAAACAATAAATTATCGTATCAAAATGTTGTGAATATTTCGTTCCTTAAGTGGAGTAATGTTCATTTCTAAAAAGTCACACAATACAGTATTGTCGCTTAGTTTAACAATATGTGTTATATTTACGGACAAGCACAAACGCAGATGCTAGTGGGACGCTGCCATCCACTTTGAAATAAAAGAGAACCTTTTCACCTTGATCGACGGTGCAAGGGCGGGAATGCTGACGGCTTATCTAGTATGCATAGAATGGGGCTGTTAACAAATAAACAGCAGGAGGTGCGGGCCCAGCTCATGCGATGTTGAATAATGATTGGTTACTGGAGAAGGGGGGGG
>NQII01000419.1:775311-828379 GCA_002778355.1 Clitarchus hookeri
ACACACACACACATTATTTTACTTACAGAACCTCAGTCAAAAAAGGCATTTCGCAAAACGGATACTTGGTTTAACAGAGTTTTTTATGACAGGCTTTTAGTCAAAAAGGTGTTTAACAAAACTGACAATTATCAAAACATATGTCTGTCAGAACACATATTTAGGAAATAATTGTACCAAAATGACATGTCGAGGCCATTTCAGGTAATCACCATTACAAATTCATGCCTACGGCCATACAATACCACTATATTAGTGTAAACACAAATACAAATATTCGTGTACCCACTTAGGGGATACTATGGGAACTCGGGCTTCCCTCACCCACCTTCTACCACCACCAAGAGGCACATGCATTACTACTTCGTTGGCAATGTGGTCTACGCGGCCTTCAAACTCACCACCGTGGCCCACGACTTGTCTCGTCATTTTCATCCGTCTCCTCGTTCTTCAACCTACCAGAGTCACGCAGAGGAAGAGGTCAGCAACTCACATCTCACGACAGCAAACTGCGCTCCGTTTCAGCATTTTGTAAACATGGCGGACACTGCCGATGGCTGGAGGCTTTTTTCGGAGTACTACTTCTATTGCCTCCAAAATTACATTTCGTCACTACTCCATCTCAACCATGCTTCACCCACAGGCGCTGAAAAACCTCAGCTGTCAAGTGCCGCCCATCTATCTCATTCATTCAAACACATCACGTTCGCAAGAAAAACGCAAACCTCGGAATATTTCAGAACTACAACGTCCTCAAAAGACCTTAAGCAAACTGAAAAAAAAATATAAATAAATATTAACTGATTCTCAACATTACTGTTACAAATCTTGTACTTGTTTATTTATGAAATCCACAAATGTTCAGGCTAAATAAACATGCCATTATGGCATGAACATTCAGGCCAATCCGAATTATTTCAAATACAAATACATTTACTTGCTAATTTATTATGTACTTTAACAACTTTGCATTCTGTGGCCGGCATGCAGAACACGTGCATTTTCTAAACGACTCTTTAATATCCTTCTTCAGCTCTTCCGTAACTTAAATTAACTCGCTCAGTTGTCTTTCTACAGTTCGTCTGTTAGGATAGTTCAGGAGTTTATAGCCGAAAATCTCGCGATCTGAGTCTTCTCCGAATCGCAACTTTCCACCGAAAGTTAAAATTAAATGTTTCTTTGAAAGTGCTCATTAAAAAAAGATAGTCGTTGTTATAGCCAATAATTTAAAATTCACATGCGTAAGCTTGTATAGGTACTTTTACGTTTCTGTCACGATATGTGCCCTGTACATAAATTACTGAATTGCTTAAAAGTATTTTTTGAGAAACCTTTTGCAAACGACACATTCATGCATATATATTTTTTGTCCCCGTCCAATAAGCCGGAGACTTGGTTTATTTGTAAAAGTGTTCTTATAACTGTGTGAAGTTCTCGTGCTTATCAAGAAGTTGATAGAAATGAACCGTCGTCAGTAGAGTAAGGTTGTCGTACAGTAAGTATGCCCATGAAAGCTGGAAGCAAATACGCAGGCAACTTCGTGTTCACATTGAAAAGCGAACAAGTTTATGTAAATTTGCCCGTTTCCTTCTCGCTCGCGGCTGCTGTACGTCCTTGTTATGCGATTTCAACTTTATTAAAACTACTTAGCGTAACTTTATTTATCTCCGTCGCGGTCTGCGCGCCCCGCCCCTTGTCTTCTTCGCTGCTGGCTTAATTCTGACGCAATTACCACAAATGCGCGCGCACACAAGGTGAATCTGTTAAATGATCTTTACGTTTGTGCTTTGCGTTTGAAACAAGCGGCTCTTCTGTCCTGCTCGCCGGCTGTTTAACAGGAATAATCTCCTAACGTAATTTTTTTCTTTGTGGTCTAAGATGATTACAACTAAGCCCTCGACATAACTTTTCATTTTGGCTTCCAAGAGAGACAGAGAGGGAGATGGCGCAGAAGTTTCCTCTTTCGTGGCGCTGCTAACAGAATATCTGCAGAATAGACTTGTTTATGCTTGCTTTGTGGCACTTGGAAATAGTCTATTGTTCTCAGTGACAAGAGATGGAGCTCTTTCTCGCGTTGCACAACTTTGACGGCAGTACAACATCGCTTGTATTCTACGTTTAAAATGCAGCTTTCTGTTCATCAGTCATGCAAGTATCGTTTTCAGTCAAACTATTTTAATATAAACAATTAGTAATCTGCAACGCATTCTCCGTGGCAAGTATCTACCATTTAAAATTTATAGTAAAATAATTTACCCAAAAAATTTATTTTTCTACGCAAATCAGTATAGGTCTAGCCGTATTCGCCGCAGGATGACGTCACGATTACAAATAAATTAGTTTATTGGAGCTGTCCAGATCTTAAACGTTTTCCGTCACATTTAAAAATTATTTCCAAAGACACTCTTAACGTTACACCGATCTAACCGAAACTTGGTACGTTGGCTGTACCAAATGCGAGCATGAAATTGTGTAGCTAGTAGAATTTTCCACGTGATGTTTTAGTAGATAGCAGAGTCGGAATAATTAAGTTCATACGTGACATCTTAGGATTCAGTAATAACTGTAAAACAAAGAATAAAATGAAAAAAATCATGTAGATGTTACTATTAACAATTTAAATAATAAAAATAATAAAAAAATCGACTTCAATAATGTACCCGATCACAGCGAAATACTGCTGTCAGCCATCTTCTTTTATCGCATTTTATAAAATATCAATATCTTTATTTAAGAGTGTTTGCAAATGTTTCTCAACAAAACCAGTACTTCGGTTAAAGTTGATCGACAAACCTAACACTTTTGTCTAAGAGGTTTCATCAGTAACAAGCCCGAATATATACTTCATTTAAACAACATATTGTATAAGATAATATTGCTCAACTGTTTTGCTATATAAACATTTCTTGAAAATAATTTTTACATTTTAGCTTCAGTGAAATTAGTTTTGCTTAATCGATTGTGAAAGTAGAAAAACTGGCTGTTTGTCCCACTGTACAGATGCTGCTTCTATGGCTGATCTTGGGAGATTTCGGTGGCTGGTTTCCACGCTGACTGTTGTGGCCATATCGTGCAAAGGCGGCAACTCACTTCACAGCTCACACTGAGATGATAGTATGCGTGTTTTCACGTCGTGTGCGTTCTCCAGTCGTTTTCGCGCTTCTCTACTCTTTCAAGATGGAATTAGACAGTGAATTAATCATTTTGGAAGTACAGAAATACCCATGCCTATATGATATCAAGCATCCAGGATTTAAAAATCAGGATGAGAACCCATGTAGGATTTTTTGGTTGGGCCAACGTTAATCCAACCTTTGCTTCAATGTTCGGTAAACGTTGGAAAAATAACGTTGGCTGGACATCAGAATGACTCTCGGAACTACGTTGGCCCAACATCACGTAATCAGTCGGGTGCCAAACATAATCAGTAATATATTTTACAGTATGCCAACCAATTATTTTCTACCAGTTTCCAACATATGCAAACCTAATATCACAGAAATACAACAACTTATAACCGTAGTTATTACGTTGGTTATTCGTAGCATGTTCTTCATTTGCTAACTAATATTCTACGTTGGATAAACTATCATTTATGGTATGTTACACACAACCAACCATTTATATAAGTTTGTATTTTGTTGATCAATACCCCAATAGCAAAATTTGGTTGGACCAACATTGGTCCAATCTTTGTATCTACCGTTGAGCCAACATTGGTATTTTACGTTGGCCCAACGCCGAAATGTCCCTCCGGATTACGTTGGCCCAACATTACTTTCATGTTGGTTGCCAACTGAAATACAACGTTGGCCAAACATAATTTTATGGTTGTGTGCAAACTGTTAAGAGTAGTGTTTTCCTCTTTCAGAATGACATTCACACAGTCATTACCCACAGTTGGCAATGTTTTGCTATGTTGTGTTATTGCATAGATAATGCCTACCAATAAACAACGTTTTGTCAACGTTGGTAACCAGTGTTTTAAATAAATTTTTCCCATTAACAAAATAATTTAAGAATTTTATTAGTCGTATTATTTTTCATCACATCCCACTTTATATTATGACCTAAAAATTGTAGTGGTGAAAATCGTATTCGAAATTCCGCCCTTTGAAGTAGCAGCCCGATGTGTTATCCACTAGACTACTGTAACTTCTTATCGTTGCTGAAGAAATAGGTATATATCTTTATATTCCAGTTCGATATATTGTGTTATATTTTTTATGTATTTAAGTCAGATTTTACTACCCTGAAGATGAATTTAAAACCTACCAGTTGCAATAATATATATTCCATCCAATGACTAATACAAACCAAAGACAGCCAGTTTATTATTAAAGAATTTCTGTGGTAAAAAACTTGAATCATTAAGCAAGTGAAATTAATTATGTATGTGATTTAAATAAATAACAATATCACATGATGGAATGTTGTCTATAATGCAATTTTGTCCAAACGTAACAAAAATAACCAGTTGCTAACTGTTATGTTTACAATTTTGACTAAACACTTGAGGAACAAAACACAGTTTAATGAAAATTTACATTTGGTAATTCTTTGTACGTTGTGAAAATTAATATGTTTTTCCATTTAAAAGAATGGTTTTCTATTAGTGAATTTTTGTTGGTTGTACAACGGTGTCCCAAAAAAGGTACACAGTACATACCAAATGCCGGTAGTACTTTTTCCGACAAGTATACAAGACGTCAACAATGAAGCCTATATTAAATAAGACATGGTTTGTATAATAAAAAACATTGTTTTTAAACAATTATACCAAAAGATAGTGCTATTCCATCCGATATATGTCAATTTACATTGTTGGAATAATTTTGGTTACATAATGTTAGACCAACAAAAATTTACTTACCAAATTACAACACTATGTTTTCCGACAAGTAACAAATCACCAAACCAACGAAGTCACTTTAAATAAGACATTGATTGTGAGAGATATATGTTGCTTTTAAACAATCATACAAAATTAGAGTGTTATTTCATTCGAAATATGACATTTACTGTTGTTGGCATAATGCTGATTACACAATGTTGGCCCAACTAACATTTAAATACCAAATGCCAACAGTATGTTTTCCTAGTAACCAACACATCACCAACAATGTAAATTTATAAATAAAAGATGGGTTGTGTGTTAAAATACAGATTTTAAACAAAAGTACAAAATTGTGGTTTTACTTCATCAGGAATATGGTAATTGCCATTGCTGGCATAGTGTTTGTTTCACAATGTTGGCCCAACTAAACAATTAGTACCAATTACCAATTGTTGTTTTCCCAACATTTGCATAACATATAACCAAGAAAGTGGCACTTTTTTCATTCCAAGAATTTTTTCTGTAGTTGTACATAAAAAGTTGGTTGCCAACATTGGCCCAACATAAAAATACACACATTTTACCAGCAGTGTGTTTACCAACTTGTTACCAACCAAAAACCAACCATTTAAATTTCCAATTTCAATAGGTTATGCCATATTCTTATTTAGTTACATCATTTTCTTGAGAGTGCTAAGTAATCTCACAAAATGCCAATGGTAGAAATGTTTCGTGGGAATATCACGTTGGGATGATATTGTTTTACTATTGGTGTTCCAACCTTTCCAAACAAATTCCAACCGTCGGCCCAACGAATGTTGCTGCTAGAGAAGAGGTATCTTGGGTATCAGTAACTGCGGCAGTTGTGGGGGAAAATTGGGTCGAGATGACTGACGATAACAAAGCCAGTATTGGTAAGTAAACTATTTTATTACAATCTATGTATTACTATTACCTATGTACTGTACTACTACCGTCTCGTACTCGCAAAACCTTGATAAATAAACTAAAATTAACAATATTCACAATGGAAGAAAAATTGTCACAAAGAAAATATTAGCTGTTAAAATAGTTTATGAAATATTTCTCGGCCTTTTTAAATGTAATAATATCACTAGTTCCAATTATTTAAATTCATACAAAAAATAACGCACGGATATAACTAATGAGTCTACTTTCCTCAACATAGGCGCAATTAAGTTTTAAATAATTTCTTAAGAGCTCAGTTGGTAGGTAGGACTTGGCTCGTTCAAAGGAATATCATTACAGATGAAACCTGATACATATGCAACAGTAGCGAGACAATTACAAATACATACGTGCATTACCAGGACTCGGAGCCTGAAAATCGCTTACCATAAGCTAGTGTGCAATCAATCGCATTACGGAGGTCAGATTCGAGCATCAACTTCGAATTTAATTGGTCTATTGTTTTGGGTGATAGAGATTACTAACCTGAAATATTTGCAGGACCATCATTTGGAAAATAAGTGAGTGAGCCATTTAAAACATGTTATTATACATGGACTATAACATCGCTACTTGTGTGAATAATTATGGGAAAATTGCTTCATTGGTCTCTGAGATATATGGCACAAAACCTCCATATTCTTCTTGTGACGATCTTCATAAATGCAGGACAATAATTTTTATGTATTAGCACATTCCATGATTGTATATGGCCAGTTTACAAAGCTAACTTAAAACAGAATACATATTTGTTTTATATATAGCAAAGAGAAAGTGTTATAGTTTACATTCTGAAAATAAGTGTCTGCCACATTTCAAAAATACATATAGTTATATGGCCTACAAGAGTACGACTTCTTCGCCAAATTTGGTAATAATGGGTAGATTGCTTCTCGAGATATGAAATAAAAATAAAATTTTTATTGTGGGGCTAACTTACAAAATGGCAGAGAAATGAGGCTCTGTATAGGCAAATTTGATGGTTTTTATTGATATATGCTTTTCACGGTAAAGTGGTCACTTTTTGAAGCCCTCTCATTTGGAATAATGGTCAATAAATACACATATTTTATTGTAGCCCTATGCGTTAACTTTGGAGTCCGGTGCAAAATATGGTTACACTGTGTTTTTTACTTACATTGCAATATCTGTTTTAAAAAATGGTGGAAGGATAACAAATGGCTGATGGGGATAAAGTAATTACGGCCTCAAAAGGGCTCACTTTAACATGAACAGCCTATACTGCCAGCACACGAAGTTAACTTGGAATTTGTTTCGTGAACATAAGATAATGAGCATACATATATGTAGCCACCATTTTGAAAATAAGTGCTTGGCTCACTTAAAACATAAAAGTTTACACAACCTGCTACAGTGAACATTTTTGCCAAATTTGTTAGGAATGTGTCAATTGTTTCCTGCGATATTACATAAAAAATTTATTTTTTCACATAGAATATCATACAAAATTTCAGAAATATGATGCTCCATGTAGACAAGATTTATATTTATAATACTGCCAGTATCACCATATAATTACCACCTGATTGTACAAAATAACCTACGCCTGTGCTCTGCGAACCGAAGCCTAATATTAATGGCTTTTTCCTTAAGCAATCTGCATTCAGGTGTCTTCTTAAAGATTATGCTGCACCGAATATGTCAATTACATCGATAAATGTTTGCTCGTTCCTGTCAAATATGGAACCTAATATTTTAAACTATCTTATCGATGAGGTGGGAAAATATGGCGGTGTTAAATATAGTATGTGCCTGGATTGTAGATATACGAAACCAGAGCCCCATGATGACCAATATTGTAATAGAGGCTTCAAGATATCGAACGTAGCTGTGTATAATGTAAACACCATAGAAAGCAACAGTGATTACGATAGTATACACAGGTTATGCCAAGAGGAAGAAGAAATGGTTTTAAAGGGTTAGGGTTGGATCCTGGATTCAGTAAATCATCTAGAGTCGAGAACAAGAGGGCTAACTCCACTGGGCAAATAGGCAATTACTGATTTCCTTCTACCAGACTACAGAGAATAACAACATAAAAAAACCAGCAAACCACTACGTGAATGCGAATTCTGGATTGTGTGAAAGGTCGGATTTGTGAGGGGTCAGCTTTGAAGCATGAGGGGTAATTTGTGGAGCATGAGGGGTCATTTATGGAGTAGAAGGGGGCATTGTGGAGCATGAGGGGTCATTTGTGGGGCAAGAGAGATCATTTGTTTAGCAAGAGAGGTGATTTGTGGAGCATCAGGAGTCATTTTTGGAGAAAGAGCAGTCATTTGAGGATCAAGAGGGGCCATTTGTGGGGCAGAGGGGTAATTTGTGGAGCATGAGGGGTAATTTGTAGAGCACGAGGGATCATTTGTGAAACATGCGGGGTCATTTGTTGGGCAACAGGAGCATTTGTGGAGCATTAGGTGTGAGTTGTGGAGCATTAGGTGTGAGTTGTGGAGCATGAGTTCAAGATGAGCGAAGAACATGTCTGGAATAAACTGTTGAAGATGTAACTGCATAGTAATGTGATCAAGGACCTAGATAAAATGTCTGATTGAATGTATGCATAAAAATGATTAAATTTTGATGACGAAATTTGTTAGCGAGTGTGTGTGTGTGAATATATATATATATATATATATATATATACAGAGAGAGAGAGAGAGAGAGCAATAGCTAGGCCAAGTAGATACACAAGTTGCTACTGTGGAAATAACTTCAGTTTTATCATACAGATGATGCTAGCCAATGATTGTACAAAGTCTACTATATAACTCGTGTATGGGTGTACCTTTCTTCCACTGCTGGAAAATTACTTGGAGAGCAGTGTTGCTACTGTGGAAAGATCTTCAGCTAAAGCTGCCTTACTTGGCGACATGAAAGAACCGCCTTTACGAAGAGTCCATTTCGCGTGATGTAGCATTACGACAAAGGCCACACACAGTTTATGCAAGGCGATACATTGAAGAGCCACATCAATAACTGCAAATATTTGTATTTTGAGAGCCAGCAAGTGATGTCAATACCCCTTCCTGCATCGATGGATACTGATTCTACAGACGATTTATGATAAGAGAGTTAATGCTAATGACGGAATGAGAAACCTACGAGGTGTGGTAGAGTAGGTTTGTGTGAAATGAACATTTGCAAAACGTTTCAGATGAATAAATGCCATAACATCACTACCCTGGACTGGCCCCCATGTAGCCTCGATCTGAACCCGATAGAGCACCTATGGGATCAGCTGACAAGGCAAGTTAGAGGATGTTCAGACCCTCCCCAAACACTTTCCCAGTTATAGAAGCCCTACGAGAGAAGTGGCAACACATTCCAAAAACACATATCCGAAGACTGGTTAGGAATATGCCAAGATGCTGTGCTGCATTAATACATGCAATGGGTGGCAACACAGCATATTGACAGTTCACAGCAGTGTACAATTACCACATTCTGGTTTCACTTTGTTCAAGAACCATTTATGTTTTACACATCATTACTTTTATTTATTGATGAGAGGCACAAGAAGAGTTTCTTTACAAATGCTGTATTGTTTTCCATTTTCGGAAAACTTAAGACGTTTGTTCATATTTAGTTTCAGCAGAGTGGTGCCGAATAGATAAAATATATCCATACAAAGTCTGGACAACTTTTTTATTTTGATTAGTGTATTTGACATTTTGCCGAAATAAATATTGCAAATTGTACTTAAGAAACTCAAAATAATTATGGAAAACTGGTAAAGTAACATTGTTTACCTTCAAATAATGTTACATTAATGTAAATAAAGAAACCAAATAAATGTTAACAAACAACCAATGCAGTAAAGTACATCAGTAATATTATATATTATACCTGTGGTACAATAAATGCACAAACAAAGGAATTGAACTTGTTCATTAACTCAGCTCAAATTCATCGTCATTCCAGGATAGCAGAATTAATTTGCAAGGGCGCAGGTTCTTCAAGTGAAGCTTATACAGCTTTTGCAATCCTATACATTACCTTCTACTAACCCTCCTTCGCCTGCCTTTTCTTACAGCACACCTTCTTATTTCCCAAACCTAGGTCCTACCGAACAACAGTAGAGCACA
The DNA here is from genome assembly GCA_002778355.1 of Clitarchus hookeri. Classification (NCBI taxonomy): domain Eukaryota; kingdom Metazoa; phylum Arthropoda; class Insecta; order Phasmatodea; family Phasmatidae; genus Clitarchus; species Clitarchus hookeri. The sequence continues at coordinate 785,221 of NQII01000419.1, forward strand.
TATACATCACCTACTAGTGTTCCATCTTCCGTTGAAAATAGCGTGGCATCCGATTAGGACTTTTTAATTTAATTTTTTACTGCGTATCAATTCAATTTTTTTAACCCACCTGTAGTAGTTTTTAAAATTATGTATTGCAATTTGTTATTGTTTTTAAATTGAAACACATACATAATAAAACATACATTAATGTCACTGGGAGTTTTTCCTCTGCACTAATCCATTCCCTCGAATGTCGTGTCTTTTTGAGATTACATATTTCACTCTAGATAAAAGATGGACTAGAAAATTTTGATTGGATAATTATTTTAATTATTATGTAGGGGCACGAACTTTCCATGTGTAGACCTGTCACGTATTATGAGAATGATCCAGTATTTTCTCTGCCATCTGCGGCGTCGCTGATGAATAACTGCCGCAGCACACGATGAATACTGCATTACTACTTAATGACGTAACATTCTAAATTATACACTGTACATACACAAGGCTCGCCAGAATACTCAGAATAATTACTACCCGAGTTTGACACCGATAGGAACAAATCTGATATAACGTCACATGGCGTGTTTTCATGCGGAACCACGGCGTGAAAACACGCCAGTGTGGCCGTAGGCTTAGTGGCACAGTCAAGCTTATATTCTTCTTAGATTTGCAGTACTTTCCGCACTCAAGGCGTCTTCTCCTATACTCCCTAACAGTACCAAGCTAGCGAACACGCCTGATATGGCAGGCCAAGTTCGACTCTACGCGAATAAGCAATGTCATTGTTTTTGTGTTCAGCTAGCGGCGTTGAAGGTTCTGCTCGAGTGTGAAGTTTGCCTCAGTCAAAACCAGGTAGAGGAGGTGGGTGGGGGAAGAGCAGCTCAAGGGTCGAAGGAAGCATTCGAAACTGCGCAAGGGAAGCGCGTTTCCAAACTCGTCGCCGATTGCCGAGAGCCCAGTAATCGGCTTAATAAGTTCTGTAGTAACAGGCCATTGTTCATGCAGTGCAGGCGTAAGATAAGAGCCTTAAATAGGTGTTTTATGGCGTTCTCCAGGTCGTAATGAACTCTTCAGCGTAAGGAGTACTGTTTTGTAGAAGAGGGACACTCGCCGGCAGATTGTTTGACGATGGTTATCTTCGGCATCGCAGCAACACGGCTGCTGAAATGTGAGGCGGGTGCAAACTCATTTCTGATGAAGGCATCGCTAGTCATATAAGGGAACGTCGTATTGTTTTCCGTTCACGCTCTGTAGTGTGGTGTGCATTAAATTCTCTATCTGCACATTATTAGTAGCAGTCATGCACACAATATAATGACTTATCTCACAATATTAAACCATTCTTAGTTACGAGCATTTTCACGGTCATAGAGTTTTACTGAGCCGCTGACACCAGGGTCCTCACTTCTTCAACTTAAAGCGAATATTGCCCCCTGGTTATGTCGCAAATTCATCTTTCATAGACTGGAAATGAAAGACGTGTATTTTACGCTGCATGCAAAATGATTGTGATTATTGTTTGTAAAAATGTTCTGTGAATATGGAACGTACTGATATTTAACAGACCAAGTTATTCACTGTAACCACGATGCCTAAAATCTTTTTGCAGGTTTACATGTTTTCTTGTTAAAACATGGAATAGCCTTCTGTGTGGATTTTCGTGACTTACATTTGTATATCAAACTTAATGAACATGTCATTCAACTTGTGAAGATTGATAATAATTTAAAATAAAATTTCTCTTTATTGCGTTCTCGAATGTAAATGTAATGAATAAAATAATACAGGAATACAAATATATAGATTTTGAATTACATTATAGAAATGAAAATTTGACAGGATTCTTATTCTACAGCCATCAACATTTGCGTAACACTCATATGCATTTTCCACACTTAAATTTCGTAATACAACATTGTAGTACTTTTATGGCATATGCTAGTTTCTGGAAGATTATAACAATTTCACCTACTGAGGAAAATTGCTAGTTAATTATTTAGACAATTATTGCATTTAAGAATATTATTCAAATCTGCAGGTGGACTGAAAGTTTACAAAGCTGCATTTTATAATTGCAAAATATATCGTTCCCTGAATATTGCTACGGGATGACAATTACTGTCGTTACATAACTACAAAATACTTTTGAAGTTTTATAGATTAATGAAAAATTTTGTGCCAGGGGAATACACGTAGCTGCGTGACCGCGTGAGGCTAGGTTTGCTACGAAAGTCAGGTAAATGGGAACCAAATTGTCTTTTATAAAAATAATTTATTATATTTTATTTTATTTTATTTATTATTATTATTTAATAGCAAATTTATAGTAAACCAATTCATTTAAATGGGAATACTTACCACAGAAAGTAATTCTTTGTAGCTTTGACAACGGAAATTAAAGCAATTTCTGGTCAGTACAAACGTGTTTCTAAATGTATTACAGATACAACACTTGTAACGATATAAACATAAAATTTGCAGAAATATTGCTTTTTACAAAGACTTGTAATTTTACTCTGAACTTCTCAGTATTGACTACAAAAGGTGTTGCTCGCTGTTTTTGCGACGTGATCGTATTAATTTGTGTTTACGATCCTTTTTAAAGCATTTTTCAATTTTTTTATTTAGTGGTTCCCGGTTCACCTGATATGGCTTAACCTTGTGGCTAACATTTTACATTCTTCTTGAGATGTGAGCCACGCACGAAATCATGGCATGGTTGTTTTGACGAAGATTCCACTTCTTTCGGCCGGCACCACAGTAAAGGCTGAAATTTAAGCTTGACCAACAAGTAACCTCTAATTCATTTTTGCCTGCTGCATGTGCTCAGGAGTGCTCCGAACTTCTTCTGACGTGACGTATGTTGTTTAATTACTAAACATAATTGTTTGGACTGTTCAACTAAAAATTAATTATATTTATTTCTACTTAATCAAAAGTAAAACTAATGCGGTAAAGGAAAATGTGCAGTATTATTATACTGCAAATGAAGAGATGGCGGGTACCCGACGATGTAGTCGTTGCCATATAATATAATAAATTAAAAGGAAAAAAGGAGATTACAGCTTGTTTACAAATAATGCTATAACATAATAAAAAAACAACAAGAAAAAATATTAGTACTCATCTCTCAATAAGAGAAAAATTAAGTATTATTTTTTATTTATACTCATGATTTTATGTATTTTGTTGTGGCAAAATAGTTCAATATAACAGTTGTTATAAAGAAATAAAACTTATTTATTTCCTCAATTATCGCCCATGGATAAAAATACTTTTACGACTATTATGTTGTGTTTGATAAAACTTCAGTTACACCACGAGTGTGCTTAATTCTTTCTCTTTTATTCCGTTTCTGTAATAAGTAATACAGGAGAACGCCCATAATTTCTGGCTACACAGGAATCTCAATACCACTTGCCATTTATGTGCCATCCTTGTTGTAATGAGAGTACCTATTGGTGCTCAAGTTTGCGACACGGAGGTGCTACATGACGTGTGGCAGCAGTAGCTAGTCATTGCTGTTTCTATACATTTTTATTTTATTTGTGCTGCTTGTAGAATGTGCCCCTTTGAGACTTGGGCATGCGCAAATGGTGTTGGCGAGAGCTCCGGGATTTTACATTTAAGTTAGGTTAAGAGTGTTTTTTGTGTAATTTTGTAGTATTCTAGTGCCATGGCTTTTTGTATTGTGCCAGAACTCCTTTTAAAGGATGAATGTAAGAATGAGTGCACCATCAGAGGTGTACACGCACCTGAAAACACATCAGTAGCGTTTAGAAGCTCGTTGCGTGCTGCTTTGAATTCCAATGTCCCTATTTCTTTGGACAAGTTATCAGATATATATATTGATGTACATTATCGTATATGCACTACTAAGATTATTTCTTTGCAAGAGTTTTTTTATCATCTTAGTGAAGATGGTACACCTTACTCATACTCCCGGTTAAAGAACCGTTTATCACATCTTAAATGACGTGCTCAGTATCTTTTGACCGAGTTTGGTGAGCAATTGTCAGATGCTCAGTTGAAGTCTTTTGTGAGCATTGTGGCTCAGACCCAGTCCCTCTTTGAAGCTATTTCTAATTTGGAGTCACACTTCATCAATGTTATTGATCACAGTAAGGAGGATATTCCCACTACCTCCATCACCTCAGACACATAAAAGTTTGCTAGTGTTAATGTTAGTCCACCATCACACCATCTTCACACAACCCAGTGCTGTCAACATAGTTGGCAACGTACCCCTTGTCTCACTTTTCTCAACCACTATTCCATTCACTGACATCCAAAACACAACACCTATCCAAACCTCATACTCATTCCATCTGACCACTGTTTTCAGTACACCAGTGCACTTGTCATCTTCACCATCACACATGTATTCATCTGTTTTCGGCAAAATCACTCTCCTACTTGAAAACATGCTGCGTAACTCCCCTGCTAGTGATGGTCATAACGTTCCCAAATTTTTGGAGTTTTTAAAAGTAACTGTCAAACTCCATCAGAATGAAATAGTGCCAGAGGCACAATTGCTTGAAGTCATTTACCCTTTCACTCAAGGTCCACTCAGTGAATGGACTAGTTTAGCCATGCCACAACATGTTTCATTTGATGCTTACCATTCTGATATTCTAAATTGCTTTATTCCCTCAAAGTTGCGTGCTCAGTTGCAACTAATAATGTTTGATAGTTTGCAAGAACCTTAAAAGGCTCTCTTTGTGTATGCGAGCAGTTCTAAGAATGCTACCATCATATTGCGTTTAAATCTACCAGGATCTGAAAACTATACATATCTTCTATTTACTAGAAATACACTCAAAATTCAGTGTAAATGAAGACATAGATAAAGCACGTTACCTCCAGAGGGCTGCTGCTCTCAAACTGTGTATACTATTTCTTCTGATTAGACAGTATTTACGCAAATACTTGGTCCATGTCTGGTGTGACTTTAAAAAGACTCTACTACAACTTTAATAAATAACTACCAAATGAATAGATCCACGTGAGTTTGAGGTATTTATTCATAACCTACCTGGCCACTGGAGCGTGTTTTTTAAAATGTGTATTTATAATTAAATGAGATAGCATAGCAGTGTAAAGATTGCTAATGTTTGCTATCAGCGTCACGTTTGAAGACTTGTACACACGTAGACTGCATCGTGGTTGGTACAAATAATAAAATATATTTTTATTCAGTAAATTTTGAATACTTTGTATTTAAAAATAATTAACTTAGGTTTACGAAGAAAGTGCAAATTTTCGTGTCGAAATGTATTAGTATTTCCTGCGCATTACGCATAGACGCAAATACTTAATTTATACGTAATGACTTCTAGAGTTTCGAAATACAGACATATTTTGGGAATTGTTTTTCCGTGGGAAACTTTATGCAATTCCCATGACTTATTACTTCAATCGGTTTAGGAATACTGATGTTTGTAAGCGAATCCTTGGTGAAATCAGAAAATATAATTTACAACGCAGTTAATTTAATTTCCTCGTGACATTTTCTTTGCGTCTAAAAAGCTCCATTGCCTAAAGAGTTGATTTATCTTCATCCTTCATTTTCATTTTCCTTACTTCAAAAAATAAATTAACACTTCAGGATAGAAAGTTTTTCCTTTATATCGAAAAGACACCGTCCCATCCATTCATTGTCTTCATCAATTTTTCGTCCTTTATAATTTTCTCGGAACGAACCGCATTTGCAATTCAAATTAGAAATTGTAGTGAAAGATTGTGCTGGCGCCGCGGGGAGCGTTGAGTCTTGGCACAGTCGCTGTGGGCGTTTGGCGGTCCGTGACGTAGGATCATGCCTTCATTTGATGGTAAATAATACTGACTTTGAGACATCTATTCTCACATATTTTTATTATCTTATATTTATACATACCTTGATATCTAAATAATTCACACGCCTATATAAACATTTAATAATTGTATTACTTAGACCCCAGAACTTTAAATTACGTACAACAAAACCCACATATGCATGTGTAAATTCATATAGTCTTTAATGACGCTGTAAAAATTTTTTTTTTCTGCTACTTTATTTTACTTAAAAAATATCTTGCGCTACTTGTCGAAACAATAATTTAATTTACCTGAATATACTGCCCCCTTTTTTGCGTAGAACTCGGATTTGCAGAAAGGCAGTTATTAAGTATATAAATATTTGTCAATTATTCTTATTGAAATTTGCTGGAAGATTACAGGTAAATCATTCATACGACAATTTTTTCTAGAAGAGAGAGTAATAAATTAGTTTGTTTAGAAAGTGAATTTTTGAATATTTGTATATTTAATGTTTGACGGCTTAAGTGGAAGAAAAAAGAGAATCTTAGGAAGGTTGTTGTACATGAATCCAAATCACTCTTTAATACTTTGCACCTTAATTCGGTATTATATTTATTGGACAAATTTATATGACTGATTATTAAAATTTATATGAATATACTCTAGTTATAGAATGCATTAAATGTATGTTTTACTCATTCAGACATCACAATCATTACATTATATAATTATACTTTTTATAAAATGAAGTTTAACGACGCAAAGTGCCACAGGAATCGAGTAACTAAAGTTTAAGGACAATACTTTTTTAAATTCTGAGTGCTAAGAATTCAATTTCTTATTACGAAACTTTTACATCATCGTTATTTATTAATTAGGGCCCAAATGCCGCTTGCGGCTTATCCACCTCCCCTGGCATACAAACATTTTATTTATTCCCCTAATATCGAATATGACGTAAGAATATTTCCCACCATTAAATTATAATAAGTGGAATGGTAATAGCGGATCGGAGAAAAAAAGGGCGGGGGAGCGGCGCTGTTGCCGGCCGGCTACCATGTTGTAACATCACCCGAACGCCAAATTATATCTGGGTGACCTTGACTTCACTCTCGTGACCTTGACCCCATATCCGTGACCTTTGACGACCTTAAGCCCAAAATAATCGCAACATTCCCCTAAAAATTTAATAAACCTTAAAAATTATTAAAAATTTTAATAGAAAATTAAAAAAATTAATAATATTTTAATTTAGAAAAAAATGTTATTTATAGATTTGCATGCACGTGGTGCGGCGCTCGATGGCGGGCGATGAGAGTAGCTCCCGGTACGATTACTAGCATATGACTAACCCTCGCCATTTTTATTGGCTGTTTAGTCGGCAAGCCTCGACCCTGCCCTTATATTTTTCATTGGATATTTAGTTGGCTCCATTCCTGTCCGTTTCCTTTCCGTAGCACATCTACTCTTCAGTGTTTTTTTTTTTTTTTTTTTTTTTAAATTTGCTCACTACGGAGTTCTGATAACTTATGTTTCCAGACGCCATACGAACCGGTCATGCCAGGTAAACCAGGCGAAACACCCATATGAGCCAATCAGATAAGGCACCAATAATAGTTAAAAATGTGTACAATATATACCGTCTAACCACAACAGCTAACCAGACGACGTGGCCATACCAAACTACCAATCCAGCCGGCTAGTCTTAACGACCATTATGATTAGCAAACCGTAAACACCGATAATGCGGACCAGCCAACAAGCCATACACTAACAATTAGGAAACCATACCAAAGGACAATACCAAATGAACATACAAACTGGCCATGCCAACCGATCAGTTGTCAAACATATCTCAAAATCGAAACGCCAAAATATATTAAACCTCAGAAAACGAAACTTCAAGAAAGAAACCTAAAAAAAAAAGAAACATCGAAAGGAAACCTTCAAAAAGAAACCTCAAAGAAAAACAACCTCAAATTTGAACCTCAATATTAAAAAAAAAAAAAAAAAAAAAACAAAAAAAAAAAAAATAAAAAAAAAAAAATATANCCTCAAAATGAAACCAAAAATTGAAACAGCCAAAAGAAACCTTAAAAAACAGAACCTCACAAACGCAATCTCAAAAAGAAACCTAAAAAATAAATCTCAAAAAGAAATTTAAAATAAAAACCTTAAAAAGAAACCTCAAAATGAAACGTCTGAAAGAAACCTCAATAATAAGGAAACCACAAAAAGAAACCTTAAAAACAAAACCTCAAAGCCTCAAATAAGAAACCCTAAAAAAAACTTAAAAAATCAAATTGCAAAAACTTAAAAAATAAATCTCAAAACGAATTATTAAAATAAATGTAAAACAATTAATCTCAAAATAAAACATGAAAAAAATGTAACCTCCAAAACAAACCTCAAAAAAGAAAATTCAAAACAAAACCTCAAAACAAAAACCCGAAAAAAGAAACTTAAAAAAGAAACCTCAAAAAGTAAAGAAAGGAACCTCAACAAACATCAAAAAGAAGCCTCAAAAATTAAACCTTAAAAAATAAAATCTTAAATAATGTAACCCAAAAAAAGAAATCCCAAAATGAAACATCGAAACATAAAGGAAATTTCTATTGATATCCCAGGAAATTATGGAAATTATTTACTTTTTATCTTACTTTGCCATTCCAGTCAGACGGCGAAAATATTGAATTTGATTTAAAACTGCTATTTTAAAAAATGCAATTAAAATATTTTTTAAAAATTTCAAAATTTTGATCAAAATCTTTAGACGAATAGGTAAGAACAAAAACTTTTATACGTCTTTCACTACCTCCGATAATTCTAACTTTCACAAGTGCAAATTAAAATCTTGAGAGCTCAATACAACAGTCATCGACATACTAAACCCTGCTAATCGACGTCAAAGCCATTATAAGTGGCCTTTATATTCGACTGAACTCTATTCCCAATTACTATTACTTTTTGACTTTTATCACTTCTGTTCAATCCCTACTTTTATGTCGGTCCCTACGACGTGAGAAATGTAACTTACTGCAACCGCGTTGCATTGACACGTATATATGTAGAACGCTGTGGTATTCAACTGCCTCCAAATATTCTCTTTTTGTATAATTTTTCGCGGAAATTTTACGCAGAATACAATGAAATCTCATAAAATTATATATTTGAAATAATTTGATGTACAGGATTTAATGGTCATGGCGGGGCTGAATTCGACCGACAAATTTCGTGAGCTGATTACATATGTAAAATCAGGTTCGAAATATGCGGGACACTTTGTATCTAAACTGAATGTTAAAGGGGATATGGACCCTTGTAAATCGAGATTTCAAACTTTTTTCATGCGAAATACCAGAAAAAAAGTGAAGTGAAATTGCAATTTTTCAAATACAATTATATGTTGTCGGGATTTTCAGCCAAAGATCAAATTATTACTATAACTTCCACCTTAATGAAAAAAAAACAGAGGTGGCAACCTTTTTATTGCAGACTACTTTTGTTCCGCCTAAAATTATGAGCATTTCATGCTGGTCTACACTAGTAGTATGGCCTAATTAACACAAAAGGCACTCTTGTTGAAATTGCTGAGGGCCCATCGTTTTCGTGTAAAACGATCACAAAAGCTTCAGCTGCAGCGATACAGTGCCTAACACGCAGACCATACTACACACACGCTTCTATGGTATACTACTGGGCCCACTGCTCATGTACCATACATTAATAAGTTTACACTACTGACACTGCCCGTTTGTTTGTGGCAACAGTCGGCGCATGATTCCATGCAGGTAGAACTAGTATTGCCTACGCGCCTGAAACTGTATCGCTGCCGCTGAACGTTTGTGTGCGTTTTACATGAAAAGGGCAGTTAAAACACAAGCGCCATTTTTATTTACAAGCCATACTTCTCAATAAACCAGAATCAAAATCATATATATCTTAAGAGTAAAATAGTTATAGGCATAAAGAGGGAGGCCAACCCTACCATTTTAATTGCGATGGGAGGTATTAAAAAGAATTTGCTCTTGTTGAATATCCCGATAAAAAAAATTCAGTTTGGAGAATTGTAACTTAATTCCACATTGTTTCCTGTATTTCGCGAAATGTTTTATAAAACTCGATTTTTAAGAGCTTGTATCTTCTTTAATATTCTGTTTAAGCATAAACAGCCCCATCTATTTCCAACTTGATTTTGCGCAAGGAATCGCGTCACGGAGTTTGTCGCTCAAATAAGGCCCATCACGTTGTACATAATTTGAAGGTTGTTATTTGAATTTGATTAATTAGGGGTGAAGTCATACGAATTTAACGTACATCCTTATACAAACATTTGAAGAGTATAAGTGTAAAACAAATATACATAATTTATTAGGAAACGTGAAAAATAAATACATGTTAAAAAATGATCACATGCTACCGTAATAAGTTCCTTATTTTATTTTTAATTTACGACTTAGCGTATATTTAAAACTATTATTTGATCTAACTAAGTTGCAATGCGTGGTGACATAAGAAGTGTAATTGTATGAAGTAGCAAACTCATGTATTTCTTAGCTGCTAAAAATGTTCCAAACAGCTTATTCGAAGTGATAACTTAAATAAACACATCAAGGCCGACAAATGTATGTTCTTTCACCCACTGATAAAACAGCATTTGTTGACATCGTGACTTAACTCTTAATACACCACATAATATGTTTGCAGACTACGAGGGAACTCGGGCAATGAAGCATTACGACAATGGACACATGCAGTTTATGCAAGGCGATACTTTGAAGGAACATATCAAGATCCGCAAGAGTTTGTCTACTGGAAGTCAGCAAGTCATGACGTAAATACCTCTTTCTACATAAATGGGTGCCGACTTCAAGACGATTATGACGAGACCGTAAATGCTAATGACGGAATGAGAGGCCTACGATGCGTGGTAGATTAGGTGTGTGCGGAATGTCCACTTTGCAAGACATTCTTGTGAAATCGACGAACTTCAAAATAAACGATTGTCAGCTCTAAATACTGATGATGACCATGCGACTTCTACAAAGAAAAGTAAGCTTTTTGTTGCAGACGAAACAGGAGGGGAAGGCAATCGTGAAGACAGTAGTGTTGATAATGAGCATGACGACAGTGTTGATGAAGAATCTGTTGAGAAGGACAATGATTCTCCCGACGTTCCTACACATTACTACTCCAACGACACAAGTGGCGCGAAGGAGGTACAAGACGTCAAGAATACACGTTACATAATTGCCGAAGACCTGAATGAAATTGTTTGTAGATTAATATATTTGGTTGACCTGCAAAATGGTGGAGATTATCACACATTGTTGAGATATTTTCAATCATCGATGAACTGAAGAATCCTGGTTATATCATATGATACTGTTGGCTGCTATCTTTGATCTGCAAACATGTGAGAAATGTAAAGATAAAATGTAAAAAATAATTGAAGAGCTTATTTTCAAAGTGTCTTAAATCCAAAATTGTTGATTATTAATACTTTATATACATTATATTTTATACATTAATTTATCATGATAGGAAATTATGTTCCTAAGCATGTTACATCCCCTGTTTAAAAGGTAGTGAACATCATGTTTGTTTCCAAAGCATCTCCTATCGCAAGCAGTATCTTTTTGCAATACGTATTATCTGCATGTGGCCAATCCGCTGACTCGAACAAATCATGTGACTCATAATGGCTGATTGTTACATGTGTTTAGCAAGTGCAGTGTTGTGTTCTGTTTCTCTGTCAATTACAAAAAAAAAAAAAAATCTAGTTTAAGAGAAGAAGTTTTTTCACTCAGGATGGACAATGAGAATAATATCAATACAACCATCAGGGTGAACTTAAAACAAAGAACAACAGCGTAAATATGCTACTGATGGCATCGTACAGAAAGTGGCATGTAATCAGAGTGATCGTCATTGTAAGAATTCTGAACTTTCTACTGTGGAATACCAACGTATCTACACCATATTCTATAATCACACAACCAAAGTGGAACAATATTCATTTATAAGAAATGCTGTAGAGGTTCTGAAAATGAAACGTGTAAGGGGGAAACTAAACCAACGAAATTGAGAGAATTTTTTGTATCCCACTTCGTTCAAACAATAGATAGAACCAGTGTGAAGATGTGTTCTGCAAGTTTCTGTATCATTTTACGAGTAAATTCGAATCGTGTTCAACACCTTACTGCATAATATTTCAAAAATGGTGCTTCCAGACAAGAACGCAGAGGTGGAAAACACATTAATATCCGGACTGATGGTATAAAGGACCTTATTCGTCAACACATTCAGGGTTTCAGATGCTTTTTTTCACATTATGGACGAGAGAAAGTAAGTTAATATTAATTTACTACCCTAATGTTTTAATTATATATAAATATTATTTTCAACATTGTTATCATTCTTGCTTTACGAAAATGAACCCACTGTTTATCAGTAAGTGTGGTAATGTAAGTCACGCATTAGTTATAAGGACCCCGAACGAAATGCTTAGTGAAATCTGGACTGTTGAAGTCACATTTCAGACTCCAAACAAAAAGTTATTTACCATCCCATCTGTCGATAAGAGTAATGTGGATGTTATTCCTTGAAGTGAACAAGGACAATGTAGAAGCCCTGTTTTGCAAGTATGACATATAAGGTTTTCACTCCTGAGTGTAGTCTTGGATTTGGTACACCATGTACAGATATATGTATATATATATACGCCCTCAAGGTTTGAAATGTGAACAGGATGAAGAGAAACACAAGAAAACCTAGTGTTAACTCCTCGTACACGAACGCCGTGCCAAGAAATTTTATGAACTAATGAATGAAACAGTTATGTGTGATGATACCGCTTGTTTTGTATTTGAAATGATGCAAAATCGGCCTTTGCCTCGTACTGCCTTGGGTGAGGCATTTTAATGTCATCAGCTTTGGCAGTACTATTTGGGTATTGTTCGTCACCATGGCTCAAAGTCACAAAAAAATAAAACAGATTTTTACATTTACACCTTTGGTGAAAATAATACTCCAAGGGGAAGTTCACAGGTCTGTAGTGCGCTATGTCACTGTTTTACTGTGTTCTGTTCTTCAAATCCACAAATAAAGAAAATCAATCTGTTTTGCATTGGATACATCGCAGAAAATAACAATTATACTATCTTAGCAATGCTCAGTAAATTATCTCCTGTGATTGATCTCGCTATTAACACAACATTCCCTGTGCGAGGTCACAGTTACTTGCCAAGTGATCGTACTTTTGAACCGACGCAAAAAATGATGCGTGAAACGGAGCAAGCTCTTTAGCCAATAAATTATCACAACCTATTGGAAGATGTTGGGCGTGCACTCGTTCTAAGTAATGACTGCTGTTTCTATGACTGGAAAGTTTCTGCCAGGAAGTATATTAAATCCAAAATGGATTTCAATATAAAAGATGTTAAATGCATTGAAGTAACACACAGCAAAGTAGTTTGCTGAACCACTTATTCGGGAATAACCTCGTACTCTCACACAATGATGAAGAGGGGCGAAAATTGGTCAACACCAAAACCACAAAAACAAAACTTAGGTCATCCTCTAAAGAGGGCGAAGTTGAAAGATATTTAATAACTTTTAAATAATTTAGGCATTACTGAGCAGCATCCAGCAATGTAATTTTGACATAGGGTAATTTCTACACATTCAATTGATGTAGGAGTGTCTGACTCTTCCGATGATGAAGACTGAATGGCACACGTTGTATTTCCTTATTGTAGGCACCATTGCAAAATTATATATTTCATATTTTATAAGGTATTTTGACATTATTTTCTCTCACTAAATCCATCCGGAAATGATTTTTATCTCCAAAAGTTTTAACACCAGAACGCTGTTACTGCCACTTCAAATTATGGGGTATTTTGCTAAGTCAATGTCAATATTGACAATACAGTTTTAAATCATATGATGTTATAATCGTAACTTTATTTTATATTATTTACCTTAATATAAAAAAACTTTATTTCTGGAGTTTGCTATTTCATGGATATGCCACTTTGGAAATAAGCTCTTCAAATAGAAAGATAAAATGTATGTAATAAGTAAACTAATTAAATGTATTATAAGTGTGTTGAATTTATTATGCAGTCCGTTTTGCTTCTCTGAAACGTATTAATTAGGTGGCGTATACAATCGATTGAGAGAGTCTGGTTTAGATACAATTTATGTGAGAGTGCATGAGGAGGGCTGTGGTTAGATCTGAAGTTTTATTCCTTACCGAATGTCAAGTGATAAGGCTACCCAACCAGCTACTATTCCTGGGTTGCCGATGCGGGCGTCGATCAGTGAACACTGAAGATTGCAAATATACCGATTTATATGAATTTTTTTAAATTGCGTTTTCTCATTTTGTACATTATCGAATAAAATAAGTAAAAAAAACATATTGTTCAATTTATTTTTAACGCACTGACAAAAAAAATTTCTGCTTTTACATAAAAAAAATTGTGTTGAAAATAAAACAAAATTTAAATATGTCAATTAACGTACTTTGTGGGTGTGGAGCTCGTCACTATTCGGTAAAGGTCAGTAGTAGGGGTTCAAATATAGAAATTAGCACCACGTAGGTGTTAAAAATATAATTTAGTATGGAGGGTGCCGACAGCACCACCTATACTTTTAAAACATAAACAAACATGACTGCTATATGGTGGCTAAATCAGCATCTCGCCTGGTGGCGAAATCGATAATTATTACACTAGCGTCACCTAGGTGATGTAAAATTAAACAAATGAAATCCAAGATGTCGGTCTCGAGCAATGTATTAACAAATGACAAACTAAAAAAACAAGATGGATGGGTGCTGTCAGTTCACCTTCAGGCTAGATCGAGAAATTAGCACTGCCTGGCAGGTAAATAGGTATTTAATATACTAACATCACCTAGATGTTGATAGTGTAAACAAATGACAAACGAAAATCCAACACGATGGATGAAGTGCAGACGACGGAATTAGCAAAGGTGGGAGGGTAAGATAGGAGTGGATGGTTGAATGTTAGGTGCGTTGGGGATGTTGGTGAGGAGGTGAAGGTGAAAGAGTGTTGGGGAATGATAAGACAATGTTATTGATTGGCGGGGGGTCAGTCGTCTTTTGCTTATGGTGCTGGGAAATATCCAAAAATGTAAGTTTTCAAAATTAATATTTTTAATATTATTTTATAAATGTTATTAATAAATTGTTATAAATTTATTTAATATATTTTTATAGATTTTTAAATTTTTAAATTACATATTTGGGCTTTTTGGAATTTTTAGGATTTCCAAGATTAGGGTCACTATGGTGAAGGTCAAAGGTCAAGGTCACCGAAATACATGGTGGACAATATGGCCGCCGGCGAACCGAATTGACAGAGCATGAACAGCTTTGAGCTACGACGTCAGATACCATCTATGCCCCATTAAAAAAACATTCCGCCAAAACGAACTTTTTCATTACACTCCGGTTGTGAAGTTGAAATTGAAGCTTAAATTGGATTGGAAATGGCTTATTAATGTCCTCCGGTGTTATGCTTGAAGGATTATCAGGGGATGGCCTTCAAACTAACTTATGACCTAACTTAAACTAACATCCATGCCTTACCTGGGATTTGTACCCAGAACCTCCCGCACCCCAGACCGGCGGCGTACCAACCGACAGCGTCACGGGAGGTCAGCTTTGAAGCTTAAAGGGTGGCCACAATTGCTACCGAAATTTGGAGTAAAATACTTCTAGAACCCTGCCGAATTTTCCATGTTAAAGTATTATCACTGTAAAAATTCTTAAAGTTTTTAGTGTGTCATTTCTAAAACCCTACCGATTTTCATATGTTAACATATTGTCTCTGCCACAATTTTAAAAGTTGTTACTGTTATGTAAAATATTTTAAAAATTATCTATTATTTTTTTAAGTTTTGAAAGTTACAGCCCCATTGAATACAGGTAAGATGTAAAAAGCAATGATTGCTGTCACGCGATGATTTGTAGGATGGCCTGTGAGCCGCAATTCTCTTAAGATGTAGGTAGGCTGCATTTATCTGCTTTCATGTGATTGTACATTTGACATAATATTATAAATGTATTTATTTATAGAGTATACCGAGGATTTGTGAGTGAGATTTTGTTATTCCTTAGTACTTCAAGTCTGTGGAAGATGTATTACTTGCTGGCAATATGTGGCTTTACATGAGTGATGCTCTGTAAGAAGCACTCTCGTGTAAATCTACTGTTTGTACTCGCGTGCATGTATAGCGGCAGACGTGAAGAGGACCAGTGCGTGCTGAAGGAGGTTGTTGGCCGGCTTGACTTGCTAGCGGGGCTATGCACAAAGGCGACACAAGTTGCGGTCGAGTTCGGACGGCGCACGCTAGTGGATGACGTCGTCGGCCCGACAGGAATTAATCTCGGGAAGTGGTGCGTTTGTGAAAGCGAACCCGCTCTTCATCGGGCAGGCTGATAACGCGCGCAGTAGCGGTGACACGTACAACCAGGCCTGCCATCTTCATTAAGGCCATTCACAGGGACAAGTAGCGTTGCTAAGAGAGCTCTCGGCCCTCCCGTACCTTAACATGGGCATTCCCCTTGCAAACCCCTCGTCGTCTCTGCTGATGTCTGCCTCCGCTAATTACCACGCAGGGTCGCTGATGTTTGGTCTCGGCCACCAGGCCACATTTCCCTTTCTGTAAGTTACGTAGGCACAGACCCGTTAACTGCAGCTTTATTTACCACCTTCACTGAGCACGAATCCTCAATACACGGCATGTTTTATTTACCTGAAATATACAAGATATAACGCCGGTTTGAAATTTACGCTGCACGGCATAGTATGTTACCGTTTTACTCACATTACGATACTTTAAGACTTTTCTTCTTCCCTGATTCACATATTTCTGGAATAGTATATATTTTTTATCCTCTCGCTATATAAAACCAAGGGAAATGGAAAATGCTGTAGATGTAACTAGGTCGTGAGATGTTGGCTCTCTTTTGAGGCAACTTTCATGGGTTCTCTGAGCATTTCCATTGGCCCGTGCCACCATCGTGTTGCGAGCCAAGCAATTTAAGTGAGATTCTTAGATGAAAGTATTAAAAGGCTCAATGTCACGTCTGGTAATAAGGAAGCATTATGACGGTTCTCCCATTACTGCAATATTCATGCCTGAGAAGCTCAACTTTTCGCAAATTAGATGGATAACAGTAGGATATTATTACTTGCTATGAAAGCCAACGATTTAAAATACAGAAGCCACTTTTCACTTTTCTCTTTTCCCTTTCGGAAACTAAGCTACAAAGTCCTAAAAGTGCCATTTTTTAAAACCATTTTCATTATTTTATTTCTTTCTTTGAATATATTTAATAAGATTAAACTAAAAAATGTTGTATGTAGATATAAGTGTTATTTTTTTACATTTCATAGAAAAAGTCTTATTCCCATACCATTTATTTACTGATACAAGCGTGTACGCGTAAACACTGATTTTACAGGCAATATTTTACTAGTGTGTTCCCTTAACGATATCCAACACTTCTCCTAAAAGGGTCAGACATATGAGCCCATGTGGGTGCCAGGCAAAGAGTGCCTACATTTTTATTATGTCTAGAAGCTAACCGAGAATGATACTTCTGAAGACTATTTGCAGCTTCCGCCCATACCTCATCTAAATCCTCTTTGTCTAAGGCCTCCCAACAGAACTCGTGCAGACCCCAAGTTTGAATGAGACGATGAAACAAACTCCTGCCAAGGAGAAGTTCTGCTGCCACAGTATCGTGGCATCACCAACATCATTGAATGGAAGAAACAGCTGGTACAAAACTGTGTCCCAATCTCTATGGGAACCGGTCTGAAACGCTCCTATAGCTGCCTTTAAATTTATATTGTACTTTTATACTAAATTTGCCTGTATATATTATGGCATTGTCTGAATCAACTTTATTCCCCACAAAAAGGCGAGATTTTGTATTTCGGGCGAAATGAAATAAGTGGCATTGCCAGTCACAAGATGCACAGGCAACCCAAATAAGGAAATAAACTCTGTCCTAGAATCATACAAATGTCAATAGATTTCATAGACTGCATTGGAAAAACGAAAACGAACTTACTAAAGCTATCAACAGCACCCAATATAATATAAAGCCGGCTTTGGCTCGTAGCACAGGGCCAAACACATCGAGATATATATGCTCCCACGGGAATTTCGTGACGTATGCACTGTTAAGTACTTACTATCTTCGCAATATTCACATTGCTTAGCAAGGTTTTCAACCTCCTTACCTAATAGGGGCCAATAAAACTTTTTTTATCCTAGACACAGTTTTATCCTGTCCGAAATGAACCCCGAAAGAGGTGTTTTGATAGTACTGAAAAATGGGCACTCTCAAAACCTGAGGAACAAGAAAACTAAAACTATGAGATTTAGGACCCACATACCCTATGAACCCTTTCCGTACCCCATAACGGCCTGCCTTACTGGCATCTATGTCCCCTGGTGCTGCTGTATCTTTAAATAAGCCCGAGGAAAATTTAGTAAAACCTTAACCTGTTCTATTGGACCGGCTTCCTTTATTACCATCACTTTTGGAAGACTAAATTCATGGAACTCATAATAATTAAACATAAGGGACAAACAATCCGCAGTCCCGTTGTCAATTCCCTTTATATGCTTCACTGAAAAACTAAATCTGCTAAGACGCACTAACCACCTAACCAATCGTCCAGTTGGTTTGTTCGTAGACAAAAACCATCTGAGCGCTTGATTGTCAGTATGCAATTCTAATTCACCTCCTTCCACAAATAGTTAGCAAGTTTCTCCATGCCAAATATTGCCGCTAGAACTTCTTTCTCACACACTGAAAGTTTATGCTTTGCTGGTGTGAGCAGCCAACTAGCATAGGCAATGATAAAAATCTTTCATTCACGGTTTGACAAAGTACTGCACATATGGCCTTCGAACTAGCGTCTACTTGTAAGGTAATTTGCTAATCAAAATGAGGCAAATTAAGCACAGGTGGAGATGCTTATTTTTCCTTTAACTGACAAAATGCATTTTCCTGCTCTGTTCCCGAAACAAAATACACCGCTTTTCTTTAAGGGCATTGAGAGGTTCTGAAATTTTGAAAACTCTGGAATGTATTTGGCATAAAACCCTACCATCCCAAGGAAACGCCGAACTAATTTCAAATTCTTGGGTGGTGGAAAATTTACAACAGGCTGAACCTTCTCCGGATCCATCAGTAACAGACCATCTGTGGCCACAAAACCCAGGTATTTAACATACGTTCTTGCTCATGTGACATTTTAGGGATTTACTGTTAAACCAGCTTATCTCAAAGCTGTTAAAAGAAGACACAAATATTTAATGTGTTCATCAAATGTTTCACTAAAAACCTAAACATCATCGATATATGTGAATAAGAACTCATATTGATATTTCCCCAATACGTGAAACAAAACCCTGGACATGTCTTGTGCACCACAATTTACCACTTTATGTAGCCTTTTTCAGTGATATTGACCCTATGGAGTCATACAAGCCAAAATCTCTCTCGAATCAGGATGAAAATCGCACCGCAAAAAGACAGAACTTAAATAAAAAATATAAAAATATTTAGCCTTTCCTTCATGTTGAAACACTGACTCGATCGTAGGCAAAGGATATGGATATGTGTATATCTTTTTATTCACCCTACGGTAGTCACATGTAATACGATATTTTTCTTGGAATTTTCTTTGGCAATAAGAAAGCTGGACTGGAAAATATACTTTCGTAAGGCACCAAAATAGCTGATCTTGCAACTCCTGAACTAGATGGCAATAAGCTTTTAATTTAGGCGGTGCTACATGTTATGGTACAGATGAAACTGGTTCCTGATCTTCAAGCCTTGAAACTTAGTATAATGCCCTAGCTGCACTGTTATTACTTTCGCAAATTCTGCTGGCAAATCTTCAATAATTTTTTCCTGGTTCTAATTTTTTCATTAGCTGTCACCACAGAATGCCGAAAACGTTTTGATGTAACTACAACGGGTTGCTCTTTACAAAATTAAACAGTAACTCTTTATGAAATACATTCAAACTGTCATGGATCATCCCCAAAAGGTCCACACCTAATAACAAATCATGACTCCAACTTGGTAAAACACTAAGTTCAAATTTCCAAGAGAAACTCTCATTTTTAATATTAAATTAAGCTATAAATTGTGAACCAATGATTCCCCCATTCGCAAGCGGAAATCCGATTGCTTCCCACTTTTGTATCCCGATGAAACATTTAGGTACATTCCGCAATAATAAATTACAAAATTCCTTATTCACAAGAGAACATGTTGCCCCTGAATCAATAAGTGCCGAAACTTTCACCTAATCAGTTATTACTATGAGAACATATAATAATCCCTACTTTCTTTCAAAAGCTAAACTAATAATATTATGGCATCCCACTGCCTTTTTCCTCTGGGGACATTTAGACTTAATATTCCCCTTCTGCTTTCAATAAAAACACTGTATATCTTGAAATTTATTTACACCTGGTGACGACACAACTGTTTCCCCTGTCTGCGTAAGAAAAGTCATTTTCGGTTTCATCCCTGATTTTGCCTGAGTAATTTTATTCATGTTCTAAATAGATTTTTGTGCAAACAATATTTGGCCACATGGTTACTTTTGCCGCAAATAAAACAAAGCCTAGAAACTTCCTAGATTCAAATTTTTTAACATCCCTCCTAACATTACAAGATGGCTGATCCTCCACACAGTCCCTGATTGTCTTTTCTACTTCCTTCACTTAACCTTACAGTTGCGCCAGTGTGGTGGGTTTGGTTACAAACGTAAAAAACCTACCGTTTTACGGGAGCAAATAACAACACGTAACCTGGGTAGAATGCTCTTTTGGACACAGAAGACCTAATATCCCAACTAAACGAAGAATATCTTTCACAAAATCCTGCATTGTCTGGCTTGGCTGTTGACTTTTTTCTAACAGTTTCATACGTATTTTCATGATAACTACATCATTAGCAATAAACTGAAGGCAGGTATTTGTCAGACTACCATATCCCAATTTTCATTTTTCGCAACACAGAAAGTTGACTGAAACAACTCAGGGACCTTGAAAGGTACTGCGGCATATTTAGGGCAATAATTCATTGCTTTAATTAAGTGGTACAAAAATTTAACATTGATGAAATACTAGTGTCCTTTAAATCCGGCATTTGGACTAATAGTTCAGATGGAACATAACGAACTGCCCTTAATACTGGACAGAACTCACCCGCACTCGCAGCTGCCCCGGTGGCACCTTCCCTAGCAACTACTCCCTGCTTCACGAGCGCTCCTCAGTTCTGCTGTATTGTCTGTGTCCAACACCTCCTCTCCTGCCTCCTTAAGAAGCTGGCTCAGCGCCGTCTTGCTGAGCTGTACAATACACCCTGTTGACATGGTGAAAAAAACTAATACCACCAAGAAAATCCTGAAACTGATAAAAATTTATTTAAAACAAATCTGCTGAAACACAATCTTTTTTTTTGGTTTCTTGAAGAAATGCTATAATTATCACAAAACAACTCATGCATTCAAAAGGCAAACTCAAAAATCTGCAGAAAGCAGAGATTTTCTTTACTACACCCAGTAGCGTTAACCAAGGCGACACAATGGAGCAAAACTAAACTTTTCAAAACATTTCTTAATGACAGAATTTTCTTTTCTGCAGACAATATATATTTTGTTGAATGTCTTTACAATGAACACGAATTGTTTTGTTAAGAAAAATATATTTTTCATATAGGAATCAACTGGGTGGCCATACGAGAAAAAACAATATGGTTTATACAACATTAATTATAATAACGGTATAGGCCACCCCTAAATAATAATCTACTACTAGAATAACAATTTTTATATCAAAATACTTTGGCTGGTACTGATTATTTTCAAACACACGTACATCCATTCAAAATAGAAGGTATCCATAAAAAGAGCAAATTCTATTCAGAAAAAAAAATTACAGACATTATTTTCAAACTACTGAGAGACTCGCAAATGTTACCTTTTAATTCCATGACCGGAATGGTCTGATAATACTTATCTCAACATGAACTCCAGAAACTGCTTCTAAACGAGTCTGCAGCTTACCCCGGCTTATATAGCACCATAAATATAGCTTCCTTCTTCAATCAGTGGCTTAAAACGTTACATTTTTAATTAAGCCAACCAGAGGGCTGAAATATAAGAACCTTTTTTTTCTGGTAAATATTGCCACATGCCGCGCTGCCGGGGTTCCGCATGACGAATCTCAAACACGTCACAGCGACACTAGCGCTGCTGGCAGCAAGTTTGGAGACTCTTCGCCCCGCCGCGCAGTACAGCTCTGTGCGTGATGAGAAACCATCGGAGGCGTCTCCTTTGACGGTGCTGCCCTAACTTAACCGGCCACTATAGCTGCCTTGCCCAGGGCAGCGCAGGAAAACGACGTGGTACTTCCGCATCAAAAGGTTGCACGTAGTTACGTATCATTTTGCAAAAATTGGCTAAAATATGGGCATTGATAGTAGACGTTTAGACATGTTGCTAGGCTGGCTGTACGTAACTGGCAGGCGGAAAATGTTATGGAAATAAGATGCCCCGTCTCAGTATTTTAAATGGGGAATTGAGGCTTGTGAGGCTCGCTTACTAAGGCTCGCTTTGTCGACGAACTCGGGGCCCCCTACTTCGGCTCGATTCGAGACTTTTGGGCAACCAGAAGGAGTTAAGCGGTTACACCCACTAACCCTTAAAGCATATTATTCTGTTTCTGGGGAAGTGATGGTCATATGACTTTCACAGTCATAGGTTATGTCTAATTTCTTATCAGATTTAAAGGAAAATAATTTATTCGGCATAGCACTTAGGCATAGACATTTGCTAATTATGATTATCAAAATATGTAAACCTATATTTAAATTAAATAAGTGGAACTGCAAAGAGAAGTATTTTTTTTTAGAAATGACGAGATCATATGAAGGAAATGACGGAAAGAAAGTAGTCCCGCGCTTCATATATATAATATGTTCTTTACCGTTTAGCAGTTAAGTGGTTAAATTTTTTATTAAAAATAAAAACTGACTGGTTTTCAATATGAGTACTGAAATTGTGCATCGAGTTTTGCGAAAATCTGCAGAACTATAACTTCCCCCCCCTCTCTCTCTCTCTCTCTCTCTTCCCTTCCCCACTTCACAATCCTTTTCTCTCTCTCTCTTTTTTAGCTTCTACATTTATATCAGTAAATACCAAATTTATATATTTTACGTTAAATATTTTAATTCACCGAGTTAACGCCATATAACTTTTTATTACATTATCTGAAAAATATTTTTTTGAGGACCACAAAATTGTAAATATTTGTAGTTAAGTGATTATAGTTTTCAAAATATACGTGGGAGCCCATTTTTCTATGCTTCTAATTAACTTTGCCAGCTAAGTCAGGTGACATGTGATCCATATCATATACAGAACATATTAATTAAGTATAAATTATATTTAACAATCAGTACTCGGGTACTGCCATCCTGGAAGTTTTTTAAAATAGGTATTGTTATTTCTGCCAACACATTTAATTTGCCTGAGAGAAAATAATATTAATAATTATTAGTTTATCTCGGACGAATAAAAATGCGTTGGCACAAATCCCAATACTTGTTTTAAAAGAGATTCAGGATACCAGTACCCGAGTTACCATTGTAAAATATCCTCGATGCTTAATTAACGTGTTGTGTATATAATGTAAAGTACAGTACATGTGATTTATCTGGTAAAGTTAATTAGTAGGATCATAGAAACTTGGACTCCCATATTCCGAAATTTTCGAATTTTCGGTGCTAAATTTTGAAAACTATAATAATTTGACTCCAAATATTCATATTTTGTGGATTCTGTATAAATGTGTTTCAGATAGTGAGGTTAAAATGATATAGAAATATGGCCTCAAAAGATTGTCCTTTTTAATAATTGATGATAAATCGTACGTTTTTATAAGTAACTAGTTGTACCCGCGGCTCCACTCGCGTGGGCTACAGAACTATTGTTTAGGTATAGTTATAGATAGATATATGGTACTGCGGAGTTTTTTTAGGTCTTTTCATTCTACACAATTCTCTACAACATGATATTGTTCCATCTTTAACGGTTTAGACAGCGTATTGCAAGAGAGCGCACTAGCGGCAAACTTTTTTCCGACTTGATTCACTATTATCGTCACTGCTTATTCCTTATGTTTCTTTACGTAACAAAATATATACCAAAACCTGGCCAGAGAACATAGCTATGAAGTAAAAAAACAACACGTAAATCGGATAAGTGGTTCTTGAGTGATAAGCGCACTAACAGACAGAGACGTTGAATTTTATAATATGTGAAGAAGTAGCCTGAATAAAACAAACCCACGTAAAGACTAACTACATTCCAGGAGACACGCTGTTGGTGTAAAATGGTTCCCGAGGACCCAACTGCAAATACACAGACGCCCAATATTTAAAAAAATCTAAAAGAACAGCACAAGCAAATAAAAAAAAGCATTATAGTCTGAATCGAATTTTTTAAAATTTTTCAAATCTGTGCATTAAATACTTTCCATGCATTAATTCCATAGGGAGAAAAATACCTCTAGCAACATTCCCTTTAAATATAAATCCAACGATTTTTTTTATCCACATACAGAATGTTTGGGAATTGGTGGTCGTAAATTTAATTGGTGGTAAATTACGCGAAAACAAGCATATTGAGTCAAGGAACCTGTGCCCGGAAATGACAACCTGCAAAGATGGAGGCGCCAACATAAGCGCGCACCTAGGCGCTAACCCAGTGGTCCGCCTTCACAACAGACATTCTAAATGCTGCCTGCCAACCTCAACGGAGGCGTTACAGCGTCAAAGCATGTTATCTCGCACTCTTGTGAACACTCGTGATATATTATGCAGCTGTTCACAATCCACCGTTATGCATGGGTGGAATTCCATCTCCATCTCAACTGTCGTTATGTAGACATGGCTTTTAATGTGGCCCCACAGAAAGATGTAATGTCCGGCGAACGAGGGGACCAAAAGAATGGTCCACTACGCCCCACTCATCGTCCAGGAAAGGTGTCGTTTAGATGCTGTCGCGCAGGTCGTGTGAAGTAGGCTGAGGCACCGTCATGCAGAAACCACACGTTGCTCCTCACAACTAGGGGCGTATCTTCTAACAGCTCTGGGAGGATGTGTTGAAGAAAATGGAGGTAGGTATTACCGTTGAGTTGCGGGCCAATCACACAGTTGTGGATAACGCCCGCCCACACATTAACCTGAAATCGCCGCTGGTGTGCGGTGATGTGAGTTTCTTTTCTATGGTCCTAACTCCACACATGGCTGTTTCGGCCCTTAAGCACATCGTCGCGAGTAAACATTGCCTCGTCGCACGAAAACACTGTTTCACTGAAGTGAGCGCTTTGGCCCCATCGTGCGATAAACCACAGGTAAAACGCGACACGTTGGGAAAAGTCTGCTGACCCCAACACCAGTACGTTTGTACGGTGGTAAGGACACAACAGCTGTTCATGTAAAACCTCTCACGAGGTGCTGTTACTAACATCTATGTTGTGCACTATGGCCGGAGTACTAGTTGATGGCTGTTCTGTCACGTGCTCCAGGACATCTTCCTCAAAACGAGGGGTTCGGACAGTTCTGCGATGCCGGGGTCCACTCTTCGTGGAATCAGGCCTCCAGTGTCATGCAGTCGCTGGCCAAGACGTATGAAGGTCCTCCTATCTGGTACACGTCTGTTGGGATGGCACTGCTTCTTCTGCATTTACTCTGACCTCCCCGTACACCAAGTGCATATCTGCCATCTCAGCTAATGTAAATGCTGCCATGCCGTTGTTGTTTGCCAAATCCGTAATCGCAAACCTGTAAGCACTAAACTGACAACTGTCAACCCTACACTAATAATCCGAAACCAAACACGTAAAGAAACCATAACCATCCATCCACTGTGCTTTACGCTGGGCTGTCGGTTGCTACTGTCTCTGTCTAACTGCAAACATCCACCCCTGAATGTTATACTTCAATGCTCTTCAACACCCGTTCGCTCAGCCTCTGTGTTGGCGCCTAGGTGCACGTGGAATTTAAATGTGTGCGCCTGCACGTTTGCAAGGTGGTAATTCCGGACACATGTTCCTTAACACAATATTAATGTTTTAGCGTTATCTACCATCCATTCAATTTACGACCACCAATTCCCGAACATAGTGTATACATATGCTTTGGAATGGGCACTTAAGTGAGCATGCACATTGAGTATATGCAAGAACGCAAAAGTTTATTTTTCCTCTCCGTACGTCCATGCTATTTTTCCATATGTTTGTTTAGAAACAAGCAAGAAGAGTTGTATTCTTTTTTCCATACAAAGGTAGGTAAAAACATATTAATGTATTTTAGAGTTTGTCGTGTTTCATGAAGGGAAATAACATACAATTTATTTTGAGGAGACTTTGGTATAATCCAGTGTTAAAAAAGCAGTGAAACTGACACCTTTGTCAAAAATTATAACTGCAACTACGAATCTCTTACTCTCTCTCTATCTCTCAGCACAAGCAGCAGTAAGGAGCTGGTACCCAGGGTATCGAAGACCAACTCCTCAGTTATGTGACGTTTGTCCAGAATAACACGACCATGCGAACATACATGTATGCACATTCGCCTCTTTCATTCCTCATACTTGCTTCGGCGGCTAGAGTTTCTACCATTTCCCGCAAAAGAATGCTGAAGGAAGAAAATAAACATTTCAAGATATCACATCGCTCGCTCGTGACATCTAAGGCTCTGCAGAATATAAGGCGGTTAAAGTCGCCCAGCGTCACAGAAAATCTGATGCGAGCGGTAAATAATAGTCTTCGCTTCCTTAACCTTCGTAGCTATCATCATGGTATGTTATTCTACGCCACACTTCTCGCTCTGACTAACTATTAGTCACATGACATTGTGCAGTAGCACAAATAATACAAAGACGATGTCACTTTCAAGTTCTGTAATTTCAGAATATTTGACAAATTAGCAGCACCTTAAGATTGAACATTTGGATTGAACATTTACAATAAATATGATATGTAAAATTGTAAACGCCAAAGACTCACAGCGCAAAAATATATATTAAAATACTCATACAAGTAGATTAAATTGCTCTCTCAAAAGTATTGCGTAGCTCAAAAGTACAATAAATAATTATAAATATTTAACTGGAAAACAAACCAAGTAGTGTAAAACATTTAAAAAAATAGAAAAGTAACTCTTTTGACTAGAAATACTTCAAACGCCCATATCAAAGATTTAATTACTGCGTAATTGCTTATTCAAAAGTTTTACGTTACTCCAAAATATACGATAAATATTTAATTGAAAAAACGAGCAGAGTAATATTAAAACGCTTCTAAAATACAAATAATGACATTGATGACTATATAAATTCAAGGCATTCAGTGGAGCAATTTGAATAAAGGAGGGCAGCGTTTCAGGCCCAGTGAAGTTTCCTTTACATGAAAATACAATTTAATATATGAAATAAAATATTACGTTAAAATATTGAATCGATGGAGGCAGTCCGTATATTCTAACCACAGCTCCATCGAATAGAATAATCGATGATGACAATTAGAAAACTTAAACAGACTACGCCCAACGCGTAAGTCGTGGTAGCATGGCAGCGACAATTAAACTTTAAGTAAATGATTGGGCAGCAGACAAAAACTCTTCACAACACGTAAAGCATCTGGAACTATACAGAAAATCAAGAAATTAGTTACGCCGAAACTACAATTTAGGCAGGCATCCTAAACAAGAATTTAGAAAAACTCTGATTCAGTGCAAAGCCCAAGAAAAACACAATAACTACGCCACATAATTATTTAAAACCACGAAACTGACCCACAAATGAAAAGCTGCGTCCATGACTCGCCATTTTACAAGATCCAGCATAATCAGCTGCTCACGCAACTACATTATTTAAGCGGCGTCTTATGGCACTGTCGTCCAAGGATGGGTAAACTGACAATTTTAGTTCATGTTACAATTTAAATTACCTCTAGCAGGTGTCAACCCGACGATCTTCACAGGCGTAGAATGAGTCGTAGAATGCACGCTGCACAAGACGTGTAACATCTTATATAAACTAGCCCCTGAATGAAAAAAAACTGACTACAAGGAGGGGTAATCAAGTAAGGGAAATGAGGGGAGAAAACAGGAGGGGAGCCGAGTTGGCCAAGAAGCAGGCCGCCTTACAGAGGAGTGAATCCAAAAACGATAGGCGCGGCGGCGCCACCGTCGCAACATAATGGGCTAAGCATTTATATAAGGCAAAACAGTCACGTATCGTCTAAGTTCTTCATCTAATGCGAAATGTCACAGATCGATTTCTCTCTCCTAACCTTCGCAGCGATCTTTCTGGTTAGTTATATTTTGTTAAACTCTTCCACCACATTTTGCTGGACATTATCTGTCGTCGTGCTCGTAAAAACGTGTGCATATTTTCGCATCAAAGTAAAAATCTGCTAAAATTTTGAATATCTGCTCGAAACAGTGGACCATTAGAGTATATACTCCATAAGATATTGCATGGAGCGTCCGTGGTTATACATTTTTATAATGTATAATTTATTTACTTTCCTATGCCACGTGTGTGTAAAAATGATTTATTACTCAGCTCACACACAAAAATTTTTACCTATTAATTTCGTATTTTTTATTCACCCATCATAGATTAACATGAATCGCACATTTAATTGTGTATCTGAGACCTGCATTCCGACTTCGTATTTGATGGTCCGATCACTGAATCCAGCTAATCTGCCAATAACGTCAACGATGCCATTCGCTCCACCATCGACTGGATCTGCAAAGGCGATATGTCAACACCAGTGTCACTACTGCGGTTCGTCGTTTGCATTCAATTAGTGGGCCCGAATACATGAAAATAATGGCTGCACGATGAATACATAACGGTTTATGTATGAGTGCATTATTTGTGGACCACCATTCGCTAGAAATGGTAACCTGCAGAGACACATGAAAAACTGTTAGACGTACGGTCATTCGCCTTTCAAAATGTGCCGTGTACAATCTCCATCATAATTTAAATAAAAACTTTAGAAGATATCCGATCTTAATGTGAGTAGTTTCGTGGAAGCCGAAACCACTTTCTAGCGCAATTTATAGACACATGTCGCACAACACAAGATCGGTTCGTCAAAATATATTTCTACATATTTGGTTACCACGATGAAGAATATCAAAGTAGAACTCATCAAAGAGGTACTAGAGCTAGGCCAATTAAATTTAATGTGTGACCCATGTGTGATTATGCGAAACCATCAATGAATGACAATGTTATACACATAAGGGCATTCAAGACTGCGAATTAACCTGTGTATGAGGCAAGAAAAATATAAAAACTTGTAAAATCGTCTATCACGAAAATATGCTAAGAGGAATATAGATACAAAGAGCGCCGTTTGGGGCGGGTGTTGTCCAAAGTTACTTACCTCCAGCTACGAATCAACGAGCTGGAACAGCTAAGCGCCTCTTCTTACATTGTGCTTTCCGCAACGATCAAGAACAGGCGTGCGATAATCAACCCAAAAAACACCAGCGACCATATGTGCTCTAAGTAGTTGATTTTATGGAATCGGCGCATGCTAATCGATAGTTATGTAATTCCTGAATGACTCACTTTGTCACTCTCGAAACAACTATTACTATATAGAGGCCGGATGCAGAAAAACACTTAATGGAAGCGATAGTGGATATTGGCTATGCAGTCAAAGATATTTACGCCACTTGAAATAAAATCATGTTCACACCAACTGAAAAGGAAAGCTACTCACAGGTGACGATATGCTGCTAGTGCGAATCAGCATTCACAGTATAAAATTACAAGTTGAGGGACCATGACCACTTCACCAGATTGTAAGTCGAGCCTGTATGCACTATCTGTAATCTGTTGCACCAAAGAACCAGACAACTCGTAGTTTTATTCCATAATCTAGACTACGACAAGAATTTCATCATGAGGCAGCTGAGATATGATAAAATATATCAAAATATATATCATTCCACTCACGAGTAAGAAAATTATCACATTCTCGAAGTAGGTACGTGGCAGATTTTCGGTTTATTTTGTCCTTCTGGTTCATGGCCAACAGTCTGGCATCTCTGGCCGAGTAATGCCACCTTCAAAATTTAACACCACAGAGAAGTTCTTTGTGTCTAACAAACTGCCACGCATCACATAAAAGGTGTATATCCCTATGATAATGCAGACAACTAGGAAAAATTGGAAGACCCACGGCTACCCCCGAATGAAGCCCTTTACAATAAGCTGACGGACTCTGGAATCACTGCCAAATATTAAGCACATGCCCAGGTGGTATGGGAGATTTTCATCTGTGCGAATCTGGTAAAATATTCCTACTCGTACCTGAAGATTTCTGTTCCTACCCTGTCCGATGACTTTAAAGAATTTAGGGACTTCAAAATATTTATGTACAAGCTCGACTGTGATCACTATGCCAGTGCCACAGGGACTCTTTCGATGTTATACTTTTGATGACAGACGTAATGCTGGAGCTACTCACAGATTACGAAATACATATGTTTATTGAAGAAGTGATCTGCGGTGGCATGGTACAATGTATCAGACCCTACAGCCCTGCATGCAGAACACAAGGACCTGACATTCTTACCCATCAACCAGTATCCCCTGGTTTTAAGCATTCGAAATGGATAACGACTTTTGAAGAAAAAATTACTGTATCGTCCACAAGTGCAACCTGAAACAGGTGCTTTATCACGGATTAAGACTCGCAAAAATTCATAATGTACTGGAATTCGAGCGAAGTCCATAGCTGGAGCCTTACATAGAGTTAAATACTGAAAAATTGCAGGTGCCCACCAACAATTTCGAGAAGGAATTCTTAAAGTTTTTATTAAGGCAACATTCAAAAAATTAATGGAGAAGAAAATGTAAAAAAAATTAAATAGTCGTACAGTTAAAAACGACTTAAAAACTGATAGCCAATACAACATGCCTGGACCGATCAATTTACAATAAATATATTTCACTGATTCGTCTGTAGCATGAATTCATATTTTTTTACAAACTGATGTATGCAGAGTTCGTGGTGCTTGACTTTAAAAAGATTGAAAGATTGACGGAAAGATTAAAATAGTGATGGAAATATTGATGGAAATATAAAAATAATGGAAAGATTATAAAATATTTTATGGAAATATTGCGAAAGATTGATGGGAAGATTGAAAGATTGATGTAAATATTGGTGTATGTAGTGCTGATTGTGGTCCTGATTGCGGTGCTCATTGATTTAAATATTCCGAGATTGATAGAAATATTCATGAAAAACATGTAATTAATTAATTCATTTTGAAATTTTTTTTTTTGGAAATTTTTAGGATTTTATAAAAGATTTTAGAATTTATGTTTGGGTTAAAGGTTATCCAAGGTCATTTTTATGGGGCTTTATGTCAAAGGTCAAAGGTAAGGTCCCCGAAATCCAACATGGCGGTCGGGTGATGTGACAACATGGGAGCTGGTTGGCTCCGGCTCCCCATCCCCTATTAGCACAAACATTCAAAATTTTAATTTTATAAGTTTTGAAAATAATTTTTTTATAAATATCGAATAATGTTTTATAAAATGTGTAGTACATTTTAAAAATATTTTTGTTATATATTTTGAGATTTATTTTTTATTTTTTGGGTTTTCAAAGTCAAAGGTAACCTGTTTAATGTAAAACATTAAGGTCAAGGTCACAATAATCTAACATGGTGGACAATATGACCGCTGGCTGAACGGAATGACAGAACATGAACAGCTCCGTTGCTCCATGCTAGACGCCGATGGCCCAGACTTCCCATAATCATTCTACTTATAGATCTGGAGTGTCGGTATTTAAATCTTATTAACAATACTTTAACTTCGGAAACAAGACAGTGACAGCAGTTTAGTTAATACTGTTACACGCGGAGTCCTGCACTGGGCACGGGCTCCTGTTATACGTGGTCCGGTCTCTATTTAAAAAANACCCACATCGACCTTCCTTTCCCAAGGCAGATTGGCTCACTATCCCGTCGCCTGACGGACTGGGAACGATTGACAGCCGACCTGGCTTGTGTTACAGCCCCTCTTCCTCCCTGCCGGAGGAGCCGACGACTTGGATGGATGTACAAGAATATTCTGGTAACTATGACCCTCGAATATTTAGAGAAACTTCTCGGCTATGGCTGACGACACTATAAATACCACCGCAGCTGGAAGGTCAGCAGTCTTTGCGGTAGCCATCTGGCTGAAATGCTACA
The DNA here is from genome assembly GCA_002778355.1 of Clitarchus hookeri. Taxonomy (NCBI): domain Eukaryota; kingdom Metazoa; phylum Arthropoda; class Insecta; order Phasmatodea; family Phasmatidae; genus Clitarchus; species Clitarchus hookeri. The sequence continues at coordinate 817,391 of NQII01000419.1, forward strand.
AAAGGGCTAAGTCTGGTGCAGCGAGGTACATCGGCGACGACGGCGAAGATTGCGAGACGATGACGAACGAGGTGTCTGGTGGTGTGAACGGACGAGAGGATGTGATGCCCGGCTCGTAGAGGCCTGCTGTGCACGAGGGCACTCGGAGATCTCTAGAAAATTCTGTTTTGGTGGAATGTGAAATGATGTAAGGCGGGTCTGTATAAACAAATGATACGGACCTTATTGTAAATATTGGAACGGTAAAATATGGATATATAATTTATAAGTTAATTCAATAGGCTTTGTTACATTGTTTATTGAGACTGATTTTAGTTATTTGACAATATTGATTCCTTTAAGGTAATTTAAATTATATTGATATATTTTATTTATTGTAAATAGCAAGTGAGCTATTCAGTCGAGAGTATTTTATTTGTTGTCATAAGAAATAAATTAGGAAATGACAATTAACACTATTATTTAATAAAAACATGCATGCTTTAATGAACATTGTTAAGCTCACTGACTTTGAGAATTTGTAACAGTACAATATGTCAGACAAAGTGTTTTCGAACGCGTGGTAGCGTCTTTGGTATGATATTTGACAATTAAATTATATACTGTGGGTTCGAATCTCACTAATGTTGACTTTTTTTTAAATATATTAACTTGGGACATTTAAATAGAAAATTAGAATATATTACACTTTTTCAACATTTGAATAGTAAATTAAATGAAATTACAAATTTCTTTATAAAAACCAAAAATACAATTTTATTATTATTTCGTTAGAAATATTTTGAATATCAGGTTTTGTATCGGTACCGTTGGTAACGTCTAATTGCTAAGCTTTATTTTATGCATATTCCATACTTTATTGTTTCCTTTAAGTATATATTCTAAACATTTTGTGAGGTGTTTAGTTTGTTTTTAAAAGTTGGGTACATATGAAAAGCTTATTGAATAATCTTGTACCTGCATAGACTACAGATTTTATTGATTTATCTATATTTCCTCTATCAATTTAAAATTTTGGTTTGTATGTGTATTNCCTGCATAGACTACAGATTTTATTGATTTATCTATATTTCCTCTATCAATTTAAAATTTTGGTTTGTATGTGTATTATGTTCGTGAATATAAATAATTTACAGTATTTTCTTTCGTTTTTGAAAATAAAAAGTAGGTTTTGTACTAGCTTAGNATGTTCGTGAATATAAATAATTTACAGTATTTTCTTTCGTTTTTGAAAATAAAAAGTAGGTTTTGTACTAGCTTAGGTAAATACATGGCACAGTGAGAATACAAGCAAATTCAACAACAATTTTTTGAGATATTCTTTGAAGGAAATCGACGGGGACTATACTCACTAAAGTCGTTTTCGCTTAAAATGTTTTTTTTTAAACGTAGGGAATTTTGCCGCAATAATGTTATTAAGTAACCTCATATTAGTGTGATAAATAGTTTCTGATTGCTTAGCGACAATGTAAATCAGGATCCAGAATACAACCATACAATAATGGTATTTCTTCCTATAGATTTTAAGGGGAAGACCTTATTAGCTGCAGAATCCGTAAAGGAAAGATGGTATATTTCCTTGGTAAAGGTCGCTTGTCAATATCATTCACGGTTTATTTTCGATGGATCGCCAGGAACGGCGAATTTTCGTAGCGAACTTCCATTACATATTAATGAAAAAGAGAATAAATTTAAATTTAAACGCTAGTTTACAACCAAATAAAGAGTGAAAAAAATTAATTTAAAAGCAGTTCTAGTTGTTTTGTTCATTTGTTTAAAACAAACCTAGGAAAGTCAGAAATATGCGCACTGAAGTGAACGCCTGAATTATCCAAAATGGCGGACGATTATGCCTTGTCTTTATAGTGCCTTACTTCATATTATTCCGTCATTTGAAAAAGAAAATTATATTCCTCCTTGCAGTTGCNGCCTTGTCTTTATAGTGCCTTACTTCATATTATTCCGTCATTTGAAAAAGAAAATTATATTCCTCCTTGCAGTTGCATTAAGTTTTTTTTAATATTCGTGTAATAAATCCGATAAGCATAATTAACACCGTATATGTTTTACGCATATGATGAATTATTTAATGTTGTAATAAGTTTGGCATATGCTGTGCCTATAAGAGTAATATGAGACTCGGCTCCTTAGAAACAGACGTATATGTTTGAAGGGTTAGTGGGCGTAAGCGCTGAGCTCATTGGGGCAGCCGAGCAATCCCTAGCCGAGCCGAAGTANGGGGGGAAGAAACTTACTCAGTAAGCAAGCTGTACCGACATCGTGTGTTCTCAAGGAAATTAAGCTAAGGTTTGTTTTAAGTAAGGGAGGTTGGAGGATAATACCCTCTTCCGTATCTCATTCCGGTTCTACCTCCTCGCCAGGACGTCTGCATTGGTTCACTTTTGTCTAATTTTAAAATATTTTTACTTTATTATCTACTATACACGATAAGTTTTTATAGCGAGAGCTGATATTTCTCATGTGTGGACTCAAACAATCTCGAGCAATCATCACTCTTTCCTTTTGTAATCTTCTCATTGAGTAGCTCATATATCGGGCCCTTTTGGAAGAGGAACAAGCTTCGATTGAAGTAAGGTATTCGGCTGGCCGCACGATGGCATCGCGGGAAATATGGAAGGATTACAGATCTACTTTTTGTAGGAGCAAGTATTTTTATTACGTTCGCTGTTAAATAAGCAGTTTCGAAAGCCCTGCTTATGATCTGCTTTCCTTCTCATTTTGTATCCTTCCGCTATATGTGAAATTAACATCGCCATGGGCCGTTCCACTGTATTGAAACGTCATCCCAGTGGAAACAGACTTTTTAGGAATGTTAATGTGTTAATTATACACAAATTCGTGCTATTATGAGTACAAATTAAGAAACATTGACTTCAGTAGCCATAGATTTGCATATCACACAATGAATAAAACGTCCAATCTTAGAACTATTTGTGTTAATTGGCTGCTAACTTACTGGCAGCCTGTATGCGTGTAGTCATTGCAAGTGATTATTTTNTTAGAACTATTTGTGTTAATTGGCTGCTAACTTACTGGCAGCCTGTATGCGTGTAGTCATTGCAAGTGATTATTTCCAAATATTGATTTCGATGTGGTCACTTTATTGGAACAGCCTTTAGGTGCAAACACGCGGCTGAGGAAGAAGCCTTTNCAAATATTGATTTCGATGTGGTCACTTTATTGGAACAGCCTTTAGGTGCAAACACGCGGCTGAGGAAGAAGCCTTTCGGGATCGTTCCCTCGTAGTGTTTACACGGACAGGTTGTATGCGTAGGTTGGCTACAGAGATGTAGACGCCTCAGCGGCTGGACGCGCAGCAGCGCGGGTGCTGGATGACGACCCCACCACCCGCCGGCGAGAGGAAGCCCGGATCTCGCTACAAAACGGTTATGCAAATCCCTAAAGCTCATTGCATTTCGTCCGGTTCCTCCATGCCGTCATCAAATATTCACTGCTCGCTTGTGGGATTATTTTTACTGCGAGTCCTAACGGCGAGCTGAGCCGACTTGACAACAGCCCAGCAGCCCGAGACAACGCAACACCCACAACAACTCTCGGGTTCGATACTGCTCACACGTACTCCTCTTCGGCCAGTTACTTTTTCTATAACTACTCAAAGAAAATGCATTACAAATAAACTCATTGATCTCGAACAGCATCTTAAATTCATCGTCTGCGACGAAACAACCCAAGTCCCTGTTACAATGACAAATATTTTTTCACACATACATTTAAAAAGCTCTTCAAAAAATTTGAAAGGCTGTCACTTCACTAGATTAATAATGTTTTTTTTGAAAAAGTTCTATGGCTTCAGCATACAATAAAACATTTCATATATGAACGTTTATAAAATTTATTTGGCCTACGGTTACGTCCGCAGCATTTAATCATAATATGACTAATCACGTCACAAGGTCGGCAGTGATGAACGTGTTTGTTTACATTTGGTTTTACGAGAAGCCTATTATTTTATACGATGAAAATATTTCCACGTAATATATTCTGTNGTGTTTGTTTACATTTGGTTTTACGAGAAGCCTATTATTTTATACGATGAAAATATTTCCACGTAATATATTCTGTTTAAAACTTGGTAAAATTATTGTATAAACGCTTCAAAGCTTACTTACATGAAGTGATCGAACATCAAATCATATCCACGTTATTTCACAGTGCTATTGGCATAAAAGCTGTACAATACTGGAACACTGAGAATGGCTGCTGTGGAGATAGGATGCGTACTTTACTCCTTATCACTTCTACATATCCGATGGGTTCAGCCAAACAGAATCTTGTACAACCTTTTCTGTAATGCCTGACTCCACAAAACTTTCAAATTGCCAAGAACAACATGTAAAATCGAATAAAAGCGCATGGAGATAATTAATATAATAGCTATAAAAGAATATTTTTTCCGGTGCTGGGTTATATGGTTTCCCAAAAAATATTTTCCAGCTTTAAAAATGTGGTCCACATAAAATTCAGATAAATGAAACACTTAAAAACAATTTTGCCAGTGACAAATTGTTAAAAATACTTTAAAGTTTTTGTGATCAAAGTTTATTAAGGAAAATATTTGATGATTATGATCGTAGAAAATAATACCTTATCTTTGTCAATTTTACTTGAAGGCAAACATTTGACAGTGTGGTGTAGATTTTATAGCTAATTTTATTATATCAATACAATAACGTTTTATTAAAATTTATGTAAACAATATAGACCTGACAATCACATTAGAAACTAAATAAATAGCAGAGACTGCCATTTGCTACGNAAAATTTATGTAAACAATATAGACCTGACAATCACATTAGAAACTAAATAAATAGCAGAGACTGCCATTTGCTACGTCACCGGCCCATAAATTCAAAGTTAATAAAAAAAAAGTTTAAATGACAGACTTTTTGCCAAGTAAATTAATTATAACCGTAAAAAATTTACAAAAAAATTTCTTTTATTGTTGTATCATTGGTGACTTTGAATTCCCGAGAGGCAAGGATGCCGGATATGCGCACAACTTTTACGCCGACTCAGACTGGGAACACTGACTTGGTGCGAAGATGGTTAGAGTACGCTGTAATTATGAGCGCCTCGTCATCTAAAGTGCACTCTGCGTACATANGTGTTTGTTTACATTTGGTTTTACGAGAAGCCTATTATTTTATACGATGAAAATATTTCCACGTAATATATTCTGATTAAAACTTGGTAAAATAATTGTATAAACGCTTCAAAGCTTACTTACATGACGTGATCGAACATCAAATCATATCCACGTTATTTCACAGTGCTATTGGCATAAAAGCTGTACAATACGGGAACACTGAGAATGGCTGCTGTGGAGATAGGATGCGTACTTTACTCCTTATCACTTCTACATATCCGATGGGTTCAGCCAAACAGAATCTTGTACAACCTTTTCTGTAATGCCTGACTCCACAAAACTTCAAAATTGCCAAGAACAACATGTAAAATCGAATAAAAGCGCATGGAGATAATTAATATAATAGCTATAAAAGAATATTTTTTCCGGTGCTGGGTTATATGGTTTCCCAAAAAATATTTTCCAGCTTTAAAAATGTGGTCCACATAAAATTCAGATAAATGAAACACTTAAAAACAATTTTGCCAGTGACAAATTGTCAAAAATACTTTAAAGTTTTTGTGATCAAAGTTTATTAAGGAAAATATTTGACGATTATGATCGTAGAAAATAATACCTTATCTTTGTCAATTTTACTTGAAGGCAAACATTTGACAGTGTGGTGTAGATTTTATAGCTAATTTTATTATATCAATACAATAACGTTTTATAAAAATTTATGTAAACAATATAGACCTGACAATCACATTAGAAACTAAATAAATAGCAGAGACTGCCATTTGCTACGTCACCGGCCCATAAATTCAAAGTTAATAAAAAAAAAGTTTAAATGACAGACTTTTTGCCAAGTAAATTAATTATAACCGTAAAAAATTTACAAAAAAATTTCTTTTATTGTTGTATCATTGGTGACTTTGAATTCCCGAGAGGCAAGGATGCCGGATATGCGCACAACTTTTACGCCGACTCAGACTGGGAACACTGACTTGGTGCGAAGATGGTTAGAGTACGCTGTAATTATGAGCGCCTCGTCATCTAAAGTGCACTCTGCGTACATATGTGATGTGACATGTCGGTACGGTGACATGTTGGTATCATGCTTACGAACCCTTCGAAGCACAAGGGTATTTTACTCAATGTTACTGTGATAACATAAAGCGAAAAAATGAAANCATGCTTACGAACCCTTCGAAGCACAAGGGTATTTTACTCAATGTTACTGTGATAACATAAAGCGAAAAAATGAAATGTAGTCGCAACAAAAATGTGTGGAAATCCAATAATGTTAAACATTTTGTTAATTTTAAGATATAATCTTAAGTTGTCTCTTAATGATTCCGAAACGAGTGCTTATTTTCTCAGTTATGTGGGCACTACAAAATAATATAGCGTACGAATTTAAAGATCACTAAAGGACTTATATTAACATAACAAAGTATATATTTTTTATTATGAAAGTACGCAGCTTACATTAGCCGCAAGATTGTATAGTTCATCCCAGTCACTCACTGCTGGTAAATTGTTTGTGAATTATAATGCCCATTAATTTTATAGTTATGTGAACATATTGTTCACCTTCAAAAACTATACAAAACTACAGTCACTAAAATGTTAATATAAACCCATCCTGGAATAATTATCCAGTTTCCATGAAAGTTGGCAAGTAGGCACAAAGATGGATACAATTAAAACAAACAGGATTCTTATTTGCGGTGCTTCATGAACATACGTTGTATGAGGGCGATACCGAATAAAAACAGTTCTCAGAACAGCGCCTGTTATTGAAACGCACGATAGTTTTCATACGTGTTTAATGAGCGATAAGCATAGCGGGAAGCCGCACGAAACCTTCGTTCGGTCAGCAGGTGGAGTTTGAAGAGTCTGGATAGTAATACTGCGAAAAGAGGTGTGGATGGCACATCGAAACTCCAGTCATGTCTGTCGTCGAAATTCTAAAGCTTCACTAGAGCACCATATCTCAAACAGAAAAAATTGTTATACAAATATATGGAATCACGATGACCTTTAGGTATTCTGTCGTTAACGCCTCAAATTTGTCACCATTTTCAGTAGTGTTAGCAGAGAGCAACATGGAATGCTGCTTACTGGATATGTATTGTCTATTGCGAATTATCACTTTTTTTTGGAGCTGGAGGTGAGTGGGATGACCACCTTGCCGGAGTTTGGAGTACTGCATGCCAGTGATGCATTACACTTTACAGATGCACATGTCCCGTACTACTAATGCGGATGTCTGAAATGCTGTTGCAAATAATCGTATTTCTCATTGGTAAAGGAAAGAGGGTCATTGAATGGAAGTTGTATGTTAGAGACATACTACTATTCCATGTACTACATTTTCTGACTGAGAGTGCAGCAGCCAGTTCCACCAAGACAACGCTTGCCCTTCAAATAAATTTCTGGTTCCCGAGGGCAGGTGTCATAGTTCAACATTTCTTTTGTCTTCCCGATATCACTTTTCATCGCCCATCCATCATTTGCAGGACCAGATGAGACGCCAGCTTTCTGCATCTCCAAGTGCTCATTATTATGAACATAATTTCTATCGACTCTGGCTAATCAGCATACGGCGTAACGATACGCCGATGTAATGTATTTCTGAAAAAGTAATTACGTTTGCGTTATGAGGAAGTTAGCGCGCGATTCCTTTATGGAAACTGCCCACTTCTGGAAAATTACTTTTGGAACTTTAAATGTACACACATACAAGTGTTGACACATACAGAAAAACAATGTTCTCAGTAACTTTCGTTCCTCGTAGAGCTATCTAAGTATTTTTCTCATATCGCAGTGATTTTCGTGTTGTATTTGCCTGTATAAAACGCATAGTGATCCTGGTGGGTCTTAAGTTTGCCAAGGAAAAAAAAATATAAGCTCCTCATTTATTGTGTACGGGCGTGCACGGCTGTGTTTTAAATTTGTTCCTGCGATAAGCCTGCCAAATTTACATTTTATGCCTGTACACATATTTTTCCGGAGGAGTTAAGCTTAGTTTGGGGTGAAGATTTTCGTACTACAATTTATTTACTGCGAGAATCAATATCAAGAGAAGTAAAATTTTGCTTTACACATGTGTAACCTTTCTTTTTATTTTTCTTTGCTTATTACCCCAGGTGTCCTGGAATCTCAATTGCAATCTTGCATAAATGTTGTGCTAATCAATTTCTCAAATGTTCCTGTTTTAAATGATTGATTAATATCAAATGTCTTAAAACAAGCGGAAGTTGAATATGCAGATCCAATTTCGTTGGAGTTTCTTTATTTTTTATATTCCTATCAAATAAACTTATTTGGGATATTTTGTTTTTGGTGTCGCATTATATAGACTGGCTTTTCCCCACAGAACACACCGATTAATAAAGAAGGCAATCATGCAATTTTATTTTGTTTGAAAGTTTTTTTTTTGCCATTTTAGTATAGAATTACGAACGAAGAATACCATGAAAAATATTTATTGGAAACAAGTTTAAGAATTAATTGCATGGTTTCGCTTCAGTTATAGACTAAATTAACATACGTGATAACGTAGTTGCATGTTTGGTGGCGTTATGCAATTACGGTGTTCTCCAGGTAGTGATTGCACATCTACTCCGGTAAGCGGATACGTAACTCCATTACACAATGTAAATGTGGCTGCACTTTCTCAGTGCCCAATACACATTGCCTCCGTGTATGCTGCAGTAAGTATGTCTCAGTGCTCAGAGACAGGGCAAGCTAGGAAGCAAATTGAACCCAATTAAATATAANTAGAGACAGGGCAAACAAGGAAGCAAATTGAACCCAATTAAATATAATCGTAAATTAACGCCACAACTGCCCCGGTCAATCTGCTCTACTTTATGAAATATAAGATCTTGATTTCGGAGAGGCTATTAACTACGTGATTTGGCTTTAAAAGGCAGCGCAGGGCAATCGTGGGATATAGAGAGTGAATTTATGCAATGTTATAAGCATATGAAATACAACTTTGAGACAAAATATGGAAAATTTACAAGTGCAGAGTTTGTTGCGCACGCATATCGAACTCTTGAATTCCGGTCGTTATTATTTAATACAAACCTATCTCACCACAGTGTACAAGCATGCTCCGCATTTGACGCTAGCCATAAATGACGAATAATTAATTGCCATATTTTTGTTGTAACTTCCAAGCCCTGTCAAAGACATTATGCTCGTTTACCGGTCAAATACATTCAGCATTTCCATGAATAGTTTGTGCACTATGCTAGGTTGGATACCATACCACGATGACACCCTACCGGTACACAGCCAGAGACGTCACGTTTGCCGGGTCCTTCTAACCGATATCGATCTTTGCGCTGCAAAGTAGAGACAACCCAAGACACCATCACGACTGAGGCAGATGGGGCGAAACTCCGGTGTGTTTTGTTTGAAAACGAAAGCGCAGGCGTCCACGGCCCGAAGATGGTATAAGAAGCAAGCCAGATCCGACAACGATGACCGTATTGTGTCTTTATCGTTCCATAAACGACCTCTCCAGAGCAGGAATGAAAGATCACTAAACAACATTCGGAAACGACCCGGGATCGAAGTTCAGACTGCTCGAACCCTGTCATCGCAAAACTACGCATCCCTAAACAAAATAACATCATTCTGCGGTAGGATATAATAGAAATAGTCGAAATTAAAACATACAGCTTTACCATTTACCCTACCAAAATATTTACATCTTATTGAACATGCTAACAAAGAAATTCTCCTAGAAATTCACCAGAGCTGCTACTTTGTCGTTCGCAGTAAAACAGGAAAGATTCGCCACGGATTTAGCCTACTAAAGCTGTTAAGAATGCTTGTGGCAAAGTTATAATAACAGCATACACATTAACATTCCAGGCAGTGCAGACATTATACTAGAACAATCCAAAACCAGCGTATAGATATTAAAACTATTGTGAAAGTTTTCTTCTCTATTGCAGTGCACCAGTGAGAAAAGAGAGAGTGCTTAAAAGTTGACGCCTTCAGTAGGTCCCGTCAACACAGCCACTTGAACTAGCTACAGAGTGGCGCGACTCAGTGTCTTTTATGGCCGGGTATGCTGCAAAGACGCACCACAGCAAAACTCCACTCCAGTTCGAACATGGATACAGGAGAAGAAGCTNTAAAACTTCACTCCAGTTCGAACATGGATACAGGAGAAGAAGCTTTGACCACATCTCTACTCCTGCTGCGATGGTGGTGTCGTAGACGAAAACGATCACTTCTTTCAACATCGACGTACAGTATTTGAAATTTGGGGTGAAAATGTCACACAACTCTTCAGTACAAAAATGTACAACAATGTGCATCACATCTGAAACCCCAAACGCGATTCAATTATAGACCTGTCAGAGTCGAAAAAATCTATCGCAGATGTCATGAGGAGCTGAGTAGCAGTTTATGTGACCATGATCGTGGTTACTGTGATTGACTGTGGCAAGTGGGATGAGGGATGACTCCTCATCAATTATTTACATTTCTTCGCCTTGTATTCTATATTCGCCCTGTATTCTATGATCTTTATTTGGTTAGGTGTTTATTGCGCTATCTTGACTGCCAGTGGCAATAAAATCTTTTATATATTTTAGGAAAACACATTTTAAATTTTATATACACAACGTCTTGGATCAGTTGATATTGGAAAAGTTGCTGCAAATTTTGTCTCCAGGTTAAAATAAAACAAAATGGCGTTTGTATGTAACAATTTCATTCTAATTAAGTCCTGTGTTCCTTTTTTGCTTCATTTGTGGTACTAATAAAAATCCAAGTAATACATTTGTATAAGTTTGAAAACAATTATTAAAATTTAATTTTGTTACATAAAGTAGCGTTTCATAAAATCG
>NQII01000419.1:829098-894259 GCA_002778355.1 Clitarchus hookeri
CATCTCGCGTGTGTTCGATACCTGTGTTACTTTATCACTAGTTCATGCATCACCTGTGTAGGATCACTCCGCTAGACATCCCAGCTGATGATGCAACCTACCCCGCCACAGCTACAGTCAAATGCATACACCTATAACACCGCCTTATATCTCAAAAAGTGCTTGTCAGGTTTTAAAAATAATCACGTCACTGAACTTGCAGCTTATTAACATTTTACGGCATAAGGAGAAATGGGTATATTTTCATATAAATATCAAAGTTGATACTGATGTCTCAGTACTTACTTACATCTCACAACAGCCATAGACTGCGTCTTATGAGCCCCGTAGTGCCTTTTACGAATTAAAAATAAAAATTTTGATACTTTCAGTGATTCAGAAGATATTTGGGATGAAAATCTTAGCTGAATAATACGGTTTAACAATATTTTCAATACATGAAAAATGTAATATTATAATGAAAACGTACCTAGTAGGACTTGGCAATTTTATATACTGCATTTAAATTTGGTAACTCACGTTTGGTTTGCATGTACGAGTGGTACACATGCCATCTGCTAGCGAATCCAATGAAGCTTCAACGTGATGTACTTTGGAGAAAAGGTTTTCTTTTTCAATGTTCACTGCTGTCATGGTAAAGTGAAAATTTTATATCGGTGCACAATTTAAATTAGAATTTTCTTTAAAAATGCATGTCCGATATGTAACTTACAATACTTTTTAATGCAATTTTCAAACATAGAATACGATTTATTTAAATAAATGTAATTATTTACATTGCATTGCTTTATGTATTTCAGATGAGTCCTCGATTCTTCATACTAACATCGTGTCCGAGGCAAGTTGAGCAGCTTTATGGGTGGACGATAGAGGGGGAATGGGTGAGGTGGGAGTGAGAGGTCGTGACAACATGAAGGACCACGTTAGAGGGGCGAGGGGGATAGTTTGGCAGTCACTGGTGAAGGGATGGGAGGAGTGATTGCGGAGTTACAGGACTGTGGCGTTGGAGTGTGGGATTATGGGACTGGAGGTTGGTGTGTGAGTCGTTGCAGAGGGACAGGGAGATGGGGACACGCCTATTTCATCCAATATTGCAGCCATGTAAGTGTAGTACAGGCAGAAGAATCGTTACATAATAATTAGGCTATCATAACAGAATTCCTCTTATAAACATTATTAATTGCACTTTAAAATTTTTAAGTTAAAATACGTTCAAAGTGAAAATGTATTTAGTATATTTTTATTTATAATAATATCCTTGTCGCTCACTGCATCTTTTCTTTTTTTCCGATGTTTGTGTACCCTCCTCAGCCACACTGAGTAGCACTCGGCCACATTGACAAAAAATACTTTTTACAGGTTTTTTCAAATTTTGAACTTGTAGAAGAAGGGGGGATGAGGAAAAATTCAGGGGCGAATTGGAAATTTAAAGTAAAAAATAAGAAAGAGTTTTGGGGATAATGTAAAATTTTAATTTAATGGCAGCCATTTTGTGACTTCATTTAAAGTTGTGTATGGCTCAACAGCTCTACTGCCGACAGCTATTGTCAAGAAATCGGCAATACACATCTACTAATATATTTTTGTACTGGCATTTCTTTCATTTTAATTTCTTTATTTCAAATGTCATGATACGGATTCTTTCTGAAGAAGTAGATATATCCTTACATATCTCTCTTCATAAATTTTTAAATACATAGCATATATGGAGAATTACTCCACAGATGTTTTTTACAATTCAGAAGTACAGTTTTAAGTGAGGTGTGTAATATAATTTCCCAAATTAAAATCTGTTACACTATCACTGTACTTAAAAATACGACCTTCATTAAGATATGTACCCGGGTATCTAGAGAAAAGATTGGCATTACCACAAATAATGTCGTGATTGGAGTAACACTGCAGCAATTTAAATATCGGATATTGGGATGAGCGATTATAATCATATTTTGATCATTACCGCATGTTATATTGCTATAGACGTAATACATACCTATGGATTTATGCATCGTGGATTTATACTGCTACACTCTTACACCTAGAAGTTTCCACTCACAGAGTATTATAAATACAAAAAAACATGTATTTAATAAAAATTGTTTTCTATAACAGTTAGTGCCATGATATTCCTAAATAAATTATGGGTGGCTTACAGATATACAATGAAGAGCCAAGAAAACTGCTACACCTGCCTAATATCGTGTAGGGCCCTAGCGAGCACGCAGAAGTGCCGCAAGACGACGTGGCAAGGATTCGACTAATGTTTGAAGGTATGCAGGAGGCAATTCACACCATGAATCCTGCAGGGCAGTTCACAAATACATATCGGTGCGAGGTGGTGGGGATCTCTTCTGAACAGCACGTTGCAAGGCATCCCAGATATGCTCAATAATGTTCATGTCTGGTGATTTAGGTGGCCAATGGAAGTGTCTAAAGTCAGAAGAATGTTCCTGGAACCACTCGGTAGCAACTCTCGACGTGTGGGGTGTCACATTGTCCTGCTGAAATTGTCCGCGTCCGTCGGAATGCACAATGGACATGAATGGGTGCAGGTGATCGGAGAGGATGCTTACGTATCTGTCACCTGTCANGTGTGGAAAGCTACACGTCATGCCATGGCGACACCGAGTGGCATCGCGTCGAAAACAAGCCAATAAACTAGCATTGAAGAATGGCACCCCACCACTCGTCGCCTGTGCATTGATGAGTGAGAGATGTTATATTAAAGTGGACTGTGAAACATACACGATCGTTCGGTAAATTAATTGTAATCAAGCTATGTACATCAAATTAAACACACGTTTTATTTGTCTGTAACATCAACAACAACGCCAACAAACAACCTTTCGCGTGTGTTCGATACCTGTGTTACTTTATCACTAGTTCATGCATCACCTGTGTAGGATCACTCCGCTGGACATCNTCGCGTGTGTTCGATACCTGTGTTACTTTATCACTAGTTCATGCATCACCTGTGTAGGATCACTCCGCTGGACATCCCAGCTGATGATGCAACCTACCCCGCCACAGCTACAGTCAAATGCATACACCTATAACACCGCCTTATATCTCAAAAAGTGCTTGTCAGGTTTTAAAAATAATCACGTCACTGAACTTGCAGCTTATTAACATTTTACGGTATAAAGAGAAATGGGTATATTTTCATATAAATATCAAAGTTGATACTGATGTCTCAGTACTTACTTACATCTCACAACAGCCATAGACTGCGTCTTATGAGCCCCGTAGTGCCTTTTACGAATTAAAAATAAAAATTTTGATACTTTCAGTGATTCAGAAGATATTTGGGATGAAAATCTTAGCTGAATAATACTGTTTAACAATATTTTCAATACATTAAAAATGTAATATTATAATGAAAACGTACCTAGTAGGACTTGGCCATTTTATATACTGCATTTAAATTTGGTAACTCATGTTTGGTTTGCATGTACGAGTGGTACACATGCCGTCTGCTAGCGAATCCAATGAAGCTTCAACGTGATGTACTTTGGAGAAAAGGTTTTCTTTTTCAATGTTCACTGCTGTCATGGTAAAGTGAAAATTTTATATCGGTGCACAATTTAAATTAGAATTTTCTTTAAAAATGCATGTCCGATATGTAACTTACAATACTTTTTAATGCAATTTTCAAACATAGAATACGATTTATTTAAATAAATGTAATTATTTACATTGCATTGCTTTATGTATTTCAGATGAGTCCTCGATTCTTCATACTAACATCGTGTCCGAGGCAAGTTGAGCAGCTTTATGGGTGGACGATAGAGGGGGAATGGGTGAGGTGGGAGTGAGAGGTCGTGACAACATGAAGGACCACGTTAGAGGGGCGAGGGGGATAGTTTGGCAGTCACTGGTGAAGGGATGGGAGGAGTGATTGCGGAGTTACAGGACTGTGGCGTTGGAGTGTGGGATTATGGGACTGGAGGTTGGTGTGTGAGTCGTTGCAGAGGGACAGGGAGATGGGGATACGCCTATTTCATCCAATATTGCAGCCATGTAAGTGTAGTACAGGCAGAAGAATCGTTACATAATAATTGGGCTATCATAACAGAATTCCTCTTATAAACATTATTAATTGCACTTTAAAATTTTTCAGTTAAAATACGTTCAAAGTGAAAATGTATTTAGTATATTTTTATTTATAATAATATCCTTGTCGCTCACTGCAGCTTTTCTTTTTTTCCGATTTTTGTGTACCCTCCTCAGCCACACTGAGTAGCACTCGGCCACATTGACAAAAAATACTTTTTACAGGTTTTTTCAAATTTTGAACTTGTAGAAGAAGGGGGTGATGAGGAAAAATTCAGGGGCGAATTGGAAATTTAATGGAAAATTTTAATTTAATGGCAGCCATTTTGTGACTTTATTTAAAGTTGTGTATGGCTCAACAGCTCTACTGCCGACAGCTATTGTCAAGAAATCGGCAATACACATCTACTAATATATTTTTGTACTGGCATTTCTTTCATTTTAATTTCTTTATTTCAAATGTCATGATATGGATTCTTTCTGAAGAAGTAGATATATCCTTACATATCTCTCTTCATAAATTTTAAATACATAGCAAATATGGAGAATTACTCCACAGATGTTTTTTACAATTCAGAAGTACAGTTTTAAGTGAGGTGTTAGAAAATATTCTAAACAAAAGAGTCTGCACTACAAATCGTCCCAGTAAAAATGTATAAATAATGTCCTTCAGAACTGTGTGTAATATAATTTCCCAAATTAAAATCTGTTACACTATCACTGTACTTAAAAATACGACCTTCATTAAGATATGTACCCGGGTATCTAGAGAAAAGATTGGCATTACCACAAATAATGTCGTGATTGGAGAAACACTGTAGCAATTTAAATATCGGATATTGGGATGAGCGATTGTAATCACATTTTGATCATTACAGAATGTTATATTGCTATAGACGTAATACATACCTATGGATTTATGCATCGTGGATTTATACTGCTACACTCTTACACCTAGAAGTTTCCACTCACAGAGTATTATAAATACAAAAAAANATGCATCGTGGATTTATACTGCTACACTCTTACACCTAGAAGTTTCCACTCACAGAGTATTATAAATACAAAAAAACATGTATTTAATAAAAATTGTTTTCTATAACAGTTAGTGCCATGATATTCCTAAATAAATTATGGGTGGCTTACAGATATACAATGAAGAGCCAAGAAAACTGCTACACCTGCCTAATATCGTGTAGGGCCCTAGCGAGCACGCAGAAGTGCCGCAAGACGACGTGGCAAGGATTCGACTAATGTTTGAAGGTATGCAGGAGGCAATTCACACCATGAATCCTGCAGGGCAGTTCACAAATACATATCGGTGCGAGGTGGTGGGGATCTCTTCTGAACAGCACGTTGCAAGGCATCCCAGATATGCTCAATAATGTTCATGTCTGGTGATTTAGGTGGCCAATGGAAGTGTCTAAAGTCAGAAGAATGTTCCTGGAACCACTCGGTAGCAACTCTCGACGTGTGGGGTGTCACATTGTCCTGCTGAAATTGTCCGCGTCCGTCGGAATGCACAATGGACATGAATGGGTGCAGGTGATCGGAGAGGATGCTTACGTATCTGTCACCTGTCAGAGTCGTATCTAGACGTATCAGGGGTCCCATTTCACGCCAACTGCACACGCCCATAGCATGACAGAGCCTCCACCAGCTTTAACAGTCCCCTGTTGACATGAAGGGTCCATGGATTCATGAGGATGTCTCCATACCCGTACACGTCCATCGGCCCGATACAATTGGAAACGAGACTCGTCAGACCAGGCAGCGTGTTTCCGGTCATCAACAGTCCAAAGGTGGTTTTGGTGGGCCCAGGCGTGGCGTAAAGCTTTGTGTCGTGCAGTCAACAACGGTACACGAGTGGACCTTCGGCTCCGAAAGCCCATATCAATGATGGTTCGTTGAATAGTTCACACGCTGGCACTTGTTCATGCCCCAGCATTGAAATCTGCGCCAATTTGAGAAAGGGTTGTACGTCTGTCACGTTTAATGATTCTCATCAGTCGTCGTTTGTCCCGTTCGTTCACAATCTTTTTCCGGCCGCAGCGATGTCGAAGATTTGATGTTTTACCGGATTCCCGATATTCATGGTACACTCGTGAAATGGTCGTACGCGAAAATCTAAATTTTATCGCTACCTCGGAGATGATGTGTCCTATATATCGTGCGCCGACTATAACACCACGTTCAAACTCACTTAAATCTTGATAAACTGCCATTGTAGCCGCAGTAACCGATCTAGCCACTTTGCCATACGCTTGCTGTCTTATATAGGTGCTGCCGACCGCATCGCGTTACTCTGATTGGTTCCATACCTCTGTTGTCTGCATACGCACGCTTATACCGGTTTTTTTTTGGCTCTCTAGTGTATATAGAGACAGATATTTGCTCACTCTTATCATCTTATGTCTGTCTTTCCCAGGAAAGTTGGCGGTAAACATAAATATTGCATAAATAAGTGTTTTGGGGAGAATTATTCATGGCCAACAAACGCGATAATACATTGCACTGACGTAAGTATTGACTTGGTTCTGAAGTCTCTGAGAGTTATGCACCTTTTTCTGTACATCGCTTCTAATACAAATAATACATAAAGTTGCATTAGAATAATTGTCAGGCAAGTGTTTCAGATGACAATAGATCAATCCTACCAAAGAATTGTTGTATATAAATTTTGATAGTTGGATATTTCATTTACTGTATTATAAAATATATATATATATTGATACTTGTATTTTACATTTATTAGTGGGTTATATATTTTAAGTATCAATCTAACTATTCAATGCAAATACTCATTTATTATTTGTATGCAAATGTAGAGCATGTTAGTAAGTTACATTAGAAACTTTTTTCTGATAGTTATTTGTTGGATTACCTCGGATAGCATTGTGTCGAACTCATCAGTTCATTCAACTGAATTACAGCTTGCAGAATACTACTAGGTTACTTGATTGTGAATTTGGGGAGATGTATATACAAAATTTGTACAGTTAATTAGTTCAGTATCTTATATCGTTTTACTTATTTCTGATTATATTTAACGTGAAAGGTACTTAATTATATACTAAAATTACCAAATATTATTTATGTATTTCCACCTAGGCGAACCGGGTTCGATTCCCGGCGGGGTCACCCGGATTTTCGCACGTAAGATTCATACCGGACGATGCCGCTGGTCGGCGGGTTTTCTTGGGGATCTCCTGTTTCCCCGCCCTTGCATTCGGGTGCTGCTTCATATCACCTCACTTCACTCTCATCGCCTTTAAAAATGTCGATGTTAAGAGCCTCACATATCTTTCTCTGCTCAATTTATGTCTTTGAAGTTTACCAATTGGATAGTGCCTTGAGCAAAAGTATTAATGTATAATTCGAAACTATAAAATATTACCTCATGCACAGAAGTAAACCTTTTTGTATGTAGAGTTCAAGGCCAAAAGGAGATACGCACAGAAACGTGGACAGTCTCGTGTCCGAGATTAAAGTATTGGCTAACCGCACTATTGAGACACCATTCTGCCATTCGGGTCCTCCTCGCGATGTGGGTAATGAAAAGTGAGTTTTTTAGTCAAATGCATACGATGAATGTCACAAAATACCTGTGTGCTCCTTAAAAAAAACCTTTCTCCAGTTGTTACAGAGAGTGGGATCACAGACCACTTCTTGTATGGGTTTCCCATCTCGTGGGCGGCGCGTGCGGATTTTCCGCGCGCACGGCGGGCAATCCTGGATAATGCCGAGGAAGGAAAGAAGAGCGCTCTAGATCAAAGCCTGGCGCACTATCCGGACCGTGGGCCGCCCAATCCGCCGTTGTATCTACTCTTGGCCCTTGCTCCATTCTTCGCTCTGGTTTTTTATTAAGTTTCTTAGAGTTTCCGTTCTACTGGGCCACCCGAAACCACACGAGGCAGCTGCTAGCGACCTGGGCAATACTTAACTGCTCTTATGGACTTCCGATAACGTACATACTATCTTCAGAATATGCCATTCTATATTTAACTTCCGCGAGTGTATTATACCTTATCCATTTGCAAAATTCACTGCAAAAGTTCCATGTGTTTAAAATCATCTTCAATTTCATGTAGACTACTTTCTTAAGTTATCTTCTTTTTCCTTGTATGTCAGTTCCGCGTTTCGCCAATTTTGAACATGTATCTATCTACCTTCTCTTCTCATGAACAGGAATTTATCTGCACGAAGTGTAATTTAGTTTTATGTTGTATTTTATTTAAGTCGTGTCTTTTTACGGGTTGTAATACCGCACGTTTTAAAATAATATTCTCTGAATAAAACCACTTATTATATCACAATGCGACGTACACACAAACTTTCTGCACACGTCCTCAGTGTTGACTCAAGTTGAAATGAAGTGATACTTCGCGTCGTATTAAAATTGTTATGCAATTTTACTCCATTTCATTTAAGTACATCANAAGTTGAAATGAAGTGATACTTCGCGTCGTATTAAAATTGTTATGCAATTTTACTCCATTTCATTTAAGTACATCACATTTTGACTTTTAATTTGACCAACCTACACAGTATGTAAACAGTAAATGCTCTCTTCTCCGGTCAGTGAAATGTTTCCAGCTTGGTAATTACCATTGTACAGATGATACCTGTCGTCACGTTTACGCGAGCACCTTACTGGTGTCGAAATATGTTATAGTTAGCTTTCATTAAGCATAGTTAGTTGTAGATGTGCCTTTATAGTAGTTGTTATTGTGTGAAATGTGATACTATTGGCACGTGTATGACTTGATCCACCATTTTCTGTACCGTCGTGAAGTATGTACCACAATTTATTTACGTTATGAAGTTTAAGTTTGTTAATTTCGGGAAATCCGTGAAGTGTTGCATGTACTGAATAATTCCACAAATAAATTATTTTGTATCAGCGGGAGACGAACGTGTCCAAGTNCCGTGAAGTGTTGCATGTACTGAATAATTCCACAAATAAATTATTTTGTATCAGCGGGAGACGAACGTGTCCAAGGATTGCTATATAACATGTGTTCAGGAGTTTGGAATTACAAATATTAAGTCAGTGTCATTTTTATGTAACTTATTCCTAAAGAGTTATTAGAATGAATGATTTGTACGTGGCATAAAAACCATAAGTTAAACTTTTTGCTCAGAAATGCAAAAATTATTAATTTTTTATATGGAAAGTTAAAGGAGAGTAAGATTAATTTCATTAAAACTATTTACGTACTAATTGTGTGCATTACTCGCATCCGTACCAAAAACAAAATGTTTTTTTGCGTTTAATGTTCCTTATAATAAATAGGTAGTTACAATAAGCCAAATTGGTTAACATCACTAAGTAAACAGTTATTTAACAAATAACAATGAAAAATTACATTTAAACGATAATTTATAAATATTAGGTTAAACTAAAAAGCAAGAAATAAGTTTTCTAATTACAAAAAATTACAACAAAGAATAAGTATTTAGACATTACGTAATTACAATTACAACTAGGAAGCTATATTTAATGCAACTACTTTCGTGTACATAGTCGTACGTATATTTTAATATTAGCATCCCAAATTGTTGTTATTTTATTTATACAAGTTGGAGTCGTAGTCCTTCCAAAAATTAAGGTTAACATTTTCTTTTCACTTTAATTTATAAGGTTTCATTCATATTCTTACATTCGTACCTTTTTTCATAACATGTACTCTATTTCATTAGTCCTTTATTTTAAATTAACCTACGTTTTCCTTGCTTTAGTTGTTTTGAGCTTTTTTTAGTTACTTTTGGCCAGGTTTTATTTCACATTTTTCTGTTATTTGTTACAATTCGTCAGTTTTCATTCATTTCTTCAAATTTCCAGCACTTATTTAAATTATTTTTCACTCAATTTTTTTCGAATTGACTCAATTTTGTTACATTTTGCATGCATTCTTTTCACTTTACTCTATTTCGTTTGGTTTTACTCAATTTTGATAATGATCGCATGTTTGCATTGTTTTTTACGCGTTTTTGTTCTTCTTTAAGCAATGTTGTTTAGTTTGGCTTAATCTCATTATTTTTCACTCATTTATGTTGTTTAAATTTTCTATGTCATTTATTTTTAATTCAGATTCTTTAAATTTTCTAATTCGCGTCCTTAATATATGGCTGACTAGTATTATCTTCAATCGTCGCTACTCAGTATCATTCGCGAGGTAGACAAGTATTGACATTACCTGTGCCGGAGGACTTATAATTTTAGGCTCTACCGCTGGGATGTCTCCAAATCCGCTTAAAATAAATATAATAAACATTTTAGATCCTAATATTAAAATAAACGTACAAAAAGTAATGCAAGTAGTTGCGTTAATGGTACATCATTATTTACAATTGNAGATCCTAATATTAAAATAAACGTACAAAAAGTAATGCAAGTAGTTGCGTTAATGGTACATCATTATTTACAATTGTTTTCACGTGAATATTTAAATATTTCTTCTTTATAAATTTTATATATACAAAACTGTTTCTCGCTTTTAGTTCAACATTTTATGTGCAAACTATAGTACATATGTACACTTTGTCGTCTGTTGTTTGCTAAAGCGTTTTTTATTTCGTCATTTTTAGTATTTTGTGTTACGTCGCTCACTGAGAAATAAGCCATCAACTTTGCGGGATTACTCGTTTTTCCGCCTGCATATGTGTATAAATCGGGTATGCTATAGTAGACGAGAACACGTCTTGCATAGTAGGAATATTATACATCGTATAGTAAAGAATTCCTCTATGTCAGTGGTAGTGAAGAACAACATAGTACATAATTATAATTGGTAATAGTATTCTACAGCATGGTCGGTGACACAAAGGTTTATATTTAAAATAGTTTCATAAAGAATAACTATTTAGATATTCACCCACTTTTTCTAATACTGATCTGTATATGTGGCATCACCAGTAAAGTAACGTAACCAAAGAGTTTCGTTGAAAACACAAAGCTGTATCCCACGAAGGCATATACGTTAATAATGAATGTTCGCAGGCTTACATAGACCTCTAAGTCAATGATGATTGGAAACTAGTCCTGCGAAGCCGTTAGTATTTTGGCTTTCGTTCTAGGCTCGTCACTTTTTTATTATCACCATTAAATAATTCTGTAACTATTTCATTGTTATTAACTTATTTCATTTATGACTCATTAATCCCTAACAAAATCCGGAATCCTCTTGTCAATNAACTATTTCATTGTTATTAACTTATTTCATTTATGACTCATTAATCCCTAACAAAATCCGGAATCCTCTTGTCAAGATCTTTCATTTAATGCCCACTAAGTCCGACATTGTGATTTATAATGTTTGCCAAAATCACATTTTTTACTTATATCTAGAGAAATTTACTATATAGTTATATATTTTCGTTATATGTATTTTTTTGTACCTTTTGCCGGGATCTATCCTTTGATGCTCATATTTCTGGGGTTTGAAAAAAAAAATGAGTCCTACATTATGGCTGCTAGCGTCCTTCATATTAATAATTTAATAACGTCACCTATCTTATACCCACAATGTCAAGACAAATCCAACGATACCTCATTGGTCAGAATTGGTCCAGACGTCTGAGCTCTTGAGTGAAACTAATTAACACCAATACATAACTACACAAGAAAAAAACATTACCTGTATTTTGGCTTCGATGTATTCGGTTGATAATACAAAATATTAAGAGAAAAATATCTAACTGAAATTTTCCTAAGTAAACAACTTTTAATATTTATTTACATTTAATAATATGAAAGAACCAAAGATGCAAGAGAGGAGGGGCGGGGAGTATAAAGTAAGATAAATTATAAATTTTTAAATGAAATTTGTTGTTAGATTGTGACGCTTGTACCCTGATAGTTTAACGAACGCGCTAAATTTTGATCGTTAAAAATATTCTTTACAATAGTGTTAAATTTATTTCGAAAAAAGTTGTGGAATCATGCGGGACTTATTCGATAACCTTGAAGTTGAGTAAATATGCAAACAGTTGATTGATGTGTTAACTAAAGTTAGCTACAACGGCTTTGGCTCGTGCGTATACGCCTGAGAGGACACTGCTGCCGATTTTAGTGTCGCTAACAGTCCTTAGAACAATGCACATCAAATTACAAGCGCGTTACTTGCAGATAATTAAGCGATTGTCATAAGAACAAGCTTCTCCAGTCAGCAGTTTGAACAACTGCCGGAGTTTGAGAGTGGCTGAAGAAAAGGATTCACAGAAGAAGTGTGCACTTACATGCAATGGAACCGTTATGGATGACCCCGACAGATCACAAAAAAAGAGAGCTTGATTGTCTGACAAGCCGGGACATGGCCAGCGGCTTCATATCCACCACCCACCGACATGTGACAACATCGTTAGAGCACTGTATCTCTACGAGAAGCATTTCCATACGCCTAAGCACAGGCAAATCTGCCATCCCAATGATGTTACATTCTCGGAAATTAGGGCCTTGAAATATTTACTTTAGTTTACAGTGGTATTAGCAGAGAGTAATGTGATGACATTGCACCTTTAATACCGAATGACGCGTTGTTTCGGGAACAGATGAAACAGTGCTAGAGTTTGAAGGACCGCAGGTGAGCGCTCTAAACGCTTCCTTACTTTCCAGAGACACACGCCCCTTGCTACTGGCGTGACTTATATCGCTTCAAATCACAGTTCGCCAGTGATAGTGTTACGAAAGTTAGTTAATGCACAGTACCACAATGAATAAATCCTAAGGTCTCATTTGCTAACGTTCCTAACTTAGTGACAAAGACCAAGTCAGCTAACAACTGTGGCTCTTTAGTTGTATTTAGTTTAGCTCTAGGACCTACACAATTTGCTTATTTTTTTTTACAAAAATACCATGTTACGTAACTTTTTACGATGAAACTTCTTTCAAAACAGTCATGTCATAAAGCTGCTTAAAATCATAAAAGGCATACAAATAAACTACAAAAGTGTTATTAAGATCGGTAAAAAATTAATTCCCTGTTACTTATCATTTAGCCGATTATATGAAAATTAAATACGTAAATTGTAATTATAGGTTACCACATTCAGCAAAAAGACAACCATTTTGGTAAAATATTAAAAGCAGTGAAAATTATTTCAGACTCTAATGAGAAACATGATTACCAATATCAAAGATACATGTCAACGTGGTAAAAATTCGGAAAATTTTACAGACTTTGAACATGGACTTAAGATATTTTTATTAGCAGCAATGATACCATTATCATCGAAATATTTCAGATACATTTATGATGATAAATATTTAAGATACATTTTTTGATGATAAATATTTTAAGAACCATATAAAATACAGTCTCAAGGCAAGATATTTATACGATTTTCTTGATACGTTATAATAATCTAGTAACCAAGATGGAAGGAGGGGCGAAAAGTTGCCGCTCATCAAATCCAATAAAAAATTGATACTAATATAAATAGAATAATTTTAAAGNAAATATAAATAGAATAATTTTTAAGTCCAATCATTACGGATCTATAAAAAAATTGAACACAAAAAGTATATATAAAATAATTAAAAATATTTTACTTTACGATGAACTAAGCCCGAAACTAAATTGATTTAAGAGTGTTAAAAAAAAAATTCAAAATTGATAAATGTGGTCACAAAAAATTTTTCTTAATGATTTTATTTTCAATTGCACTTATAATTTTTAAATAAAATTTTAGTATTTTAGTGCCATAAAGCTTATAAAAATCCAACAAGGGACAAGATAAATTATTGAATTAACTACAAGGTTATTTAAAATGTTCAGAAATTATTATTAATAAACTTGTAAATTGATATCTGCCACACCCTTGTCATGGTACTGCATACAGGTACAGTATTATAAATTATACTATTGACATTTTCTACTAAATAATTTAGGGTGACATACATAAAATAAATTTTAGCAGCTAAATTTTACCATTTAAAAAACTACAAAAACTTTTGATTGTATGAACTTTGAAGTTAAGCCAAATGAGATAAAATCACCATATAAGTATAGAATTTATTTGCTTATAATTAAGGTACATAAAGATAGTAAAGTTAAAAATTCCATAAAAATGCAAAGAAGAAATTTAATATCAAGAATAATTTGGAATACACTAAATAAAAAATTAACGGTATGCATCAATATTATAAGATACATAGAAAAATATATTAAATATATGAAATAAATTAATTCCGACGTGGTATTTAATTGTTTCGGTATTTATTTGGTTTGCTGTATTAAATATAACTCACGAGCTAGATTTCCAAAATAATAATGACACTTTGTAGGAAATGATATACCTGGGCGAAAACAAATAGTAATTGCAGAACAAATGTAATACCTTTCGACGCTGGTATGCTAATATAGCTGTTGATAACGGACATATTAGTAGTATAAAAAATCTTGACTACATAAATATTTATCAATTATGCAAATAATTTTTATATACTGTATTTTGAATTTGGAATATCGGAGAAAAACATATTATTACATGGAGATTTTCTTTCAAACCAAAACATACGTATAAAATATTAATAATATTATGTAATTCACAACGCACATGAAACAACTGTTAAAATATGGATTAATATTAACGTCAGTGCACGGTGTATTAAAATTTAAACACAGTAATTTGGTTTAAAATGCAGTTATATTAATTTAAACTTGAGAAATAAGGCAAATAGTAACATTTAGAAAAACATTTCCAAATTGGTGAATAATATTTAAATGGTAAAACCATGAGCAACATACATATTTAATTTTTTGCCAGATTATGCCATACTAAAAACACTACGGATGTGGCTGTGTTGCGGACACGGCCACAGGTTTTACGTGAATATGTTTGATGGCGGTGATATTTTCTTTGGGTTACAATGAAGAGCCAAAACAACTGGTACACCTGCCTAATATCGTGTAGGGCCCCCGGCGAGCACGCAGAAGTGCCGCAAGACGACGTGGCATGGACTCGACTAATGTTTGAAGGTATACAGGAGGCAATTCACACCATTAATCTTGCAGGGCAGTTCACAAATCAATAGGAGTGCGAGGCGGTGGAGATCTCTTCTGAACAGCACGTTGCAAGGCATCCCAGATAGGCGCAATAATGTTCATGTCTGATGATTAAGGTGGCCAATGGAAGTGTCTAAAGTCAGAAGAGTGTTCCTGGAGCCACTCAGTAGACACTCTCGACGTGTGGGGTGTCGCATTGTCCTGCTGAAATTGTCCACGTCCGTCGGAATGCACAATGGACATGAATGGGTGCAGGTGATCGGACAGGATGCTTATGTATCTGTCACCTGTCAGAGTTGTATCTAGACGTATCAGGGGTCCCATTTCACACCAACTGCACACGCCCCATACCATGACAGAGCCTCCACCAGCTTGAGCAGTCCCCTCATGACATGTAGGGTCCATGGATTCATGAGGATGTCTCCATACCCGTACACGTCCATCCGCCCGATACGATTGGAAACGAGACTCGTCAGACCAGGCAACGTATTTCCAGTCATCAACAGTCCAATGGCGGTGTTGGCGTACCCAGGTGAGGCGTAAAGCTTTGTGTCGTGCTGTCAACAACGGCACGCAAGTGGGCCTTCGGCTCTGAAAGCCCATATCAATGATGGTCCGTTGAATAGTTCGCACGCTGGTACTTGTTGATGCCCCGGCATTGAAATCTGCGCAAATTTGAGAAAGGGTTGCACGTCTGTCACGTTTAATGATTCTCGTCATTCGTCGTTTGTTCCATTCGTTCACGATCTTTTTCCGGCAGCAGCGATGTCGAATATGTGATTTTTTCCGGATTCCCGATATTCACGGTACATTCGTGAAATGGTCGTACGCGAAAATCCTAATGTTATCGCTACCTCAGAGATGCTGTGTCCCATCTCTCGTGCGCCGACTATAACCCCACGTTCACTCACACTTAAATGTTAATAAACTGCCATTGTAGCCGCAGTAACCGATCTAGCAACTTTGCCAGACTTTTATTGTCTTATATAGGCGCTGCCGACCGCATCGCGTTACTGTGATTGGTTCCATACCTCTATTATTTGCATACGCACGCTTATACCAGTTTTTGCGGCTCTCCAGTGTATGACAATAAAATAAAGTAACGAAACGGTTACATTGTTTTTANGTTATTTGCATATGCACGCTTATACCAGTTTTTGCGGCTCTCCAGTGTATGACAATAAAATAAAGTAACGAAACGGTTACATTGTTTTTNGCACGCTTATACCAGTTTTTGCGGCTCTCCAGTGTATGACAATAAAATAAAGTAACGAAACGGTTACATTGTTTTTATGGCAGAAACCGTTAGACCTAGACGAGGTATTTCGTATGGCACAAATGTAAGCGTTCTAGCATATCAGAGTAGTGAGATATACTGGCCGGAAATGTTTGCCCAAGACAAAAATTGGTTTGAGCCGCCGCGGGTCCCCGCCCGTGTCTCGCGCATGCGCCGCGCCAACTCAAAGTCAAGCTAACATCATCGTCCATCACTTAGGACGAGACAACATTTTTTTAAATTGTATTACTAGGCGCGAAATTATAGTGTCAGAAAGGATCGCTCTGGAATCGTTTCATCACCGTTTCCGTCTAGGTAGCCCATGAAAAGCTCAGATTTTAAAAACGTATTCACATCTAAACTACGTAAGTCGTAATGTCAACTTAATAACCAGGAACTGTAAATTAATTTTCTTTGCGAATTTAAATTCTTCGAGGTTTTACTTGAGAGCCATTTCCGGATTCGAGTTCACGTTCGCTAAATTTAACTTTTATTTATATTTATTATTGCATAGAAAAAAAAATAAGTTCACGTTATAATTCATACTGCAAGACAAGTGGAGTGTATGAGAGATATTTAGAAGTCGAGGAATTGGTGAAAGTTAAGGGCGTGGCAACGACGGAACTGAACGGAAGGTGAAATGTAGCTCTCCGAGATACCCACGGCAACGTCCGACAAGTTTCCCGCATGCGGGAAACCCGGGTTTGATCCCGCCGGGTAGGTTTATATACACGTGTGTATGTGTGTGTATCGCAAAACATACCGACATATTTTGATAGGTTATTTCTGAGGCGGAAATTTAAAGCTTAGGATAAGCAACCCATGGTCCAGGTCAAATAGCAAGAGTGGGAGGCGCTTCCGATTTTGAGAAAAATTACAATTTATTGTCATGTATAGGAAAACGCCTGCGGGACAGAAACAAAGTAATGGTTAATAATGTTTTAAACCGCAATGATTAGTAAAGTGAATGTGGTGTATATGTAAAGAAAGTGTTTAATTACAGACTTTCGCGGGCTCGGCAAACTGTGGAATGCTCTTTTGGTATCCTTGCTTCGCGTTTTCGTGTTTTTCGTTCACCTTTTGAATGTAAAGTANCATGTAAAGAATGTGTTTAATTACAGACTTCCACGGGCTGGGCAAACTGTGGAATGCTCTTTTGGTATCCTTGCTTCGCGTTGTCGTGTTTTTCGTTCACCTTTTGAATGTAAAGTAAGCACTGTAGTGAAAATGGTAAAATCAGCTTGCGTGCTGCACAGCTACTTGAGAAATTATCCTGTCTTGCAAACTGGAGGTGACAGCATCGAACTGGATTTGGCACAGTACCAATTACGTCCACTGCATCAAACCAATGCCCGAAGTGGATCTCAAGCTTCTCTGGTTCGTAAAAATGTCATGGAATATTTAAATTCACCGGTAGGAATTGTCCTCTGGCAGAGGGATTGCGTATTAAAAGGAGAGTACTGACAATACGTATGAAAAATGCTGTGCAAACAAAACAATTGTCAATGCGATATTCATTTGAAGTTGACAAAACAAATTGCATCAGCTTTACAATTTTATAAACTGATGGAGAAGGTAGTTATTTTAATACATTTACGTTACGAATAAATGTATTAGTGTAAATGAATGTGTACTGCACTTAGTAATCAAATGTTTGTATTTAAAATGTCAAGCAAAAAACAAATTTAAATAAACAATGTATAAAAACTTAACAGATTGCATTCCAATCTCTTTGGCAACTTGGTCCCAAATCCCAGATTTTAATTTAATTTTAACATAATCTACATGTGAGGTGTTGTACAATATTGTTCTCCCTCGAACTGCCTCAATGCGTTTCTCCTTCATCGTGGAAAAGCAGAGTTTGTCCTAGTCACGAGGTGAGAACTGCGGCACGGGCACAGACATTCGCAGGGTCGCGGGGCGCAGATACTGCGTCACCTCACCCTGCTTACCAGTATCCGCTGTTGTATTCATTTCCCTGTTTCACACAAACTCACGGTGAGTCACCTCACGGAACTGCGTCTCAACTTGTGTCCGGCCTTAAACGTGCCTATTTCACGCAGTTTCTGAGTGACAGTTGTGAAGGCTCGTGATGATGTTGCCGCCGCGCTGGAAACCTCTCAAGGTAAAATCGTACAGCAGTTCGTGCATTAGGTTCAACTCCACTGTAAAGCAGAACCATGTGTGTCATTTCTGAGATCGTATAATTCACCATGTCGACCTGTAACAGAATGCATGCAACGTGCAATTAAGAGTGGGTTTTTAATTCTGCAGCCCTATCCTCTGTTAGAGAGGAGAAGTACGGTATTAATAATGTTTTGGGGAGGGGGGGGGGCGACTATGACGCACACAAATATTCCGTACCTCTGATAAACCCCATTAGATGAAACAAGTTACGATTCAGATCCGCCACAAACCACCTGTACGTAAGACACAAGAGACACACACTAATACGGCGCGCAAAAAGGAAACATACTGGTTACACATCTGACAGGCAGTAACACTTCCCTGTGCAATCTAACATGTGATTTTTACTCGGAAAGGACGAAAGTTAGACAATTTTTCTAAAACACATTTATATTGGTAATTTTGCCGGCATTTAATAATCTCTAGTCAAAAGTAGGAATTTATTCTTGGAATATATATATTTTTTGCAAAAAAAAGGGTGGCAACACCCGCTTTAAACATTCACTTTATTAATGATTGCGGCTTAAATAATTAGCAACCATTACTATGTGTGTGTCCCGCCAGCAGGTTCGTAAATATGACAATAAATGATAGTTTTTCTCAAACTTTGGAAGCTTCTAGCGCTCTTGCTATTTGACCTGGACCATGGGTTACCTATCTCAATCATTCTGTTTCCACCTCAGAAATAAACTATCGAAATATGTCGGTATGTTTTCGATACAAGTGTATATATATATATATATATATATACATACACGGAGGTCTCACCAGCCCAACTCCCACCACGTCCTGAAATCCCAACATCAAACCTACCCATTACAATATATTTAATGCTCTGCCGAGGATTTTCATTGGCTGATTGCTCCAAGCCCACCCCCCCTCTTCCAATATATTTAATTTCTCCGCCAATGTTTCTCATTGACTTAATTTACCCACCCCCGCTACCCCCCTCATGATTGTCATTGGCTTATTGCCCCACCCCCACCACCAATTGCTGACCTTCGTTCGACCGATTAGTCGGCAGCCCTCCACCACCACCTCTGATTCTCATTGACTGATATCTCGTACGTTTCAAAATATTTCGTTTGACCAATTAGTCACATTCGCTCCTTCCCCACCCATGATTTTCATTAGCTAATTACTCAAGTTGATTCGATACACCAATTACTCCACCCCCACCCCTGATTCTCATTGCATAAATTCTCGTGCGTTTTCGGAAATCTTCGGTCCGACCAATTAGCGGCCTACTTTAGTCGCAAGCGCGGACTATTTTTCTTACCCCCTAAAACTCTTTATATGATGCACCCCANCAATTAGCGGCCTACTTTAGTCGCAAGCGCGGACTATTTTTCTTACCCCCTAAAACTCTTTATATGATGCACCCCAAGCCCCGTCGGGAAAACAGTCATTTTCTCGCTGTCATCCCTTTTTTCGTTATTTCAAGAGGAATGTCCAGTGACCATTTCGAAACTTGCAGTGTTTCAACCCCCTGTTAATTTTACGATATCCATGTTGTCAAGTGATGAAGAAATTAACAGCAACGGCAACGCAGAAGAAAATGGAGATACTATTCATCATTTTATCCGCACCATATTGGCACGAGGAGCAACTTCGTCATTGTCGTTTACTAGCACGAACCCGCAACCATCAGGCAACTGGTACCAGCCCCCATCGGCCAGAACGTTCTATTGATTATTCTCTCCCAGCTTCGCCGAGAGCCCCATTAGCTTCGATTTCTAATACAGTGATATCGAAGAAGAAATGGAAGTGTCCGTCGCCAAATTTTCTCCATTCAGGTCACAAGATGTGAGCAAGTAAATTAAACTGAACTGTTGGTACCGACGCATATGTTTTAGAGATGCTCGAGGCGTTCTGCAAATTCAATTTTGTGGTAGTTAAATTCACTGACTATGCTGCTGCAATAATTTGGAAGACTGTTATGTGCAGGACACATTAACGTGCGAATATAAAAACTCTTACTTTTACAATTTATGTTCCAACCGTATACTTCCTTGTTCGCTGGAGGAGTTGGAAAAACAAAATTGTGATGCCCAAATAAGCAAGAAACAAAGGAAAGAAAGTTAAGTGTACGAACATTTCCAAAAAGTAAAAATAATGATGTGTGCAAATGGCAGGACAAATGTGATAGACATAATAACCATGTTGTGAAAAGGCAAGGTTTCCCGGACTGGACCTCCACCTGCGCACTCCTTTTGCATGCCAAGTGGCAGAGACCTTCCACCAAGTCTTCTCGCAACGGTGGAGCGCGTCCTGGTGATAAGTTCATTCCCGAGAAAAAATATGCAAGTACATATCCTCTACTGCACGGCGTAACCTACACGGACCAGCCGGCTGTTACCCTAACTGTGGAGCGGTGTGACGATAATGTTCATTTCCTCCATAAAAGAAGCGTCTTCGATAGCAAGACTCTTGAATTATCACTGCAAAATTGTGACAGTGACGAGTGTGC
Source organism: Clitarchus hookeri (assembly GCA_002778355.1). Classification (NCBI taxonomy): domain Eukaryota; kingdom Metazoa; phylum Arthropoda; class Insecta; order Phasmatodea; family Phasmatidae; genus Clitarchus; species Clitarchus hookeri. Next base: position 850,094 of record NQII01000419.1, read on the forward strand.
AGTTCGTCTGTGCGGTCCACAAATAAAATTTCCAACAAATATAGAAAAAAAAAAATTGTGGGCGAATGACGTTTAAGCAAGTACAACAGGTAACATTGCGAATTTAATTATGAAATTAAAAATGGTATACTTTTAAAGTATGCTCTTAACGATGTGATGGCGCTTGGCACAGTTTGGGGGTTATAACTCCACCGGGCCCATAACCAGAGGTGCTCGTGTGTGCGTGTGCATATGAGCCTTGCTATATCTATCGAAAAATCCAGGTGATGAAAACCTCCCATTCTCGTCGTAATTCTGAACTGATGAAACACACACGTCCTACATTGTACAAAAATATGGACGTACGTAATTAAAAGTTTTGATGAAAAATACATATTTTTATTCTATGTGTAAAAATAATCTAGAAATAATTGTCCATGTGTTTAATTACAACATATTATTTTGATGTTACCATTCATTTGCGTTTTTTTTTCATTAAATATGTTTATTATGTGAAATGTTTTCTCTTAAGTGTTTTGTAAATATTATATACATATATATTGCTAAATATCTTCCTTTTGATATGTAAATATGATGTATTTGTCTAGTGAATTATATTTTCTTACAAGATTGTTTGAATTATGATGCGTTATGTATGATGTATAATAAATTTTTTGTCACAAGTATTTGTGTAATATTTTCATTCGTATTGAAATCACTTTTAAATGGCATGAGTGTTTCGATTGCTGCTTCATGCAAGCGATACAGAGGAGAGAGAGAGAGAGAGAGAGAGAGGCTGGTGGTGTCCTTGTGCGACGTGTCAGAATGGAGGCCGCACGCGATCACATCTCCTCCGTTAGCGTACTCNAGAGGCTGGTGGTGTCCTTGTGCGACGTGTCAGAATGGAGGCCGCACGCGATCACATCTCCTCCGTTAGCGTACTCCCCTAACGTCTTCACGCTCGAGAGGTAGTTAATGTAGGTCAGTAGTGGTACAATTCATACCACACCGTCTTTGTGCCATGCACATTATTTTTAAAATTTAAAGTTAATAATATGAGGCAAATTTAAGAGTATTTTTTAAAAATATTGTTTGGTAAATTAGTGAAGAATAATAATTATTATATAATAGGAGGCAATGTTTTGAAACATCACCTACTCGCCCCTTCTCCAAGGGAAAAGCAAGCGCAATAAACACATACAAAAGAGAGAGAAAAATTTATTGCACGTACTTTTTCCCTTCTTCAAGAGAAAAGCAAGCGCAATAAATAGAGAGAGAAAAAGAGAAAGAAAAAATATTCCACTTCTTTATCCCTTCTCCAAGGTAAAAGCAACCGCAATCAATATTTATACCAAAGAAAGGAAAAAATACTTACGTTTTTTAAATGAAAGATAAATAAAGTACTGAAAACATACACAGTTAGAATTTAAATAAAATTTCGCTATATTTAACTAAAATAAAAACCACACATAAATATTTCACCAAAAAAATTAAGTTAAAATGCTTGGATCGAAATTCTATAAGCAAAAAATGTGTTTATAAAATCACATTTTTACATCCATATACATGTCTAATGTAGCTNTGGATCGAAATTCTATAAGCAAAAAATGTGTTTATAAAATCACATTTTTACATCCATATACATGTCTAATGTAGCGGCACACTCTAGGATGCTAGAAAACTTAGCACAAATCCTTCCATACAACATTTCACGTCCGTAAGAACACGTACGCAATTAGTCAGTTCGAGGTTTAAATCGGCAAAATCGTTACGTAACTACCGTAAAATTCTTTCAAAGTTATTTAAACACTGGTGAATCTCATCCCCGTCAGACTGATGGGAGGGTGAGTTAGCATCGAGAGACAGTGGAGACCTCATGTCTTTGCAGCTAAGGCATCTTTCAGCATTTTTGTAAGCAATATCAGTGACCAGACACGAATGAGTCCGTCACATCGTTGGAAGAAAGAGTACCCGTTGTTTGCACATGTAAAACAGTCATTTCGGGTGGTCCATTTTCCAGCTGTGGTACGTTGCCAGCTTACAGCAGCAGGGAACGTTCAATTATGTTGTCGCATTTAGCCAACTCACCTGTCTGGAAGCCGTGAAAAGGCGGCGCCTGGGAGCCCGGGAAGTGCGGAGTCTGTGTGCACCGGCAGGGCGCCGTCTGGGAGCCCGGGAAGTGCGGAGTCTGTGTGCACCGGCAGGGCGCCGTCTGGGAGCTCCGGAAGGGTGTCTCGGTCGTGATGCTGTCTGTTGCTACAGGGGCAGCGCTGGATTCTACAATGGTCTCCGATTTACAGTTCCGGATTCTACCATGCCCTCCAATGGTGCAGCGTCGCATCGCCCTGAGGCTATATATAAAGAGGCGCCATTCCTTTCGAATAATTCCCCCGCATTAATTAGGACAGCCTCGTCACTCTCGGACCATAAATCGATCAATGTCATTACGAAGATGGTTGCTAATTTCCGTAAAGTAGCCATAGAACGGAGCCTTCAATACCAATAACACTATGGCGCATCGACGCCCAAACTATAGCTTACAAGCAAGTGCCCATCCCCTCCTATGAAGCTCTGCATACCCCCATCATAGTCTGCCTCCCCTTCATCACGCGTCTGTACGCCTACGAAAGAAAATACTACCTATGTATTCAATTATGTTGCTAGGTAGGCATGACCCTTAAAAATAAGTAAAAAAAAATTGTTTTGTTAATATATATATATATATATATATTTACTATTAAAGTATTAATATTTTATCAACAAAATTCCGTCAATGGCCAATAAGGAAGTAATGGCGTTGGAAGACAGATAAAGGCTAATAATAATTGGAGTTGGGAGTTTTTCCCCGTCTTAAGAGATACGCTGCAGCTCCCAGGATCGACTTGGAGAGGATACCAACGGNGATACGCTGCAGCTCCCAGGATCGACTTGGAGAGGATACCAACGGAACTGCGCTAGACATCAGCTTTGATTTCGTTCTGGGAGAACAGCTAATCATGCATGAGATCGGAGACGCAGCTAGCCACCAGGAAACTCGTATTGAATCCAGTGTGGCAATATTTCGATCAGCTTCGGCACGCGTGCGACAGGGTACGTACGAGCGGTTGCTCAACGTTTGTATAAGACCGTTACAAGATTCCCCCCTAGCTCCTTTAGCACTGTATGTTCCCGCGAGTTTTCATTAATGTTTCTTTTTTCCACACTTTATTTATTTAGAAAAAAGTTGAATATTATATATAAGAAANCCGCGAGTTTTCATTAATGTTTCTTTTTTCCACACTTTATTTATTTAGAAAAAAGTTGAATATTATATATAAGAAATAAAAATAAAACACACCTATAATTATTTTTTGTATGCAGGTATGTTTTATTTACACAAATTTAAAAACTACAAATGCACGGTTAATTCGAGAGTCTTTAAGAATTTAATGTACGAGCCAAATTATGTTAGTAAAAAAAATATTAGCAGTCTTAGACGTTCGATCTGACGCAGTAGAATGAGAATGTTAAAGTACCTTCTGCCAAGTTAAAGTTGACTGTGGACGAACCCATTNGTTCGATCTGACGCAGTAGAATGAGAATGTTAAAGTACCTTCTGCCAAGTTAAAGTTGACTGTGGACGAACCCATTATGGCGGCAGCAGGTGACGTCACCCGTGGACGTTTGCATGGGCATGGTACACTGTTCGATGCAGGTTCCTCTGAATTTTTATGCATTGAGGTATCAACAAGGTGGCTACGGTACGACCTTCGACGTTTAGTTGGAGCCGTTTGAGTAGAAGCCTCCCTGATATTATTTGCCGAAGTACGCAATCGTGCGTGGAGTTGTCAGGGACGCGAATTTCGGCGGTCGTAGGAGGAGGGTTGACTTCGCCTCGACTCAAAGTTGCTGCAAATTCCAGAACCTGGTCCACGGTTGCTGGAAGAATCATTTCCCATTCCATGTGATGAAACACGCAATTCCCAGAAGTACAGCAGATTATTAAATGGCGAGTAGGCTCGCAATCACCCGGAGTCACTGAATATAACCAGTGGTCCCATCCATCACAATTTTCTTCGTAGGTATGAAGTAATCCAGACTCCCAGAACGAATAAAGAATTTTAGAGTCGTCAAAATATGGCAAGACGTACAGGTTCTCGGGATGAAATGACGTCAGCGTCCTCCCACGGTGACTCGTGCTGGACTGGGCGGCTAATTTATTTTCGAGTTCGATTTATTTACACACTTTGTTCGCATTGTAGAATGACGCCATATATACACGTGACTGCAACGTGATCAGGTAGCTTCGTATTTCACACAGCCTAAGATCACGCGTAGTCCTTGCAGCAGGTGTTCGCAGCAACTATTGAACATAGTTTTGCATTTACACAAGCACATAACCGTATTTTTTTCCGACTCTGCATCGTGCGAAATCACATCTGCAAGCTCTTCGCGAGCGCTGGCAGGCATACCAAAAAAAAAAAAATGTCTACGCTACGAGATATATAACAGTGTTTATATCTCCGTGAAATGAGCATGTCACTCAAAAAGTAACTGGGCGTTTTCCGAAGCGCTCAACAAAGAACTCCGTTACGTTTCTTTCCTCATTTTACGAAGGGGAGGACACCCATGATCGTCCTGTACGACGATTATTCCCAATTTGTTTGTTTAAAAATTGTTCAGCCATTTTTCTGACCCCGCCACATAAATCAGTCTTCGCGGGTACTGCATCAGCAAGTCGCTTAGTACGTTTCCCATCTGATAATACAGAATCTTCCTTAGTCCCAGCACAGTCCGTGGTAGTACTTCATCAACCAGGCGTTTGTTTTCTTGCTCTTTTTGTCGAAAAATTTCCACAAATACGGAGGCTGGAAGTTGCGGGTTCGATTCACGCTGTGACAATCCGTGACTGCTATTTACATGAGCACGAAGACGTCTTGGCTACATAAACCTTGCAAGTTACAGTACATTATTACGACTGGAACGTGAGTACCACTCCATGCTTATTTACGAGCTTAAATAACTGAACGATACTGTTGTGGAGTGTCAGTCTGCGGTATTCGCAGGCACGATTTCCTGGGTGATTAGTTCGATCCAGCAGTAGACGATACAATTTTTCACATACTCGTTCTGTTTCGATGTATCGAATAACAGCAATGGTGCCATGTCTCGGAAATTTTCGAGTCTCAGGATGGGATGCACCTCTTATCTGTAATACTATAATTGGAACTGCGAATATATATAATGTGGCAAAGTAAAACCTTCTTGGTCGAACGTAGTGTTCAGGTCGATTAACGGGTAGCTTGTCGTATCTGATACTATTCTGTTTGTTCGTCTGAAGCACCTGTGTGATGTAGCCTGGTTTTTCTGTGCTGGGATATGTTTTTCCCGCCCATTGATTACGCGTGGTGGCGGACTGGACCGGCCAGGTGACCAGGCTCCAACTTCTGAATGCTATTTCGATCATTTTTTCTTTCTTGGCGTAATTCAACATCTTGACACGATCGCGGGTGCTCGGGATCTGATGAGGCACAAACCATTCTGTGATAAATGATAGACAATCTGCGGGTTTTCTCCTACTTCCAACACATTATCCAAATGCGATGTGGCCAGCTTAATCACCAGCTCCTGCCTAGCACCTATTATTATTGTATTATAATCTTTGGCGAATCCCAGTAGCAAGGAGAGAGAAACATATACTTCGAATCTGCCTTCGGCGTAAATGGGAACACTGTAGTCATCTTCGATTCCCCAGACTGCCATCTTGGCTGCTGAGAGATGGTTAGGCGTGAGCGAAAGGTAATTTTTTATCGAAGAGTTTATGCCCACACATTGCGACTTGTACATCGCGACGCCATTTATCTCTTGCATTACATGTTCGAAAATGTGCAGTATCCCATTTCGAACAAACATGGTGGTGGTCGGGTGGGTCCCATCTGCCTTCGTTAGCCTACCTCTTTTGCGCACAAAGGACTGGCTAGGCAAGGTGTAAATATCTTGACGCTGTATAGGTATTCGAACCTCCCTTCTAAAAGCGAAACACCAGACAAGATAAGGTTCGTAACAGTGCATTTCGATTTTATAATATGTATAGTCGAATTAAAGGCGTTGATTCACATCGAAGGTTTTGTTCACCATGGTGATTTACTTTTAAACCAAGGACGTGGGGAAACTCTGCTTTTTCGGGTGTTAACACAACGATTCCTCGTGTCTTAATGATCTTAGGTTCGATGTACCGCACGCATTTATACATTTTTGTTTTCCCTGCGAAATTTAGTCCCATCGTTTCAGTTGCAGGCGCATAGTGATTTCTTGGTTTCGAAAATGTATCGGTTCCTTGTTTTGGTTCACGATCGAAATGACTACTTCGTGGNCTTGTTTTGGTTCACGATCGAAATTACTACTTCGTGGATACTTTTTCCAACCATCGGAACATAAATGAGCATTTTTGGAGATTCTACGAATTTATATCCAGGATCTATGTTAGGGACGAACTCGTAAATATAAATAGTGCTGCTCGGTTTCCTATTCACGTACCTGCAACTTGCCAAATTACAGTTTATCCGTACGATGTTTACCGGAAAGATGTTGACCACATGTGACGATACGTGTTTTTTTCCTTCTTCGTACTCCCTGGCTTCGAAACCGAAAATGGGTCTGATCGTGGCCGGTTTCGTGAAGTCTACATCTGTGGTGCAAATCATTTCTGCCTTCAGGATATTAAAATGCAATGTCGTACGTCAGTGATTTCTTTATGAAGTATTCCATATCCTTCAGTTAGTACGCTCCGTTGGGAATAGCGATTTCCTTCGTTGCCCTCGTAACCGAATATCGAAAAGTAGTATTCTTTTTTCCTCGATGTTGGAAATAGAGTTGTAAGTTTGAAAAANTGCCCTCGTAACCGAATATCGAAAAGTAGTATTCTTTTTTCCTCGATGTTGGAAATAGAGTTGTAAGTTTGAAAATCCACTACATCCTAAAACTATTCTCCCTTTATTTCTAAGGGAGGGTAAAAGCTGGCCGGATGTTTGACCACTCAGAATTATGGATACCAACACACTGAAGAGATCGGTATGGTTCACACACTTTTTTTAATCCCTGCGAATTATATAGATTTTTTTTCTGTATTTTACTGGAAACCTCGATTGGTTGAAAGCACCCCTCATAAACACTCTGCGCAACTTAGATACTTTCTAACAGTTCTGAATCCATGTTTGTCAGTAGGCATATANTGCCCTCGTAACCGAATATCGAAAAGTAGTATTCTTTTTTCCTCGATGTTGGAAATAGAGTTGTAAGTTTGAAAAACCACTACATCCTAAAACTATTCTCCCTTCATTTCTAAGGGAGGGTAAAAGCTGGCCGGATGTTTGACCACTCAGAATTATGGACACCAACACACTGAAGAGATCGGTATGGTTCACACACTTTTTTTAATCCCTGCGAATTATATAGATTTTTTTTCTGTATTTTACTGGAAACCTCGATTGGTTGAAAACGTATCTCTTGGGTTTAGGCACCCCTCATAAACACTCTGCGCAACTTAGATACTTTCTAACAGTTCTGAATCCATGTTTGTCAGTAGGCATATAGGCAGGTTCACTTTGATTTTCTTCTTCGAATTTTTCCTCCCCCCACCACCCCTCTAATTGAGCACCACCTTCACCGATACGGATCACGAATGTAAAGCCCTTGATTGTTTTTTCCCATGGCGATAGCTTCCAATTTTCTGTAATGGTGGCAGATTTCCTCTAACTGTTTTCGATCGTTCTAAGCCCGCTTCACAGCGCTCACAATATTCGTGGCTGCTCTAGCGATACCGTCCAGAGTGCTGATTGCTGGTATCGGNCCATGTTTGTCAGTAGGCATATAGGCAGGTTCACTTTGATTTTCTTCTTCGAATTTTTCCTCCCCCCACCACCCCCCTAATTGAGCACCACCTTCACCGATACGGATCACGAATGTAAAGCCCTTGATTGTTTTTTCCCATGGCGATAGCTTCCAATTTTCTGTAATGGTGGCAGATTTCCTCTAACTGTTTTCGATCGTTCGAAGCCCGCTTCACAGCGCTCACAATATTCGTGGCTGCTCTAGCGATACCGTCCAGAGTGCTGATTGCTGGTATCGGTGCGGGTAGGTAGGAGGGTTCCTCCTACCTTTTCCTTCCCTTTCATCTTGGTCTTTCGCGGGTGCTGCGATTGCCTTTTACTGTCATGTAGACCCATGCCTAGTTTAACCTTAACTTTCATGATATTGCATATACTACAGGTGGCTACTTTTTCTCCGAGTACGGCGGCTGCCGATTTTCTTATCTCGTCGACCCTTTGTGCAATTATCTCGTCTGCGTGGTGCCTAGCTTGCAGATCCTTGTACTGGGAATAGGCGATGTCGTGCTGCTTGCACGCTTCGACCAGGGCGTTTATGCCCATCTCGTTGCATCACAGCCTTTCAGCTAACCATGTTCCTGGCCTGCAGATCCTGTATCCGGGAACATGGAGTTAGAATGGGAGATTATTGATGAGTGAATCGACGATCCCATGCCCGGATTTCACCTTATTTACCTTATGGCGCAATGAATTAAACTGAGCGAGCAAACTATAAATATTCTTCTTTTATACAGTTTTATTTCAGTGTAATGGAAGTAATCGAGTAGGACGTAAGTCTCCCCGTGCGTATCACCGGGGAAGATGCCGAAACTGAGCATGAATCATGTCATGGTGCCCTGTTGCCTAATAGCGTGCGAGGCCTGATATGTGGACCATCCAGGTGTGGGAACACTGCTGGAACAACCAAACAGCCTTCGGTTCGAGAACGTTTACGTTTATCCAATATCGTTCCAGCAACAGAAATACGAACGACTGGCATGAGAACTGAAAGGTGTGGATGGTGTGGGTTATTTTCCTTGCAGCGAAAACGAGAAGGTGGTGCCTTCAAATGAAGCGCTTCGAAACTCGATATTTGTCTTCGATGACATTGCCTACAAAAAAACAAATTTGTATTCGAGAATACTTTAGCATGGGACGGCACGCGAACATGAACTACGTGTACCATAGTCAAANAAAAAACAAATTTGTATTCGAGAATACTTTAGCATGGGACGGCACGCGAACATGAACTACGTGTACCATAGTCAAACTTATTCCCATGTACCCAAACAACTGCTACGCGACAATGTGAATTTCCTCGTGCAGTTCCGCATGAACGACACTAAATTACGCAAAGTTTACGANCTACGTGTACCATAGTCAAACTTATTCCCATGTACCCAAACAACTGCTACGCGACAATGTGAATTTCCTCGTGCAGTTCCGCATGAACGACACTAAATTACGCAAAGTTTACGACGATCATGTAAATAGAGAAATGCAATTTGCAGAGTTAAAATATATGTTTTGTTTGTGTTGGAAAGAGAAATACGAAATTTTAACGATCGTTAAGGACTGCTCACTAAATAAAGGCAGGTACGGGTGNTAAGGACTGCTCACTACATAAAGGCAGGTACGGGTGGGGTTCGATAAGTTTATCCAACGATCGCAACCATAAGTCACGGAAACATTTCCAAATTTGGTGGCATTGATCGCAATGATCTTCACCAATGCACGCAGAGAAGTCCTGTCCCTTATCTGTCGAAAATTAGAAAGTGTGAAAAATGAAGTGGGTGAAGATTTGTTGGAGGGCGACAAACGCATAGCGACTGTGGAGATGCTGATAATCGACCTCATCAATGTATTGAACGTGCAGAGACGAGAAGATTTGANGAAGTCCTGTCCCTTATCTGTCGAAAATTAGAAAGTGTGAAAAATGAAGTGGGTGAAGATTTGTTGGAGGGCGACAAACGCATAGTGACTGTGGAGATGCTGATAATCGACCTCATCAATGTATTGAACGTGCAGAGACGAGAAGATTTGAAGGATCTACAAAAGTTTTAATGTAAAAACGGGCTGCGAAAACTAATGTTGCGATGCATAGCAATAATATATTGGATACGTGTGTTGGCACCTCGAAAATATCAAAAAAGCAATTTAAAAAAATCGCGAATGATTTTCTTTAAAAAGGCTAGGGATATATATATATATGTTTGTGTGTGTGTGTGTGTGTATGTACGAAACACTTTTTGCATTCAGTAAACGGACAAAATTACAACAAATCAATGTGATGGGCACAATGCTCGCGTTGAAATCAAACGTGAAATCAAGGTGGAAGTACCTACCCCGATGCGTAAACGGAAAAAAGCTCGGAATTGCACGAATCCGAAGGGCGCATCACTAGTGACGAAGACGATTTGTCCCTGATCGATTTGCTGCGTGTGCGTGAACAGAAACGAACACGAAAAATTCTTCATTATTCCTCAGACTGTCCCCCTTGGGTAGGTAAAATAGGTGGTACATGTTTAACTCAGAAATTGGAGAGCGGAGAAAAAATCGACTATCCGTATTGGGATGATCCGAATGAGTCAGTAAATAGGTCGAGGCTTCTGATTGCTTCGCAGGTAGCAGGAAACCGCTCGCACACGAACGAAATAATTTCCATCACCAAAGAACTCGCGGAGGCGAGCTACATTTCTAAATGAGCAAGTATGAAATTACCAACGAGCTGCACAAATACGCGAGTATAAATTACCCACGCAGAATATATGCCATGAAAACGCCGGGCAATATTTCCAATCCGCCCTGATCGAAATGCAAGACCTTGCTCGTGTGACTAAAGAATACCACTAAATTTTGACCATAATCGATACTTTTTTCAAGTATGCGTGGGCCAGGCCGCTCAAATAAAATAATGCACACGACGTCACGAAAGCCGTGGCGAGTATATTGTGCGAAGGACGCGTACCGAAGAATCTTCACACAGATGCTGGTAAGGAATACTTTAATGCAACTTTCTGTGCACTGATGAAAACGTATGGCATAAATCATTATTCTATATACTCTGACCTCAAGGCCAGCATCGTTGAGCGTTTTCACAGGACGCTCAAAGCTAAACTGTGGAGACATTTCACGGCGAATAGAAACTACAAGTTGTTGGATATACTCCCAAAACTCGTACGCGAGTAGAATTCTATCGTTAACTTCACCATTCACATGAAACCCGAACACGTGAAACACTGGTTCGGTTAGTGTATGCTATTCCGAAGCGAGGGGATCCACGTAAGCCTAAAGCCAAGATGGGTGACTTGGTGCAGATTTAAAAAATATGTGGAATCTCCCACATAGGCTACCATCAGAACTGGTCTGCAGAGTTGTACAAGGTTTTGCGTATACGTCACTCGTACCCACGCATGCATTACCTTGAAGACCTACACAGCGAAGCCATCACTGTCGGACTTTAAACCAAAGAGATCTGGATTATGCAGTTTCCAGATGTGTATTTGGTGTAGAAGGTGCTGAAATGACATAATGGTTGCGTACTTGTGCGGTGAGTGAGGCACTCTAAACGTGACGACACTTTGGTTGCCGAAACAGACATTTTGACCTAAAAACCAGCTAAAAGATTAATTTAATTTATACATAAAATTTTTAATATAGTAAAACATCGCATTTATGCTGAGAAGCTCGTCCTTTCACCTATATCCCTGTGGCCCCCAACGCCGGCAGTCTCTTATGTATGCACGCATGAGTGCGAGATTAATTCCCCAAATGAAGCGTTTTATACATTGGTATATATATATATATATATATTTATGTGTGTGTGTATATATATATACATATATATTCTTAACTTGTTGTATGCATGTTTTTGTGTGTAATAATGTGACTATAAAAATTTTTTTTACTCCGTGTTGTTTCACATTTGATGTGTTTGTATACTTGTGGCTGATATAATAAATATGTATTCTATAATTTATATTTCAAGTACGAAATATTTGAAGTCTTGTTAGGTAGTGTGAAATCACCCCTGTAGGCGCGCTGCTCGCTTCTTCCCAAGCTCCAGGTGGCCTGCGCGCACCGCCTGCTGCTGCTTGCATTTTCAGCTTAAAGAGCAAAGTACAACTTATGCACGGATGCCAACTCGTGAATACTGCACGTGGTGCCAACCTTAACTTTGGCCGTCTTTGCCGCTACTATACGTCATGTCTAAATATAATATTCGAGACCGCTTTCACCTGCAACGTGTTTTACTCATAACCCTTAATTTATTTTTTAAAATAAATAATTTTTCTCATAATTCTCATAATACTCTCTTTAAGTGATAGAAAAACTNACCCTTAATTTATTTTTTAAAATAAATAATTTTTCTCATAATTCTCATAATACTCTCTTTAAGTGATAGAAAAACTCATACACTGAATATTTTTTTCTCAATCAACAGGGATTTTAAAGCATACTTACGTGAGCAGGTCATAACTCGAGATAAAAATATATTTTTAAAATACATTTACGTATGCACACATCACAATATTATTTTTATGCATAGCAAAAAAAATACAAATAATACTTTTTTTTAGCGAGTTTATTTTATAAATCATGGATGCCATACCCACGTAATATTTTTTTTACTGTACCACGGGATATCATAACTGCATAGTCTTCGGACTTCAGAGTTGTAATAATCACAGATATATCTTTGAGTTTTGCACTCGTGAAGTCTTGTGGCGCACGTTTCTACAAACTGTTGAAACGGTGGGCAGCAGCAATGCTCGTGAAGATCTGTGACGTTCGTTCCGATGGGGCACGCATTGCGAATGCCAGACTCTTGGCGTCTTCCAATCACAAACACAGGATACTCGCAAATTATGGCTTTCTCCAATACGTTGGGAATTCTGTCATACGGAATGTTCCCCTCGTAATACCTTAGTCCGTGCGTTTTGTATGTCTGTACGTGTTACACACGTTGTGTGGCGCGGTCGAGGTGCTGCCATACACACGGCGGTAAAAAAATTAAAATTTTGGTTTTCTCGTCTTCGTCACTGTACGATATGGCAATCTGCTTGATGGTGTACGAATCCCATGAGCGGGAACCTTGGATGTTGCAAAACGTTTTCACTAGATATTTTTGTTATATAAAATATTTTAAGTTCCCATGCACACAGAGTTCAANTGGATGTTGCAAAACGTTTTCACTAGATATTTTTGTTATATAAAATATTTTAAGTTCCCATGCACACAGAGTTCAAAAAATTGTTTACAAAGTCATCTAAAACTTTATTGATATCCATAAACATAACACATCTGCATTCTAGGTTGGTTTCCTCGCCTGGTAGTGTTTTCCAGTAAGTTTTTGAAGGTAAGCAACTTACACAATTACAGCTTCCAAGTAAATAACTTCACTNCCCTTAATTTATTTTTTAAAATAAATAATTTTTCTCATAATTCTCATAATACTCTCTTTAAGTGATAGAAAAACTGATACACTGAATATTTTTTTCTTAATCAACAGGGATTTTAAAGCATACTTACGTGAGCAGGTCATAACTCGAGATAAAAAATATATTTTTAAAATACATTTACGTATGCACACATCACAATATTATTTTTATGCATAGTAAAAAAAATACAAATAATACTTTTTTTTAGCGAGTTTATTTTATAAATCATGGATGCCATACCCACGTAATATTTTTTTTACTGTACCACGGGATATCATAACTGCATAGTCTTCGGACTTCAGAGTTGTAATAATCACAGATATATCTTTGAGTTTTGCACTCGTGAAGTCTTGTGGCGCACGTTTCTACAAACTGTTGAAACGGTGGGCAGCAGCAATGCTCGTGAAGATCTGTGACGTTCGTTCCGATGGGGCACGCATTGCGAATGCCAGACTCTTGGCGTCTTCCAATCACAAACACAGGATACTCGCAAATTATGGCTTTCTCCAATACGTTGGGAATTCTGTCATACGGAATGTTCCCCTCGTAATACCTTAGTCCGTGCGTTTTGTATGTCTGTACGTGTTACACATGTTGTGTGGCGCGGTCGAGGTGCTGCCATACACACGGCGGTAAAAAAATTAAAATTTTGGTTTTCTCGTCTTCGTCACTGTACGATATGGCAATCTGCTTGATGGTGTACGAATCCCATGAGCGGGAACCTTGGATGTTGCAAAACGTTTTCACTAGATATTTTTGTTATATAAAATATTTTAAGTTCCCATGCACACAGAGTTCAAAAAATTGTTTACAAAGTCATCTAAAACTTTATTGATATCCATAAACATAACACATCTGCATTCTAGGTTGGTTTCCTCGCCTGGTAGTGTTTTCCAGTAAGTTTTTGAAGGTAAGCAACTTACACAATTACAGCTTCCAAGTAAATAACTTCACTCACGTGGACGTCTTCAATGGGCGCGTCTTCCACGGGGACGTATTCCACTGGGACGTCTTCCACGGACGCGGACATCGCGAGGGCTGCTCGGCGGGCCTTGCACTAGCCCCTGCGATGTGGCGTCTCGGGAACCGAGGAGGTGCAGCCTTCGAAACACACCTTGCATGGGCGGCAGTCCCGTATGTCTTCGTCCTGCTATAGGTAGGCTGGCATATTCTTAGATACAGTCGAAATTTCGTGAAGTGCGTAGACCAGGAGAAATTCTTTTGGCAGGTACGGCAACTCGCCTCCTTTGTCCAAGCCACTAAGCGAGCGCACCCTCCAAAATGCTGAAATGTCGGAAAATATTTCATGGCCACTCGGAAAACACGCATACATTTCTAAGAGCGAGAAAATGACTGCTTTCCCGAGGGGGCTCGGGGTGCGTCTTATAAAGAATTTTAGGAGGGAAGAAAAATAATCGACTAAACTAGGCCACTGTTTGGTCAGAAAGAAGGTTTCCGAAAACGCATGAGAAATTAGCCAATGAGAATAAGGGGTGGGGTGGAGTAATGGGTGGATCGAACGAACGTAAGTAATTAGCTAATGAGTATCATGGTGGAGATGGAGCGAACTTGACTAATTTGTCGAATGAAGGTTTCCGAAAACACACGAGAAATCAGTCATTGANCATGGTGGAGATGGAGCGAACTTGACTAATTTGTCGAATGAAGGTTTCCGAAAACACACGAGAAATCAGTCATTGAGAATCTGGGGTGGGGGTGGAGGCCTGCAAACTAATTGGTGGAACGATGGTGAGTAATTGGTGCTGTGGGTGGGGCAATTAGCCAATGAGAATCAGTGGTGGGGGGGGATGGAGCAGTTAGCCAACGAGAAACATTGGTGGAGCAAATAAATATATTGGATGGTGGTTATGGGGGTGGTGTAATTAGCCAATGAGAAACATTGCCAGAGCAATTAAATATACTGGAATGATTGTTTGATGAGGGGAGTGGAGGGGATGGTGGGCGTGGTACTGGGGGACCTCCGTAAATGTACGTTTTTGAATAAATTGTTTAATAATTGAAAAACATTTTTTAGCGTTTTTAAATATCTTTTAAAATAATTATTTTTAGGTTTTTTTTANAATTGTTTAATAATTGAAAAACATTTTTTAGCGTTTTTAAATATCTTTTAAAATAATTATTTTTAGGTTTTTTTTTAGAATTTTAAGTAATTTTTGGGATTTATTAATATTTTTTATGCTTTTGGTAATTTTTGGGATTTTGAGGTCAAAGGTCACGTAGGTTAAAGGTCACTGACATCCCATATGGCGGACAAGATGGCCGCCGGCCAACCGGAATGACATAACATGTATAGCGCCGAGCTCCAATCCCAGATCCCGATGCCTCAGACTTCCCTATTTCCTTCTACTGGCAGCTTTCAACATCGGGGTCTTGACAGTAAGAANAACATGTATAGCGCCGAGCTCCAATCCCAGATCCCGATGCCTCAGACTTCCCTATTTCCTTCTACTGGCAGCTTTCAACATCGGGGTCTTGACAGTAAGAAGGCTGGTAAATGTGTATAAGAGTTCCAGGTGTTTCAGATAAGTAGAACATGGCTGGGTTAGCTTGTCTAACTTTGCGTATCATAACTTTCTTCTCGTGGTGAAGAAACTGCACTACTTTTTTACATGCCAGTTGCTGTCTTCAAACGGATCACAAAGTTAAATGAAATAAGCTTGCTGCATGGACGCTGAAATCAACTGGCAATAGGGGATAATAATAAGCATATTTCTAAGTAGTGAAAACACGAGGCTTTTATGACGGTTATTTGGCATTAAGAAGTCAAATTAATCCGGAAGCACTCTACATGTTTGTAGTAGCTTCTAAACAAACCATAGCAGACTTTATCATACTGTATACAANATTAATCCGGAAGCACTCTACATGTTTGTAGTAGCTTCTAAACAAACCATAGCAGACTTTATCATACTGTATACAAAAATATCTAATCCTTCGCGAAATACCAAATTACCATCCAATTATAGTACACAGAATAAAGATCACTGTGAATGTTTTACTTTACATTCAGTTTCCCTTGTGATTCTGTTTATATTCTTGTTTTCATACTACGTGCATGCGTGCAGGCATAGCATTTCGCTTCTCCTGGTCAAAGGATAAGGTGGAAAAAAAGTATTGGGGATTTAGCTACTTTGCCTTGTCAGAAAACGTTAATTTAATTAATTTCCTGAACATGGTAGCGCATTACAGGAGGGGAAATATATGTTTCAGTGGTGGAAAATCCGTCCAAGTCTCCTCGGTTATAAAAGTTTTAAGTTATTTAATGTAGGAGTAATATAGAGCTAAGCACTGCTTGTTTGGCACCCTGTGGAGAAATAAAAGCATATTTTGTCCTATATCAATTCTTTAATATTACTGTTATTTATTACACGCCATGCATACTTAAGTTAGTAGAATTATTCTTATTTTTTTAGTAATCATTTTAGGGAAACTTTTAACTTACAGTATACGCTGAGAGCGCACATAGCATGTATACAAAGAGAGTTCATTTTAATAATGACGCGGGACTGACTTTACCATATCGCTAAAATATTTCATTTCATCTTTTTACCCGTCGAGTTGCTACACGTAGAGAGGATAATTGACTCTACTTTTGCGTTAAAGGATTCTATCTAGGNATCTTTTTACCCGTCGAGTTGCTACACGTAGAGAGGATAATTGACTCTACTTTTGCGTTAAAGGATTCTATCTAGGAGAATGTATCCAACAACAAATGCGAACTGCCCCGAACTTTACACTTGTAGCGAAGAAGTAGTAAATGCGTATGTTCTTGGCACAGAAACTAAATAGGTTGAGTGAAGAGATTTTGGCGGCTCTTAACATCGAGACCTTGAGAGTAACTAAATAGGTTATATAGAGCTGTGGTTGTTGCAGATGTAAACGTGAATGTCTCTATCATTGTATTTNATCTTTTTACCCGTCGAGTTGCTACACGTAGAGAGGATAATTGACTCTACTTTTGCGTTAAAGGATTCTATCTAGAAGAATGTATCCAACAACAAATGCGAAGAAGTAGTAAATGCCTATGTTCTTGGCACAGAAACTAAATAGGTTGAGTGAAGAGATTTTGGCGGCTCTTAACATCGAGACGTTGAGAGTAACTAAATAGGTTATATAGAGCTGTGGTTGTTGCAGATGTAAACGTGAATGTCTCTATCATTGTATTTNTTGAGAGTAACTAAATAGGTTATATAGAGCTGTGGTTGTTGCAGATGTAAACGTGAATGTCTCTATCATTGTATTTTTAGTTCGGAAATATTTTTTGCTGCTAACGAGGAAACTATGCAGAGTTAAGTACTGATTAAACCACGAATAATACAGAATTTCGATTCCAGATTCTGTGTATTCCTTCGCTGTATACATGTGTACTGTTCAAGTTTCTTTCGGCGAGAGTGTGATATGCCGCTGGTGCAGGTGTGAGCTGTTGTTTCTACGGGAGCGCCTTTGTTAGCTTGTAATGCAGNTTAGTTACAGGTTACTGCGCTTGATGAAGCCGTAAAATCGACATGAAATGATGTCAAAGTTTGTTCCATTTGTGGGTGTCAAATTTTGTAAACCTTTTGAGTGAGGAATTTTTATTCCTACTCTGTAAATTCTGTCAGCGGGATCTGAAATTTAATATTACTGGTGCGAGTCGAACGCTAGCTTATATAAAAATATTTAAGATTATCTTCTGACTTTCCCAGCTTCCTTGATCTTGAAATAACTATGCAACTTCTGTTAGTGTAAAAACGCACCCCGCGATGAAAATATTTGAAACTTTCGTATCTGTATCGAAAAAATGAACACAAAGTAACACGTGCTATATGCGTTTTTTATTTATAAAAAGACTGATAATTCAAGTAATGCACTTTTGACTTTCATTTTTAGTTAATCCTGTTAATTTATTTTACTAGATACAGGATTCAACCCGCAGCGATAATTTTTATGAAGTGTTTAAATGAAGGATAATTTCCTATAGAGAAAGAGAAGCAGAAATATAATTGTGCTCGTACACAAGTAAAGTTACGAGTTTAGAACAAAGTCAAAACGAATATTTTTTTTAACATTTAANATATAATTGTGCTCGTACACAAGTAAAGTTACGAGTTTAGAACAAAGTCAAAACGAATATTTTTTTTAACATTTAAGGTTTTCTGCCGTTATTTTGAGACTCATGGAGAGCAGGACGGCAGGGGAGATGTAACCGAAAAGAGAGAAGCGTGGATGCAGTCATCTAAGTGCATTTATTACATTATAATGTTGGCACTATCACTAAAAGAAAAATCTCATTGCAACAAAAATTATTTCCTAACTGTACTGAGCACAGCATGAACAATTACTCAGCTATGATTANAGAAAAATCTCATTGCAACAAAAATTATTTCCTAACTGTACTGAGCACAGCATGAACAATTACTCAGCTATGATTATTTAATGAATTAAATGAATTTTCCCCATTTAATTAAAACATTTTATTATGTCAACAATTACAAGTACATCATGTTTCAAGCCTTTTCAATATGAATCTGAAGGAAATATTTCTTTGTAAATTAAACAATTATAAAGAGATTTATTTATATTTTTCTTGCTACGAATATCGCTATTTCAATAACTGACAGAATTCGGCCCGAGATAAGGTTTAACGACAGAATTGTTGCCTCCATTTGTAAATGATTGCGAAGTATGCTGTGGAGCTAGCAACACAACAAAATCACAGTGTATATGTTATTTAATTGCTTTTGTGAGTTGATTTCTAATGGAACTCGTTTATTTGGATTCATATTGGCGTTCAAAATAGCAGCTAAGTAGCTAATTGTTAAGGAAATTTCCCTAGAAATATGCGAATTCAAGGAACTGATAATCAAACAGTGAAACAGCAGGACTAGCTAGTAAATAACACTTACAATATGCTAAATATTTAATCTGTTTATAGACGTTTTCCAAAATTAATTCTCTTATGAAAATCGTATGCTAAAACGTAATTGAACCAGTGAGAGATTACTCATTTTTCTCTTTATAGTTACTTTATTTATGTAGTGACGTGTATGTGTTGCCGGAGCTAGCATCAGAGTGTAGGAAGGCCATCTAGTGTACGGTCTGGCCGAGTGGCTCGTGAACGGAGACACGATGATTGTGCGGAGGAGTTGTGCCTGTTTTCCGCCGGGAGCTTGCCTTTCGGCGAGTCACTTTGATGTCGGCGGCTGCTAGGAGCGCAACGGCAATTGGTATTAACCATGGGTTAACTGCGCGCTCCTCTCGCCTCATAAATTATACGGTAAGCAACAATGGGATTATGTACGAAGCGCGAATACATTTTCATTACAACTCAGGGCCCAGGAGAAGAAATGTCGCTGGCGCTGGCCTCTCAGCGGCGCAGCTGAAGCTTAGCGAGAAGAAGCGCTGGCTCGCACATGGATAAGGCGGCTGTAATTGAGCATTACCAACGCATTTAATTATACTGAAGAATCGTGTGTTTCCTCCGAATTTTAAGAATGCTTTTNCTGTAATTGAGCATTACCAACGCATTTAATTATACTGAAGAATCGTGTGTTTCCTCCGAATTTTAAGAATGCTTTTGTTTTTTCGTGTTTGGTCTTAATTTTTTTTATAAGAAACTAAGTCGAATTCCTTTTATTATTTCCTCCGGGTTCTNTGTTTTTTCGTGTTTGGTCTTAATTTTTTTTATAAGAAACTAAGTCGAATTCCTTTTATTATTTCCTCCGGGTTCTCTATTAAGAGAAAGCTGGATCGAAGTATTTTAAAATGAACCACGATCGGCTTCTCGAACATAGCGTTTCCAACCTGTTATTTTACATTTTTGTTCAAACTCAGGAAGCCAGAGGACTGATTCCTTTTTGATGAATATGCATAGGTAATTGCTAAATTATATACACCTGTACTAGTGTTTACGATGTGTATTGGCAACCATTTTCCTTCAAGTTTAATTTTTTTGCGTGCTAATAAATTGCTTTGGTTAAAATAACTGCACAAAATTAAAGTAGGTAAAATATATTGTCGCATTGCCATCATGGTCAATAAAGACTAATTTACGTATGTTATCAATTAGTGTAAAGTTTATATGGGAGAATATATGAATAACGGCGGCACAGCAATCGCCAGAAAGACAACCGGCAAAGATTGTAAATGTTGAACGGAATGTTTTCAAATATAACTGAACATGAACGAATTAGGAATTTCATTTCATTTCAAATCCTGTAAAATGTTACAAGATATTCACTAATCTGGTTGAGATGAAAACAATTAAAAGCACAAATTATGAAAATTTAATAGAGAAACTGGCAATGAGATATTTGTTGTAATGTATTCACAATTCTTTACGAAGTAATAAAGTAAGTTTTCTCAGGCGGAGTACCTTGCTGCTTAAGAGGATTTCGCAAGAGATGTGATGTGTAACAATAAACAAGTCCATAAAACATCTGTAACTATCGAAATAATGACAGATTATCGGCAATATTCGACCGCAGATTACTCAGAATGATAGAAAATACAATTTTTATTTTGATAGTTATTTAAGCAGAATAGGCATAAGAGCCAAAATGGGATTTGGAATCCCCCCCCCCTTTTTAACAGGGTCACAAATCACCCAAAATATATTGGGGTCGTATATTTAAATTATACACAATTCGATGGATCTGTATCAAATTTGGCAGTGATGCGTTTCAGTACCTAACTTAAAATCCTGTGGAGGCCGCGGTGGTGACGAGGTTAGAATACTCGCCTCCCACCGGGGCGAATCGGGTTTGACTCACGGCGTGGTCGCTACTGGATTTTCGTATGTGAGAATAGGGCTGGACGATGCCGCTGTTTGGTGGGTTTGCTCGGGGATCTCCAGTTTCCCCCGCCCTTGCATTCCGGCGCTGCTCCATACTCACATAGCTTCACCCTCATTGGTTCTCAAGACCTCGATGTTAAGAGCAGCCGAAATCTCTTCGCTCACTTAAAATCCCTAAAAACGCTTCGTGAATCTCCTGATCCATAGTGGGTGCGAAACCCTTAAAACTACACCGTGTATCTCNAAAATCCCTAAAAACGCTTCGTGAATCTCCTGATCCATAGTGGGTGCGAAACCCTTAAAACTACACCGTGTATCTCTTTTTGCCGTATCATACACGGGGAAAGTCGAATAGTTCTGCTAGTTCGAAATATTTTCCAGTCATGTTCATGCTATTCGTTGCTTTCTTAATTTTTTTACTTCTTTCGTTCTTCCATATAATAATGATATCGCCATTCCTGTGTGATAACCGATTGGACTAACGAAACAGTACTCCAATTATTAGAATTATGCCAAGAAGAGTCCGTTTCATTTGTTTCAAAGACAAAAAGTCAATGATACGTGGGTGAAGATTTTCATTTTTCTACGGGCGAAGAAAATAAATATTCATTTATGGCTACTTTCCGATAACATCTCAGAAAAGAAAAGCCTCGATAAAATTTGAAGCCGGCATAGATGATATTTTCAAACCAATTTGGTTTGCGTTACTAACAATTTAATACTTTTTGGAACCAGTATATGATCCAACTGTCCACACGGGAAACGCTGTAAGTGCAATAAAACACAGTAGTAATATTTAATACAGCATTTGTTTTGTATGAACAAACATAAAAGTGAGTTTCATTTAAAAAAACATACATTTTTTTCTTCATAAAAATATTAAGTGAACCCTTCTCTTACTCTTATTCTGGTTGAACTCTTACGATGCAATGCTTCCTGCTCGTAGAACAGCCCTCATTGTACAAGAGTGTAGAACTACTTGCCTCCAAGAACGAGGCTGGAATAATGATCCACTTTAATTATAATCATCAGTTNTGTACAAGAGTGTAGAACTACTTGCCTCCAAGAACGAGGCTGGAATAATGATCCACTTTAATTATAATCATCAGTTGTTCCAGGAGGAGTTTATACATATGTTTCCAAGTCGTGCTCCTTCTGAGAAAATTGTGGAGTAGTAGCCATCACTTGCTTACACGTTTTGCAGAATATGATTGTACAAAGATCGGTTTTCTAAAAACTCAAAATACCGAAACCAGTGTCTTAATAAAATTCCCTACCATGACACAGGAAACTGCCAATGGTTGGTTCAACTTCCGTATTTTTTTAACCAATTTCATGTCTCCCAGATACGGATTCATTACATTTGTACTAAGAGAAAATGCCCCATCAGCAAAAAAAAACACCAGTATCATTATTCTAGCCCGGAAGGGGACAAACAGTGGGTAAATTCAGGCTGTTTGAATATATTAGCCCCACAATNTGTACAAGAGTGTAGAACTACTTGCCTCCAAGAACGAGGCTGGAATAATGATCCACTTTAATTATAATCATCAGTCGTTCCAGGAGGAGTTTATACATATGTTTCCAAGTCGTGCTCCTTCTGAGAAAATTGTGGAGTAGTAGCCATCACTTGCTTACACGTTTTGCAGAATATGATTGTACAAAGATCGGTTTTCTAAAATCTCTAAATACCGAAACCAGTGTCTTAATAAAATTCCCTACCATGACACAGGAAACTGCCAATGGTTGGTTCAACTTCCGTATTTTTTTAACCAATTTCATGTCTCCCAGATACGGATTCATTACATTTGTACTAAGAGAAAATGCCCCATCAGCAAAAAAAAAAAACAGCAGTATCATTATTCTAGCCCGGAAGGGGACAAACAGTGGGTAAATTCAGGCTGTTTGAATATATTAGCCCCACAATNCAGTATCATTATTCTAGCCCGGAAGGGGACAAACAGTGGGTAAATTCAGGCTGTTTGAATATATTAGCCCCACAATGAACATCGTATGAATACATCACTTACTGTCCCTTAACTGCCAATATCAGAGTACACAAAACGTTAAATACTATCAACTACATCCAAGAGAAGAATACTAAATGTTTTCTGGTAGTTCAAATATTTGGAACCCCTATTGGCAGAAAAATTGCACAATTACACTCATAGACAAAAAATTGTTGCACTCACAAGTAAGCAATATACAGGGATGAAACGTTGACGCTCCCCGCGTCCATGCATTTTTGGCCGTCAGAACACACGCGCTAGCGAAGCCTGCAGGCGGTCAACACCAATAAATATTAAGGGTGGCGGACGTGTCCAAAAAGGATCCCGCGCCTCACAGCTGCNGCACAACGCCGACGGGAACCGAAGAGGGCGGAACGAGTCCGCGAGGAGACGACCACGGCAGCCGGCCGTCATCAGACGCAGTGTGGACCTGAGAAGGAGGAACTTCGAGGGCAGTCGCCGAGACGCCCATCAGACGCAGAGTCCTGCCAGTTGCAGCTCACCAGACCTCAACTGCAGGACCAACTACCCGCCCAGCAAACCAGATAAGTACAGTCATCCAGCGTGTGTGAAGAGTACTACCCCCCTACACCCCCCTTTGTATAAACGGGAAGGAGTTGTCTCTAGAGCTCGTGAGTGAATTACAACTTGTTCAAGGAATAATAAAACTAGAGAGATTTTTCTTGAACTCTTAATCATTACAGTGTATTGATTTATTAGGAAATTGTACCTTTAGAGAAGAGTGTCAATCACCTTCCTCCAAAACCACAGCTCTGGGAGTTCTCAACGTGGTGGTTAGGGCTAGCAGCATTAAACANTGAAGAGTACTACCCCCCTACACCCCCCTTTGTATAAACGGGAAGGAGTTGTCTCTAGAGCTCGTGAGTGAATTACAACTTGTTCAAGGAATAATAAAACTAGAGAGATTTTTCTTGAACTCTTAATCATTACAGTGTATTGATTTATTAGGAAATTGTACCTTTAGAGAACAGTGTCAATCACCTTCCTCCAAAACCACAGCTCTGGGAGTTGTCAACGTGGTGGTTAGGGCTAGCAGCATTAAACATGCAGATGATTAATATTTCAGGCTCGACTGTGAAAGTGACACCAGCAAGAGCGGGCCTTATCGCTGAACCTGCCGGACTATATAAAGTCGTCCCAGTGTGCGTGCCTTCCATTCTGACTCGTGTTGCTGTGTCGGTATCACGCCTCCAAAGTGTAGAAAAACCTCGGATATTAGTTCGAAAGAACTTCGAACAGTTGGACACGCTCGTTACGAGTCGCATTGTACGGCTGCAGGAAGTGGGATGGTCATTTCGCAATACTGCGCACCATACCAGCCATGCAGATATAACCAAAGAACGCTGTTGACGCCAGTGAAAAGTGGGAAACACGCACACACGACATGCAGGATCTGGTGGATCGGCACGAACCACACAGAGAGATAACCGACGGATTGTCCGAAGTGCGTGGAGCGCACCAACCATTAAAATTGCGGACTTTAAACGAGTTATGATGCCGTCGCTGTAGCACCCTATCAGTGCCATCACCATTGGCAAAAGGTTGCACAACATGGGATTTCATGTGCACAATTATTATGATTGTCCTTAACACAATATAAACGTCGCCACAGATTGAAACGATGTCGTGACCGACAGAATGGCAACTATTATTTTTATGTAATGAGTCTGGATTTTCTTTTGGTGGCGTCGACCAACGCATTTTTGTGTGAAGGCAACGTGGGCACCGCGAAGATAAATAATTTGTTATCACATGTTACATGTCCAGACGATCTGGTGCCATGGTGTGGAGCGAGATTTATTACGATGCCCGATCACCGTTGGTCTTCACCATGGGCAAACTTTGACAGCCCAACAGTATTTTATGAGCTGAACAATGCTCGTCCTCATATTGCTGCT
This sequence comes from Clitarchus hookeri, assembly GCA_002778355.1. NCBI lineage: Eukaryota > Metazoa > Arthropoda > Insecta > Phasmatodea > Phasmatidae > Clitarchus > Clitarchus hookeri. Next base: position 875,081 of record NQII01000419.1, read on the forward strand.
GTCTCAAGAGCATGCCTTGAACTATGGATACTCTGTTATGGCCAGCCGTGTCGCCAGCCCTATCCCATATTGAAAATTAGTGGGATGCAATTGTCTGCTCTATCACTATAGTACACTGCTTGCCATTAAAACTGTAACACCAAAAACTATGTTCTCAAAAGGATCTCACATTAGGGGAATGCTTATAGCACATGCGAGGTAGTGAATTTGTGTTTCCCCGCCGTTCGTGTGCAGGGACTGAGTGAGCATGGCGCATCGAAGACCACTACAACCATACGAATATGCTTTCGCCTTTGACCGCCTGGGAGAACTGTGGCCTATCGGGCTTGTGGATTATTCTACCACCAAATTTGTTCTCATGTTGTAAGAAATGCAACCACAGTGAAGTGGATATGGGGAAAATGGGTCGAGCAAGGATGGGCTGAGCAATATGTAGAAATCCAATGGCCATGTCGCACCAAAAAGCATGAGAACAGGCATCTGGTATGCATTTTGTTTATGTACCATTCTGCCCCATCTAACACCGTCACTTAGGATTTCAGGCCTGTGGCACACCACTGTGTTCACATTCACGGCTGTTCGCCCTTTGCTGAATCAGGGGATCTGGTCCCGGCGCACATTATTGCTGCGGCCTCTGACTGTCCACCGCATACGCAGGCGGATACAATAGTGTGTGGAACCTATGACATGGAGGTACGAATGTCATACCATAGTTTTTTGTGAAAATTCAGGCTTCTGCTTACAGCACCACGAAGGTCTTATACTAGCAGCATTTGCAGTTACAGTATCATGTGTCATCGGATTCCAAACCTGCTCGCACCTAGTTACAGGGTCATGGACTCCTTGGGAAACTGAGGAGGAAGTATCATAGGTGTTTGAGGTGTCGGGACAGTGCCGTGTCCTAGTATTCAAGCCTGGTAATCACATATGACTTTAGATGCGTGTTAAAGTGATGGACCGTGAATTCTACATATCCTCTCACGCCAAGGCGAACGAAGCCTCCAAGAGTTGTGCTTCGTCATCTGAAACTATTGGCTTTAAACAAATTGGGCTCCACTGTGGACATCTCTGTCCATCCTGTACCTCACATACAGGATGATGGCTGGACCAATAGTCAGCACCTAGGCTCGTTCACTAGCTGGGACATTGTACTAATTAGTGCTTAGGCCGTTGTGCCACAGGGCCTAAAAATCTGAATTTTACTGTGAAGTAATTTGTGGTAATGGTAATGGATCCTTGGAGTAATGCACTAGTACAATGAAAATTTCAGATATTACTAGGGGCGAGCGAAATGGTGACAACCGAGTATCTCTCTGGTGTCTGATCCTTTGAGATGGAATAAGTTGTAGTAGTGGTTGAAACTTTGCAAGTTGAAGGATATCTGGAGTGTACTCTCCCTGGAGAAGGATCGGCACTGTGAGCAGCGACACGGCTGTGGCACTGTCCTGGAAATACAGTAAAGGTTGGTCATTGCCTTGGCCGGACCACAGATTCCTCTGGGTGTGAGAGTCCCAGATGGATGTGGGAGGGNAGTAGTGGTTGAAACTTTGCAAGTTGAAGGATATCTGGAGTGTACTCTCCCTGGAGAAGGATCGGCACTGTGAGCAGCGACACGGCTGTGGCACTGTCCTGGAAATGCAGTAAAGGTTGGTCATTGCCTTGGCCGGACCACAGATTCCTCTGGGTGTGAGAGTCCCAGATGGATGTGGGAGGGNCAGTAAAGGTTGGTCATTGCCTTGGCCGGACCACAGATTCCTCTGGGTGTGAGAGTCCCAGATGGATGTGGGAGGGAAGCGGACAGCGCATAGCAGTATCAGTTCGGAGCTTGGAGCTGGTCAACTGGGATGTTAGCTGAATGTACTTTCGTGCTGACTGAGTGAATCTAAATCCTTGTCCGTGGGAGATCGCCAGCATGTTACTATTATACACCATTGGGGATTGTATACAGCCATTTGAAGGGTACCCCCCAATATGGCGACCTGAGAAGCAGCTTGGCCATAGTGTCGATAAAGTCCGCACCGCTAGTAAGCTGACCAGTATCCATTACATCGTGGAAGTGTTGTAGACTGTTGTCCCCTATTTTCAGGCCCAACCTGAGGCCTTCTCCCAACAATACATTGCACTACCACATGTGATACACATCGTTCCAAGTATCCTTGGATGACCACCATGTAACACTGCTTCCTTGACCTGTGCTTTCACTGGATCTCTTGATCATCAGACATATATGGTCTATGGCCGGGCGATAACTATCCCGCCACAGGACACCCGCGGCTACAACGAATGAACTTTGGGCAGGAATTCAAGCAACATAAATGGAGATACCCCAGAAGGACATACAAAGTCTCTTCTTCTCAGTACTGCATCTTGAAGCAGCAGTTATTGCCACTTGTTGTGCAGCCACAAAGGCTGATTTCCCCATGTTCTATACATCATACCGAACTGCTAGAGTAATAAAGTTACTTGAGTATGGTGGGTATTATCTCCAATAAATCTGGTTGCGATAGCTCATGTCCTTCTTCGTGTTGCAATTTTAGTGACCAACAGTCTTNAATAAATCTGGTTGCGATAGCTCATGTCCTTCTTCGTGTTGCAATTTTAGTGACCAACAGTCTTTTATCGGCCAGTAGAGGTAACCAATTTACAAAATTGAAGCAATTAAAAACATAAATCTGTTTGTGATAGCTCATGTCCTTCTTCGTGTTGCAATTTTAGTGACCAACAGTCTATCATCGGCCAGCAGAGGTAACCAATTTACATAATTGAAGCAATTTAAAACATTAATCATGTTAAAAAACTGTATAATTATTGTTTCGGAGCAATCGTTGACATGCAGCCATCTCGACTGATGGTGAGAAGGTAACTACTGAAGACATACCACACAAATCACCTGGAATTACATATACAACACCCGAAAAACAAGCAGTTCATCACCATTGTAGGTAGGACTATAGTCGATAGTGAGGTCATTAGAGGTGGAGTAGGTTGCTCACAGAAGCAAGAATAGGGAAGTAATAGGAAACCATTCCNAATAAATCTGGTTGCGATAGCTCATGTCCTTCTTCGTGTTGCAATTTTAGTGACCAACAGTCTTTTATCGGCCAGCAGAGGTAACCAATTTACAAAATTGAAGCAATTAAAAACATTAATCTGTTTGTGATAGCTCATGTCTTNCAGAGGTAACCAATTTACAAAATTGAAGCAATTAAAAACATTAATCTGTTTGTGATAGCTCATGTCTTTCTTCGTGTTGCAATTTTAGTGACCAACAGTCTATCATCGGCCAGCAGAGGTAACCAATTTACATAATTGAAGCAATTTAAAACATTAATCATGTTAAGAAACTGTATAATTATTGTTTCGGAGCAATCGTTGACATGCAGCTATCTCGACTGATGGTGAGAAGGTAACTACTGAAGACATACCACACAAATCACCTGGAATTACATATACAACACCCGAAAAACAAGCAGTTCATCACCATTGTAGGTAGGACTAATATCTCGTCGATAGTGAGGTCATTAGAGGTGGAGTAGGTTGCTCACAGAAGCAAGAATAGGGAAGTAATAGGAAACCATTCCNGTCGATAGTGAGGTCATTAGAGGTGGAGTAGGTTGCTCACAGAAGCAAGAATAGGGAAGTAATAGGAAACCATTCCAGTACTAGCCTGAAGTGATTTCTTTAAAAACCTGTAAAACTGAAATTAAAAATGGCCAGACTAAGATTCTAAACCATATAATCCCGAATGCGTGTCCGAAGGTTTACCACTGCACCACCTCACTCTGTATTTGCAGTTGTGATCCACTGGAACTTCACGAGGCTTCCATGGAGATAAAGGAAGCTTTCAACACATGAAACCATGCAATTAAAACGAAAGAAGATGACTGGGTTTTTAGCTAAAATGTTGAGGAAGCTGCCTCAGAATTAGAGGTAAACGGTCATGTAAGATCNAAGAAGATGACTGGGTTTTTAGCTAAAATGTTGAGGAAGCTGCCTCAGAATTAGAGGTAAACGGTCATGTAAGATCTTTGGGATGTTTATTTGTATATCACATTCTCAATTCAGTACTCCTCCATTCTCTGGTTCATCTTCTTATGCCTNATCTTTGGGATGTTTATTTGTATATCACATTCTCAATTCAGTACTCCTCCATTCTCTGGTTCATCTTCTTATGCCTCTTATGAACTATCCGAATTTCTACTCATACTCCCGTTCTGATGACAGAGTAAGGCTTCTCCATTTTCCACTCAATTACCTACAATGGACAATAAGATTGAAAAATATCCTCTCGTCCTCCATATCCTCCACCTGCACAGAATTGTATTCCTAATCACCCAACGCAAACAGCTTCTTCATGGTTAGATTTGTGTGATGGTTCACATGGTCCATTTGCACAAAACGAACAATGGGCAGTTATCGAAGCATGCTTAATTCCCTATTACTAATAAAAGTAACAATCGCGGTGTCGATTATTTACAATTATAAATGTACAGAAGTGATAAATGTTTACTCAAAAAAGTTATAAGCCTAATTTCCGAAAATAGATAGCCTTATGAAATCACTTCCCTGCCTGTGGGTGTGTGCCCTCCACCCCTACCATAAAAAGTTTTGAACCTGTGAACCGAATATCACCTAACTTGGTACATACACAAAACCTTATTTTTCCTNCCCTACCATAAAAAGTTTTGAACCTGTGAACCGAATATCACCTAACTTGGTACATACACAAAACCTTATTTTTCCTGCCATTTTTTAAGATAGCATCCCATGGAAAATAAAGTTATTTTCATCTCGGAAAATATAATACCGATAATTTGAAAATTTGGCAACAAAATATTACTATGGTAGCCCACTGAAACAGGTGTGTTTAAAATGCATCAAACATTTATTTAAAAAATAGCAGCCATATAAATATTTCTGGTCTGTACACTAACACTATATGTACGATACCATGTAAATAACTTAGCTTAGTTGGTAATGATGACAGTAATCTTTACAAACATCCAAGGTGTCTATACAGAGTCTATTTCTCCTAAATTTTGTACCATTGCGCTACATGAAAAGAACAAAGTTTTAATGTCATATTTCGGGCACCTATTAACCAATTTCTACCAAATTATGTACACAAGTAGTGCTACCATAGAGCATGCAAACTTGGATGATTTAATTAACTCAGATACTTGATTTTCAAAATGACAACCCAGTAAATATTTAAAGGCCTGTCTATGAAAACATTGGACTGATTAGAAAAGAAATTGATGCTCCTTATCCAACCTCCGTAATGCAGCAGGTTGAATGCCTACTAACGGTGCGAGGTGTTCTGGGATCGAGTACAGAACAAGGCACATGTGTATTTGTAATTGTCTCCCTAGTGTAGTTTATGTTTCAAGTTTCATCTCTAATGAGATCTCTTTCAACAAGTAGTCAAGGCCTGCCTACAATCCACGCCGTTTCAGAACTTCAATGGAATTATAATCATTTGAAAAAAAAATGCATCCCCATATGCGCGAGTACGACGAATGTTGCCACAAGGTATCGCCACAGATTGACGTGTTTCCCATTTGCGTTTAAGGCGATTTGCTTGCGTGGATGTTCCAGTAAGGAGCATACAAGTCCCTCAAACATTCATACTTGCAAGTCACCAATTAAGGCCTTAGTAGTAATGTGAGTCACATAACCAAGTTCAGTGAACACGCAGTATGCCCCTACGGCACATTCAATAAGCATTTTCCTAGCTAGACGAGTGTGGGAGAGGCCACATCGTTGGCCTCCAAGAGACNTGCATCCCCATATGCGCGAGTACGACGAATGTTGCCACAAGGTATCGCCACAGATTGACGTGTTTCCCATTTGCGTTTAAGGCGATTTGCTTGCGTGGATGTTCCAGTAAGGAGCATACAAGTCCCTCAAACATTTATACTTGCAAGTCACCAATTAAGGCCTTAGTAGCAATGTGAGTCACATAACCAAGTTCAGTGAACACGCAGTATGCCCCTACGGCACATTCAATAAGCATTTTCCTAGCTAGACGAGTGTGGGAGAGGCCACATCGTTGGCCTCCAAGAGACAGGTTGGACGTTTCGGTACTCGGCACTTGAACCGTTCTGCCTAGACTGTGAGTCGGTGTTGGACGCAGTAGAAACAGGGGGGTGCAACTCCGACGAGAAGGCTAGAGTCGATCCTGGCGGACTGCCAGCAGGGAGGATCATTTCATAGTGCGGCAGGTGTAAGCACTCCAGGGGCATTACTGCGCATTATCCAGGTACATGTCATGGCAGCTGGGGAAACGTCTGTGTCCACTACTATCGCATCCATGTGGCTAGTGGAGCGGGATCTGTCGTCACGGCATCCCTTACAACGTCTACCAGTAAGACCTAAGCATCTCAGAACACGTGCGACCTTCCCAGGGAAACTGCAGAATGGCAGATTGCGGATTAATGACGAGTGGTTCTCGGCGACAAGTTACGGTTCCATCTGTATACAAACAACTGCCGAATNTGACGAGTGGTTCTCGGCGACAAGTTACGGTTCCATCTGTATACAAACAACTGCCGAATTAGAGTATGGAGATGTCCTGGCCATCGTTGTATTCCACGCTTAATTGTGAGTGGCGTACTGTCGCAACGAGAAATATAAGTGTAATAATTTGGGGTGCAATTTATTATGAATCCCATACCCTTCAGGCGGTGATTGAAGAAACCCCGATGGCGCAGCGATACGTCTAAGAAATTCTGCCAGCATATGCACTCCCCTTATAGTTACATCTTGTAAACTCTATTTTCTAGCATGATAATGCCTGGCCTCACATAGCACGGGTATCTCTGGTCTGCCTTTGTGATGTCAACATACTTCTTTGGCCAGCAGGGTCCCCAGACCTCTCGCCCATTGAGAACGTTTGGGACCNACCAGTAAGACCTAAGCATCTCAGAACACGTGCGACCTTCCCAGGGAAACTGCAGAATGGCAGATTGCGGATTAACGACGAGTGGTTCTCGGCGACAAGTTACGGTTCCATCTGTATACAAACAACTGCCGAATTAGAGTATGGAGATGTCCTGGCCATCGTTGTATTCCACGCTTAATTGTGAGTGGCGTACTGTCGCAACGAGAAATAGAAGTGTAATAATTTGGGGTGCAATTTATTATGAATCCCGTACCCTTCAGGCTGTGATTGAAGAAACCCCGATGGCGCAGCGATACGTCTAAGAAATTCTGCCAGCATATGCACTCCCCTTATAGTTACATCTTGTAAACTCTATTTTCCAGCATGATAATGCCTGGCCTCACATAGCATGGGTATCTCTGGTTTGCCTTTGTGATGTCAACATACTTCTTTGGCCAGCAGGGTCCCCAGACCTCTCGCCCATTGAGAACGTTTGGGACCNTGCCTTTGTGATGTCAACATACTTCTTTGGCCAGCAGGGTCCCCAGACCTCTCGCCCATTGAGAACGTTTGGGACCGGATTGGACGGAAAATTCGGCCAGTGGCAACTACGGTGGATTTGGAGGGTCAGTTGCATCAGCTGTGGCAGGATCTTCCTCAAGAGCACCATATTGCTGCATGTCTCCATGCTGTGGGTGGTCCACCTCCATACTAAGTTGATGTGTGACATGTTAGGTATAAGAGCAGCGTTGTCATCCCCCCCCCTGCCAGCTTGAACCAGTGTAGAGAGACACATGTCAGTCGTAAATACAGCAGAGAAAGGTCAAGCAGAGGTAGAAACACGCTTCTAGGCTCGTATATGTGTCGCTGATGCGTAGGCCTCCCCACCCACCTGCACCCTCTTTCCTCTTTAGCAAGCCAAGTAAAATTTGTAAGCCCCGAGATATCACGAGATAGGTAGATGCAGTTCGCCTGAAGTCAGAAAGCACGCACCTCGGAGTAATAAGCTGACAAGCTTTGAAAGGACACCACCCACCCCCTCGTCACAACAAGGGGACGCGTGCAGGAAATTAGGGAGGCTAGAAAGGATATAAGCCTCTTTGCAGGGAGGGTGGAGAACAGTTGAAGATTACCGCACCGAGAGGTTAGTCCGCATCAGTGATCAGTTGAAAATCAGTCGCGCAGAGAGCAGCCGGGGGATGTCGGACCCCCGGCCATAGCAGTACGTCAGTAGGGACGATCAGACAGTTAATTATTACCGCACAGAGAGAGCAGTACGTCAGTAGAGCCGGAGAGTTCGTCAGTACCACACAGGGAGATCGGGGCCGGGTCACATCCATCAGTCGAAGCAAGGAGCAGCAGGTAGCGCGGGAGTTCGGTACTGCCACCCTGGAATGCGCAGATAGTGAGTCGCGACATTAAGGGGTCAGCCAAATCGGGATGCGAGATGCGAAACGCGAAATGCAGGGCAGAGTCAGAGACAGTTACCAGAGTCATGTCGGACGAGTAGTTTGACCACGTCGGGATGCGAGTTAGCCAGCCAGTTACCACATAAGTCAGTCAGTTTACAGTCAGTCAGTTGCAACGCACCGAGAAGGCGGAGTCGAGTGGTGAACTTCACCGAGAAGTGCCATGTCGAGCTAGTGAGATTGTCCAGTGCAGCCCGTATCCGCGAAGGATGGGTGGGGCCCACGGGGCCCTTCGCCGGGACGTGGTAGGGTAGTAAGCAGTCAGTTACTACCCTACGCCGAGAACGGGAGCGAGTGGTGAGCCCCACCGAGGGGCGCCACGTCGAGAGGAAGCCAGCTGCGTGCAACAAGCCAACCACAGAGGGCCTGTAACAGGGCCATCCAGTTCACCAGACCTCATCAACAGCCAGAACAACTACCACGCAACATGTGCAGATAAGTAACCCCGTCGTCACTCAGGTACCTGTCCTGACACCTAATTCCCCTACAGCATCAGAAAAGTAACCAGAACATTGTAACCAGCCCTTCAGGCCTTGAACTCGCAGGGCGTTAATGTGTGAGAAAATCCTCGGCAGAAATCATGTGTAAAGTCTCCCAACAGTGCCGGGAATGTATAAGTAAATTCCCGCTCAATAAACCTGTTCCAAACTAAGAAGTCGTGACGAAGTCATTGTGTAATTTACTCTAAAATCCCTGGCACCCTATAGTCTGTGCCTGGAGGAATTAACTCCGACCCTATGATCCACTCTGTGTGCCACAGGTGGGGAATAGCGTCAAAGTGTTGGTCCTCTCCAATAACTGCTTCTGTGGTATAATATTTGTATGTTTTCTGTATACATTCTGCCATGTCTTGTGCATATACACATTTGCATGCCCTTACGATGGAAACTTCAAAGTGATCAGTTTTTTTCGCAATTTAATGTATTTGCGTACATGTTGAGGAAAGTGGGCTCATTATTAATATCGATAATTTTTTTTTACATTCATTTCATTATTTAATTTTTTACTGATGGTGCCACACACTTCCGATAACACTGTTGAAACTACTTTGCTTATAATTTAAAAAAAATTTGCAGCCTCTGGTAACTTTCACCTGTAGCCAAAAAACATATAATAATCGTAAGACACACTGTCACATGTTATGACTTTCCTCAGATAAGTGTTATGTTTGGATNGCCAAAAAACATATAATAATCGTAAGACACACTGTCACATGTTATGACTTTCCTCAGATAAGTGTTATGTTTGGAAATATTTGGTGAAATTTGGTATTGAAGGAAATCAAAATCTTTTAGTGGCATGTGAGTAAAGCAGTAAAATTCTCCTGAACGTCTATGAAGTTTCTCGGTAAACATATTTTACATTTTGCTAATGCAACACACAAAATATTTATGACCTACACAACTAATAGATATATATTTATTGACTATCCTATTTTCTATGTAAACTGAAAATTTACTTCCGAACTCATGGTACGATGTTAAAGCTGCGTATTTTCATATGCATGCAGAATATAATAATATAAGTCGGCCTGGAATGTATTATATTTCGATGTAAGCATTTTCAAACATTTTCCAACTTTTTAAAGTGTGAAACTAATAGAATACGGTACCTTCAAATCCTTTAATATTTTGCAAAAAAAATGAATTTCAAAATTAGAAGTACTGAAACTCACTTCTTTATACTTTGATGTATCGCTGTCATCCGACATATTATTTTTCCTCCTTGGCTTTTTCCTGGCCTCCTTTAATAAAGAATATTTTAGTATCTCATCATGCACAAAACCACGACTTAAGCAATATAATATTTACGTTCTAAATCTTCAAGAAACCTATGACAAATTCTGTGGGCGAGGGCGAGAATGTAGAGTATACTTCTCGTACTCCCTCACCTCGAACAGTCTTGCATAACTGTGGCAGTCGAGATGCCTTGACGAGAAAGTGGAGTCGGCTTAACAGATGTCCGGCCTACCGATAGTCAGCCAGCTCCTACAAATGCTGGGATTTTATGATCCACGTTGACTCTACCCAAGGCAGGACTACATGAAAATTTACATCAACACTGAAGAGCCAAAAAAAAACTGGTATAGGCGTGCGTATGCAAATAACAGAGGTATGGAACCAATCAGAGTATAACGCGATGCGGTAGGCAGCTAGATCGGTTACTGCTGCTACAATGGCAGGTTATCAACATTTAAGTGAGTTTGAACATGGTAATATAGTCGGCGCACGAGAGATGTGACATAGGATCTCCGAGGTAGCGATAACATTTGGATGTTCGCGTACCACCATTTCACGAGTGTACCGTGAATATCGGGTATCCGGTAAAACATCACTTCTTCGACATCGCTGCGGCCGGAAAAAGATCGCGAAGGAACGGGACAAACGCGACTGACGAGAATCATTAAACGTGACAGACGTGCAACCCTTTCTCAAATTGGCACAGATTTGATTTGTGGACTGCCTTGCAGGATTCATAGTGTGAATTGCCACCTGCATACCTTCAGACATTAGTCGATTCCATGCCACATCGTCTTGCGGCACTTCTGAGGACTGGTTGGGTGGTGGGCGGAGGGGGAGGGGTTACATAATATTAGGCAGGTGTAACAGTTTTTTTTTTTTTTGGCTCTTCAGTGTATATCATTACAGTTTGTGTGTGTAGATATACAGAAAGTTTTAAAATATTTCAAGAAAATATTCGCCAATATAAAAATATAACACAAAGTTGGACACTTCGCGAAACGAACACACTTAGTAAAATATAAATGAGTGTGAATAAATGATAGTGAAAATATTTATATATATAATTATTTCCAAACACAATGCAGTAAAATATTTTGCAGGAAATATTTTCATTGATATCTTAACCCAGGGACGACGAAAAGCATAATCCTAGCCGTACATTATCACCNTTTTGCAGGAAATATTTTCATTGATATCTTAACCCAGGGACGTCGAACAGCATAATCCTAGCCGTACATTATCACCGTGTAGCATACAAAATCTACAGTTCAAGCCATATCCTTAAAACCCCTACTGCTTTTAACAGTATCATGTCAGTTCCNGTGTAGCATACAAAATCTACAGTTCAAGCCATATCCTTAAAACCCCTACTGCTTTTAACAGTATCATGTCAGTTCCCTCATAATATGTACATCTGGTCGCGGTACAATTACGCCAGATTCTGAACATTTACTTCCTGGATGTAAACTACGAACCACTGGGTGGACGTTGATTAATATATCTTTGCACCCAATTTAGATCTGGTGACATATATGCCTGGTGAGGTCTCGAACCAAGGGGCGGGCTCATTTCCAGATCGCATAATCATCTTAGTTTGGTGGCTTTCTTTCTTTCCGTGCTTGTAACCGCATATGTGTTTGTTTTGGGAAGTGGCAAAATTTTAAAAAGAGGAAGTAGTCAAATAGCTTATAAATATGAAGTGAGAGTGTGAAAACCCACACCACTTTGTAGCCATATCAGCATTTTGCGGAAGTGCTGACTCATGATAGCACGCATATGAAGTGACAGCATTCCATCAACTGAGTCTTACCACCTCGATTAAGCTTGCGACCTTGTGGACTGCCTACCATATAGCAGCATATATATTATAACTGGCTTCTTCCTGAGCCTCAAATTATACAAATAATGCAAAAATATATGCGAACACAATACAGTTTTCTCCTCCTTACACATTGTGTTATTAAAATGCCATTTAATATACTTTTATAACTCATTTCCTAAAAAGTTTCGAAATATAACATGTTATATGCAATTATTACTTATGCTATCATTCACATTTGAATTTTGAATGTGAATGACGACCACACATTAATTTTTAGAATTAAATAGCTTCTAGCGCACACAAAGGATTTAGCATAATACTTTACGTTAACATATGAGAATTGACTAAAATCTCATTTCTTTAAGGAGTTATTTTAATTTTCCCTTGCATTAGCAACAACTTTAGCACTAATTAAAATGCACGTGATTTCTGTTACCATAACTTGAGTATTTCTAATTTTATCAAAGTATGAGCGCAGGGAGCTCTTATTTTCTTGGTGAAGAGGGGAAGAGCAGTAAAATTAGTGCTTGGTTGCAAAACAATGGAAACGATCAGCTCATATACCAGTGAGGTTTACGAACAGTTGGTTTNGTAAAATTAGTGCTTGGTTGCAAAACAATGGAAACGATCAGCTCATATACCAGTGAGGTTTACGAACAGTTGGTTAAGACAGCAATGTTCACGACTTTACTCAGAATTTTAATAAGTAATTACTAAAATTCCAACTGAAATTAGAAGTTTTTTAAATGAAAATAAAATTATTAATTTTTAAAATTTAATGCTTGAGTGAATAAATTTATATTCCACAAACTGTAAAAAATGTAATAGAAATCACGCATCCTTCTTAGACTTCACTAATGGAATTCCTGAATGATAGGAAGAAATCGGCTTTTTAATGATGCTTAGGCCGGTATATTTATTCGGATGTTCATAGCAGTGACAATGATTTACCGATTCTCTGTCATCTACCAATACTGTCTAATTCAAGGACATTGCTCGACAGAACTTCCAAGTCACCAGGTGAGGGTTTGCAGAATGATCACATTTATTTTCCAGCCAAAGTAATAATGATAAATATTTTGGGTGGAAGGGAGTTATTGTAAATTATTATTAGTAGCGAACTTATATTAAATTATTTTCACTACAAGTGCTATCATATGTGTTGTTAAATATCTTCCTTGCATTTAAGATATTGTTTTGCAGAAAGTGGAAAAAGTATAACATTCTGGCATATTTAGTCATTAATATTTACTTACGTAATTTGTATTTTCTCTTATCTATGTCTAATTAGATATTTATTAATAGCAATATGATGAGGAAATTGTTTCTGTAGATTTCCCTAAATTTATTGCAAGTAGAAAAGTGCCATTTTTCACCCAGTAATTCAGTCATTTATAAGATTCAAAAATTATATTAATAAAAATTATAGTATTTTTCTTTAGAAAACAACATTCATTGCAGCTTCTTCACATTTTTTTTGGTGCCAGCCACCATTTTGTCATGTGCGAGCGTTTATATAAACACTAGTTATTAATCTTAATGTCAGGGAAATACTTCATCAATTCAACTAAGGACCTGTCACAACAGGACTACCTTGTTGTGAAGTTCTTCAAGGATCACTCGACGCATGCTCAGGTGTCCACAGACACAAGTTTACTAAGGCAGGTCGGCAAGCTCAGGAGCAGAGATGAGAAGGGTTTCATGCCTCATTGGACGCCTTGTAGATAGGTCTCGTAGACCACGTTCTGCAGTCGCTCAGGAAGGAAGTGGTATTCTTCTGAGCTGAGGACGTNCTTCATCAATTCAACTAAGGACCTGTCACAACAGGACTACCTTGTTGTGAAGTTCTTCAAGGATCACTCGACGCACGCTCAGGTGTCCACAGACACAAGTTTACTAAGGCAGGTCGGCAAGCTTAGGAGCAGAGATGAGAAGGGTTTCATGCCTCATTGGACGCCTTGTAGATAGGTCTGCTACTCCGTCGGTCGAGCGAAAAAAATTATCTTTTTTTGGCTCTTCCTTCCCTATGTACCGTAGACCACGTTCTGCAGTCGCTCAGGAAGGAAGTGGTATTCTTCTGAGCTGAGGACGTCATTTGTTTTCTTTAATGTGAACACTTTTGGTCATCGTGGAAGATGATGAAATTATGGGCGTCCTAATGGCTCAGTGCTTGTCTGGGTGGCATCATCGAGCTCTGCCCTACTGTCTTTGCGAGGCATACATTCTCTAATATATAGAATGATGTGTAGCGTTCGTTTGGAAGTTAAATTTATTGTGTAATCGGTTTGGTTATGGCTTAATTTTGTTTGTTATACTATTTTATGGAGTCGTTAGATCGATAATCTGCTGGGCAGCGAGTATATAAAATATATTATTTATTTTTATAAGTANCTATTTTATGGAGTCGTTAGATCGATAATCTGCTGGGCAGCGAGTATATAAAATATATTATTTATTTTTATAAGTGCTAGTCACAGTAAAACAAATAAATAAATTAACTTTTAACTATGTAAAAGTTATATGTATATGTGTTTGTGTGTATGTTTGTTAGAGCTAAATGCTGAGTATCACACGCATATTCACTGTGTCTAGCAAGCTTAATCCTATGCGGTACATTAGCAAAACATCCCAGCACTTACTTCACAATCATCTTTATGCTCGATGTCCATTCGTGTACTTGTGAATGAACGTTGTATCTTAGAATATGATAGGACCTAAGAGCATTTGCAACGTGCTGTACGGTCAGCCGAACCGATTCATAAAAACGTAAATTTTTCAAACTAAATGATTTTAAATGGAAATATGATTGTATGTTGACGTCTTGTTATAAAGTATATCCACTTAATCGAATTCCTAATTTCTTCCAAAATTTCCTAAGTAAACCATATTCTTGACGGAATGTCGTCGAATGGGCAGTCTGTATCTCCTTTAACATTATTCATCTGTCTGTACGAAACATTTACAATATACATAGTTCCATGAGCAGCATCGTCGATGTCATATTTAGCACCATGTACTGCATTGGACACAATTCCATCAATTGCATCTTAATACGTTAGTCTCCTATATCAACTCAAATGTATTAGATTACAGTAGTATACTGTGTTATCCTGCAACATCGATAATAAAAACCATTGTTCCACCAGCCATGGTGGTGTAAAATAGTGACTGCATTGGGTGTGCCATCGTCTTCGCCGGGCTGTCAGTATCGCTTTTGTCATAATCTACATGTTTTTACAACAATTCATAAGGCCTAATATTGTGAGAGCTGAACACACGTAGTGTCCATTATGTATGCTGAATCAATGTGCCAAGTATCAACACTTTTGATCGTAATTCTATTTATGTCGCATAGATTGTATAAGCAATACAGTTTAAAGTTTGTTTGTTGTAGAAAATGCTTAAATGGAGAAATGGGCAGTCTTCTGCGAAATTGCAGGATTAATGGTCCAACTTAAATTTGTGGGTTAACGTTGAAAAAATATTAAATAAAATGTGTATTTAATTTTTCCAATTTACGTAACTTACGGTTGCTACGCAACGAACAGTTCTTCAGGGAAATTAACTTTTTACCTTCAGGAATGCACCGAATTTGTTTCCTCTGAGCACATACACTATGTATCAAACAGTAACCAGACACCCATTTCTTTACTGCCATTAAATAATTAACCCTTCGGGGCAGGCTGTTCACTAAGTTCTGGTAAACAACTGACAGAATGTGATTCTTCTCTTCCTCTAGTATGGAAAATAATTGACATTTGTTTGGTGATCAATTCAGTCTATTACGCAAAAATGATCAAGCCTGTCACAATGACGTTCTGTTGGTTTTAAGTGGGGGATATAAGTAGGCCAGTTAATCAGTCCCACCTGATTATATTTAAACCATGATCTTGCTATGTGAACAACTGATGGATATCTGTATATAAGTCTATTCGCGGTTTCTTTACACTTTCACCGCGTGTATGAAGTGTTTGGTAGTTGTCTTAATATGCAGTGTATGACAAGCGTTTTATACTTGTGTTTACATAAAAATAAGTTATTTTTTTTTAAATTTAAAATGTTTTATTTATATATAAATTACTACATTTAATGTATAATTAATATAAATAAAAACAGTGACAAGATAGGTGTGTTGGTAATGCCTAGTAAGAAATAGTTATTAGGCAGAATATTATTAAGCTGAGTGCGTACGAATGTGGTGCGTTATCCCTTTGGTGTAGTTTTCGAGGCTTGGTTAAGTTTTTTTTTGCATGGGGCGGAGAAATATCCTGGAAGTATAANTAGGCTTGGTTAAGTTTTTTTTGCATGGGGCGGAGAAATATCCTGGAAGTATAACTTTAGCAGCGCTTCAGAAAAATTGGAAGTAAGTGAGTGAAGAGATTTGGGTGGCACTTAACAGCGAGGTCTTGAAAGCCGATAGTTGGAGGTAACCATGAATGGACTATAAAGTGTGAACTGAACGGTATTATCTGAAAGATGGAAAGGTGCTTATGGTCTGTCTTTATCGAAAAGATGACAACAACTGTTTCTTGCATATAAAATACAGAAAGCATGATGATATGTGTGTATTGGGCAGGATTTTCAGACACATTGGTTTTTGGAAGATCATAGCAGTTGAATATTTGTGTACATACGAAAGGCACCCGAAGAACAATATTCACATTACAGAGTTTAGCACGAATGTGCATTATGTTTATTTACATTTGTTTNTCACATTACAGAGTTTAGCACGAATGTGCATTATGTTTATTTACATTTGTTTAATGAAATGGCAATTTTAACTTTTAATTTTCGGAGATAGGGCAATATTTTTGGAAATATCAAGCGCTAATTGCACAAATTCTTATACATCGACTTTTAAAATTGACGTTTACACTCTTTGAAGGGAAATAACACAGAAACTATTGAAGAAAACCTGATAGGACTGCTTGTATTTGACGTTATAAGAACAAAGTTGGGTGATTGAGAATGTAAATAACAGATACAAATCTTCAAAATGACCGCCATCAGTAGCAAAACATCTTCTGCAATGCTGTAGAACAGAACGACAAACAGTACCAACTGTTTCTATAGGAGTGTATTTACATGCAGTCGTGTCTCTCGTGGTATCCTGTGTACGTGGCTGTGGGGCGTACAGGGTTCTTAAGTGTTCCCCACATATTAAAATCTAACNCAGACACATTGGTTTTTGGAAGATCATAGCAGTTGAATATTTGTGTACATACGAAAGGCACCCGAAGAACAATATGCACATTACAGAGTTTAGCACGAATGTGCATTATGTTTATTTACATTTGTTTAATGAAATGGCAATTTTAACTTTTAATTTTCGGAGGTAGGGCAATATTTTTGGAAATATCAAGCGCTAATTGCACAAATTCTTATACATCGACTTTTAAAATTGACGTTTACACTCTTTGAAGGGAAATAACACAGAAACTATTGAAGAAAACCTGATAGGACTGCTTGTATTTGACGTTATAAGAACAAAGTTGGGTGTGTGAGAATGTAAATAACAGATACAAATCTTCAAAATGACCGCCATCAGTAGCAAAACATCTTCTGCAATGCTGTAGAACAGAACGACAAACAGTACCAACTGTTTCTATAGGAGTGTAGTTACATGCAGTCGTATCTCTCGTGGTATCCTGTGTACGTGGCTGTGGGGCGTACAGGGTTCTTAAGTGTTCCCCACATATTAAAATCTAACGGCCTTAAATCTGGAGATCTGGGTGGAAACTCAACACATCCTCGTCGGCCTATCCACCTCCCAACAAATGTTTCATCCAGGAGCGAACTTACATCTCGATGGTAATATAGAAGTGCACAACTCTGCTGGAAAAAGTAATCGTTATCTGAGTAGTATCGACGAACAGCTGGCCTAATGTTTTCCTGCAACAGGGTATGGTAACTTTCACCTGTCACCATTCCGTCAAACAAAAATAGCGCCACAAGTCTTTTGGGAGACATATTGCACCACACTGTTAACCCAGGAAGATTAATGGCTTGCTCTACCACAATGTGGGGATTTTCGTCGGCTCAATACACATGGTTTTGGTGGTCGATAGTTCCATTCAATTTAAAGCTTGCCTCATCAGACTAAACAATCATATCAGTAAAATGTTCGTTGTCGTTGCACATGTTAACAACCGAAAACACAAAATTTGACACGCCTATCTCGGCGTGAAGTAACTTGAGATAGTAGGGACTCCACTTGACTTGTTTTAAAATGCGATTGAAAATTGACTCATTGACACCTGACTCACGCGCAGCTTGCCGGGTGACTTTCAACTTCCCGGCGGAATGTTTGAATGTGTGCAACACAGCAACGACACTTCCTTCGTCGGTTGTCGTTCTCTTCCTTCCATATTGTTCTTTCTTCACATCACACACAGTTCCATCCAACTTGCTACACAATGGTGTCATTGTTACACGTGCCAGTGGCACAGTATCGAATTATTTCCTCCATCGTCTGTACACCTCAATAATGTTCTCAAATTTACATTAACACATACACTGAGGTGACAAAAGTCCTGGGGTACCTCCTAATATCGTGTCGGACCTCCTTTTGCCCGGCGAAGTGTAGCAACTCGACGTGGCATGTACTCAACAAGTCGTTGGAAGTCCCCGGAAGACATATTCAGCCATGCTGCCTCTATAGACGTCCATAATTGCGAAAGTGTTGCTGGTGCAGGAGTTTGTGCACGAACTGACTTCTCGATTGTGTCCCATAAATGTTTGATGGGATTCATGTCGGGCGATATTGGTGGCCAAATCATTCGCTGGAATTGTCCAGAATATTCTTCAAACCAATCGCGAACAGTCGTGGCCCGGTGACATGGCGCATTGTCATCCATAAAAATGCCATCGTTGTTTGGGTACATGAAGTCCATGAAAGGCTGTAAGTGGTCTCCAAGTAGCTGAACATAACCCTTTCCAGTCAATGATCGGTTCACTTGGACCAGAGGACCCAGTCCATTCCCTGTAAAAACAGCCCACGCCATTATGGAGCGACCACCAGCTTGCACAGTTCCTTGTTGACAACTTGGGTCCATGGATTCATGGGGTCTGCGCCACACTCGAACCCTACCATCAGCTCTTACCAACTGAAATCGGGACTCATCTGACCAAGCCACGGTTTTCCAGTCGTCTAGGGTCCAACCGATATGTTCACGAGCCCAGGAGAGTCGCTGCAGGCGATTTCGTGCTTTTAGTAACGGCACTCGAGTCGGTCTTCTGCTGGCATAGCCCAGTACAGCCAAA
>NQII01000420.1:0-13378 GCA_002778355.1 Clitarchus hookeri
ATACCGAAACTGGTTCTCGCTGTTTGCTCACTGTGCACTGTCGGCTACCCCCTCCTCCTCACACCCAGGAATGCTCACACGCAAGGCCTTCAACGAGTTCGGACAGTGGCCACAGAGTGAGGAGGGCACCACTTCCGACTAGCTTTTTGCTAAAAACCTGTTTTCCTGTTAAATTTCCACCAGCTATTATTTTTAACTAGATACTATAAGTCACTAATTGAATCTATGTGTTTTCCCCTCGTGATTTGACGTCTTTAGTTTCTTTATGCTCCCTTTCGTTTGTCTGTAGTAGTAATTTCAAATGCCCGTCGAGATTTCAAGTTTCGAGAGGTACAGAAAGAAATCGTTTTTGGAGGGTTACAAATTAAAAACGAAAAAATAAGGCACGTTAAAGCATAGAATACAATCAAGTTAGTTTAAAAAAAGGGATGTTTCACACGTGAAATTATCCTCAGATCATGGAACAACTGAAAACAAATGGACAATAATAACTTAATTATTCCAGAACAGCGTATTTAAAAAACAAATAACTGAACTTGTAAGTACTTAGTTATGATCTTACAGTGTACTAAAGAAAGATCGATAGCAAAAATACACAATAATGAGCAAATTTATTAACGATACTACCCCCTAAAGCTTGTATGTAGTTCTAACGGGGTTGCCCAACTCTCTTCGTTGCCGTTGTATCGTCGCTATTAGCCCGCGAGTCNAAGCTTGTATGTAGTTCTAACGGGGTTGCCCAACTCTCTTCGTTGCCGTTGTATCGTCGCTATTAGCCCGCGAGTCTTGTTTTCCTCCCTCACGCCGACGCAAGAAGCCGAGAAAGGTAATTTCCCTCTGCAAGTTGGGAATCTGCCGCAACTGTTCCCACTCGTGCCCCAGAGATTTCCCTGTAGTTCTAAGCACCTCCGCCGCAGCGCCACTGTCGGCGAAGGTGCGCCTCTCCGCACCCTCCACTATCCCTCTCCCTCATCATTTAAACCCCACCTCTCCTTAACCGCAGCTAATTAATTTGACTACAAAGTTGACTTTTGTGTGAGAATTATCATCTCTCAGCGGCGTGGAAATGTCGGGTTTTCACCCCCCAACTCCTCCCCCCTCCCCCTGCAACAATCTCTCTTACCACGTCGGATGGAATGATTCTGGGCTTCGTGGTAGCATAAGGAAGACAGGAACTTAGAAAATAGCTCTTCGGGTTTGTCTATTTTTACAGACGAATGTAGAGCTGATTCCTCTTCCTGTGCAACGTTGTATACGTACTACTGCAGGATCTTGTCGCCAATGTTTGCTCTTCCAAGGGCAGCAACAAATACGCTACTTTATATTTAAGCCAAACATGTTTTTCTCCTTTTATACATTACGTACGACGCAATTTCCAGAAAATAAAAAGTGTTATATTCCTCACTTCCGAAATAATAGCGTGTCGGAATCACAATTTTGCTCTTCTGTTAAAAGTTTGCAATATGACTGGTGGCGAATGTTTTGAATTGTAGTACTTGATAACTGAGGCCTATCTGCGGGAAAAAAATCACACAAACATTTGACCACCCAAGTCGCAGGAGCTTAGTCCTAAATAAAGAATAATAATAACTTTAATTTCATTATTTACAATAATCATAATTAACAATGTTCTAGGTTTACTCCAATACTTATTTACAAGCACAAGATGCGTAACTATAATTTTAACGTAACCCGTACCACTATGAATATCATTTATACGGTTTCATGAAATATACAGAAGGAATAATTACCCAGTTTACACTGGAAAAAAAATCAACTGGAAAGTGACAAGAGAACAGTTTTGTTTGCGGACTTCAGGGTAGCAGCAACCAAACTTCTTGAACCAGCTACAAAATGTTTTGTTTGTTTAGTAAGGTTCTGTTTGTTGCATGAACAATCCAAATATTGCAGAAGTTGTTCTGCTAAAGATACTATATGCTCTGTAGGAGGAACCTATTGCTCTAGGAATTATATTAATAGTTGCATATACAGTCGCAGACAAGGCCACAACAAACAGTTATGTTGCAGTTACTATGTTAACAGCATTTAAATGGTTCATACAACCAATCTGATTGCTGTAACTGTATAAAAAGTCCATGGGTTACGCTTACAGAAATTTATAAATTTGGTTCCTCAACCATATTTTTCTCGGCGTATTTCCAACAAAAACACTTGCTGTACTAATACTTTTTTTAATAGTAATTTACGTATTGAAACCATTAGTAATGTTACTCGACGAGGAACGGCGTGTATGCATCTGAAAGAGATTATTTACGGAAGACAGTTACGAACACGGAAGGTATGGCGCAGTGGCAAGCCGGATGCTGCAGTGGTTTGAAAGGCCAAACACACACCGCTGCTCCAAACTCACCTCATCTCCCCTCGACCATTTCTTCGGGTTGGCTTGAAACTTGACGTCTGCCGCTCGGGTGGGGTGGCCAGCTGCAAGCAGGGCCAGTCTTCTCACGCCCACGTCGACACTGCCTACAACCTGCAACAACGTGCAGACTGACATGTAAAGACGTGCGAATATTTGCACAATATTCTAATTACATTTTATAGTGCGTTGTTTACGCACGCAGCTCTTGCCAATTGTTTATGAACTTGTTACCACGCCACTGGCTCTATTAACGAATTCACTCCTAGTGTCCACACTTCAGCAAATTGTTACACAGGAAGGACGTATATGGCCGGCTCTGTGAGCCACTCTTTAGTTCGCAGGTCAGAGATCACTAGGCGGGAACTCCCAAAAAAGGGACAACCAACGCATTTGGTCCCAACCCCGATCACCAAGTTACTTAGAGGGCACTGGCGGTCCAGTTCCTGCACTTCGCCAGATTCAACAATACTGGATTTTTTTTTCTTATAACGTCATGCTAAGAGCGGACGCCAGTTGACTGATTTCCGAAGACCTTTACCGGGGATGCGATCTCGGTTATTCCAGCAAAACATGTTTTAGATAACGTAAAAAGAGTTCGCGTGTCGTCTAGACGTCTCCATACTACCAGGGAACCCACATACAGGTCTTTTGAGGTCATCAAAACCATTACAGAGCTTTATTATCATGTGCTGCAAACCTTATGTGGCCAACGGTTTGCTTTCGTGTTGGATTTTTTCACAAAAAAAACCCGATGAGGCTTTATGAACGCATTATAATTCAAGTTTTACTGCTCCTGTAGCTCAGTTTCACACAATCTATGTAATTTTCGCATATTCAAGTTAATAATATATTGCCTCGACGCCTTTTTTTTTTCAGACTTACCCTAAGCAATTGCAAGAGACACATAATTTAAATTTATACATTCGTCACAGTTTTGAAGCGCAGAATTGATCAGGAAGGCTCCCCCAACCATGACTCTGTTGGATTGAGACAAAACCCCTCTTCTCTTTTTCTTGGCCGCCCTTCCCCTATCAGTTCCACCCTAGCGGCAGTCAATTACGCATTTTTCATCCCAGAAAAAGTAATTGGAGTGCGGGAGCCATCAATTTAAACAATGCCCTGAACCATTATTTTAAGAAGTCTGAGTTTCCAATAGTGGCCCTCTGGTTGCCTGAGCATACGAGCAGGACGATATCGTCCAAGCAACTTAAGTGCACACGTGTGGCTACTCGACTTGTAAAACTATTTCAGATGTGTGTCGTGTGCGAAATTTAGATACCAACGGCTGATCATGCTAAAAACACCCATAGGAATTATTATTTATGTATGGAAAATCGTATAGTTGTCTCTATTAATTATGAAAATTTACCTGTGAGACTGAGTTCGTTAAGGTGCCGCCAGTGGCACACCGTCATAAAGCGTAGTGAAATTGGAAAAGTACGTGGGTAAACTATTTGAATTTTTAAAATATTTTACTTCGTATGTGCCTAATATTTTATTTATTTTATAATTTTTTATACCATTCATACGCTGTTAATCGATCTCTTTTGAGAGCCCTGTTTACTTTTTTTTCGTAAAAAAATTAACATTGCTACACAGCTACTGATTTGTTTTCCATGCTTCAGTCGAGAGACATTTATAATTTATAAATCAAAAAGGAATCGATTTCAATTCCTGTGAATTTTCAACAGCTGTGTTTTAATAAGACCTAGAATCAAAAGCCTACAATTTTATAATTCCCTGCTAACATTTCCGTAAATGTGGCAGTAAGTGTCCACGTAATTATGTTCACGGTATCTTTAACATTTTATGAATAATATAACTTTGAAAAAGGCATGTCATGTTAACAAGTTTAGTTCTTTCCTTCGTAAATCATGTATCACAAGCATTTTATACGTGTGTTAACATAAATGTAATGTATTTTTTGTTAAATAGNTTTCCTTCGTAAATCATGTATCACAAGCATTTTATACGTGTGTTAACATAAATGTAATGTATTTTTTGTTAAATAGGCTTTTTACTTATATTTTAACTGTAAACTATAATATTTAATTTATAATTAATGTAAATTAAATTAATGAGAAAATACGTGTTTTGGTAACACCTAGTAAGAAATAGTTCTTGTATGCGAAATATTATTACAGTTAGTGTGCACGAATTCTNTACGTGTTTTGGTAACACCTAGTAAGAAATAGTTCTTGTATGCGAAATATTATTACAGTTAGTGTGCACGAATTCTATGCGTTGTCCCCTTGTGTAATTTTCCATACTCAGTTAAGCTTTGATCGCATGAGACAGAGGAATATTATGGAAGGAGAACTTAAGCAGGTNGTGTAATTTTCCATACTCAGTTAAGCTTTGATCGCATGAGACAGAGGAATATTATGGAAGGAGAACTTAAGCAGGGTTTCAGAAAAGTTTGAAGTAACCGTGAATGGACTATAGAGTGTTATTAGCTCAAAACATTTTCGTGCTCTTCCAGTNTTTCAGAAAAGTTTGAAGTAACCGTGAATGGACTATAGAGTGTTATTAGCTCAAAACATTTTCGTGCTCTTCCAGTGTCTCTTATCACAAGTGCACTGCTCCTAGCAGTCTATTGGCACGGCGGAAAATTGAAAGCCGTGTACAGTCATCGCGAAGCAGTGCCGTCCTCGTAACACATTCACGTTCCGCCACTACACGCCGTGGTTCCATCCACCGCCTCTCGCAATATCTCCACCGCACGTGTCATATCTGCTCCCCGTCAAGGCCGCGTGGCAGTAACAGTGTAGGTTTTACGACTCAGGGATCGTTGTGAGAGTTCACGAGCAGTCACCCGCTCCCTGATTGCCTCTGATTGGCCGCGTCTTTTCGCGTCTCTTACTTTCTGGTCAGAGGAGCCAGCCTCTGTCGAGAGCTCTCAATTCGCGCTTCCAACACTGTTGTGCTAGGCCGTTCGATTCGANGGTCAGAGGAGCCAGCCTCTGTCGAGAGCTCTCAATTCGCGCTTCCAACACTGTTGTGCTAGGCCGTTCGATTCGAGAGCTCGTGTACGCAAATGATTGTTGATCGTCAGAAACTTTTCCGGAAGACTGACCTACGTCCTGTACACACTACTTGGTTCTGTTTTTAAACGCTTTCGAACCCACAATAATGTATGGTTTCAGGCGTTGTAATCAATATTTTTTTATCCGAACTGTATGGGCTTNAACGCTTTCGAACCCACAATAATGTATGGTTTCAGGCGTTGTAATCAATATTTTTTTATCCGAACTGTATGGGCTTGCTTAAATCACTCATGTTTATTTTTAGGTGTTGCAAACAAGAAAAGTTTTAGCGAGTGCTTTACTTAAGCTGACAAAGAACCAGTTAGCTCTATCCTTTGTGTTAGGCTCTACCCAGATAGCATGTAAGGTTGCGGCAATGTTGCCAGTTGACTTGAATTCCTCTTGCCGATCAACCTTGTCATCATATCATGTATGACTCAAATTTGATTCAAACCGAATTTATCATGACTGGCACATATCTACTTGCTAAAGGCAAGCTTATATATGGCTTGAATTATGCTTGTAGGTCGTCAAGGCAAGCTTTCGGCAAGTTTTACAAATCAAGCTCGCTATAAGCTTGACCTGTGGAGACTAGTTACCATTATTCAAGCTTGAGTCAAACTTCTTGGCTTGCGTAGTAAGTTTGAGTCAGGCCCATAGGCTTGTCATTACAAGCTTGATTAAAGCTGACTCAAGCTGATTCTGCTACCGGGGTAGTGGTTTAGGCNGGCCCATAGGCTTGTCATTACAAGCTTGATTAAAGCTGACTCAAGCTGATTCTGCTACCGGGGTAGTGGTTTAGGCATATGTAGGGCCGTAGATGGGATGCACTGATCCTAGCAGTGTACAATACCGGCCGAATATAACCTTCCCGTGTGTTATATACATTGTGTCCACCAGGTCTGAATGGGCTAACTGTTAAGATGTGACTACTGAAGTAAGTGATCGGTGCTCGTTAACAAGGTAAAGGAATATTTCGCGAGTACAAATGACTTGTAGACAAGACGCCAAACAATTCCTCTGTATATTTGAACCTCAGCCATACGTTCATTGGATGCTGTTTCAGCGAGGAACAAGTTTTATCCTTGACCAGGTAGCATGATTTGTCCATCTTTACTCGGGCCACATTTCTACAAAAATGGTTCTGTAAAATTTTTAATACCGTGAAAATTGCGGGTAAATTAATATTTATTGATTAGATAAAAACATAAACTACCGTTAATTTACACCTACTTTCTCTCTTGTAGCGCTGTTTACTTCAAAGGGCACAACGTGAATTTGTTTGAAAGCGATATTGTGAAAGGTAACTGAGGCATGCCTAAAATCATTTAAGGCTACCGTATACCTGGAGCTTTTTCCCGCGTTCGAGGTCGCTAAACGCAAGGCTTTGAACGGGCGTGCACACTGAAAAAACGGTTTTGTGGTGACCAACGAAATTTTATTGGCGACCACAAAATTATTTTCCCAATATAGACATCACAAAATATTTTGTAGCACCAAGAAAAGTTTTTTGTCATTCTAGTATTTAGTGGCAACTACAAAATTACGTTTTTGGTTACCAACAATTAAAAACGAAAATAAACATCGCTAGGAGAGGGACATGAAACCTAGACCTCTCACACAGGAGCACAAGGTGTGTTATCATTGCGCCACCTTGCTCGACGTTTATTCTCCGTCTGGAGCATGTAGATCGAATATGTCTAATATGTAGCACACACGACAAGACCTGCACACTTCATCTCATGGAAAATTAATTTTCTGGAATAATTTACGTTTACATTTACTTATTTAGAAGAAATGAATGATATAAACGATGTTCTTAAGAATATCCCTCGTAAATTAGTTCGTAACCAGATGAAAATAAACGAGCATGGACAAATATGGCGTCGTGGCCAGACAGAAGGTGGCCACTTCGAATATGCCAGCCAGAGCGCACGCGCAGAAAATAATGGATGTAGTTTTGCAGTCGCAGCAAAATTTTATTACTGTGGATGACATTAATGCTATTGCTGCCAACTAAATGTTTTGGTGGCAGCCAATAAATATATGCTTAATAAACAAATACGTTAGTGAGCACTAAATAGCGTTGGTACGTGTCAATCTACACTGTAAAAAAACAAGTGTAAATAAAAAAATACAAATTGTTCGTAACTTTACGTTTTGTATTTGTTATTTGTAAAAACCACTACAGTACGTGAAATTTTACACAAATATTCTTAATAATCCAGAGATTATATTATATTATAATAAAACACATGTCTTTGATTGAAATAAATGAATGTATGGCTTAATAAACATAATGTTTATGTTAATTTACACATTTTGAAGTGAGTTTTTAAGTACACACACTCACTGTATTAAAATCTTAAGTTTTTTTTTTAATTTGGTACGAGTACAGTATTTGTAATTTTACAATACTGTTCCTGTGAATTCATATATAACTACAAGTATTTGTTTGAAACTTGCGATCTAGCGGTAGGGAATAGAACTACTTCGAACTCTTTTTGTGTGTTCAAAAGGAAATCTTAACTCCCTCTGATGGAATATACTGGCTGTTGTATATAACTACGTATTCCATATCTAAAAAAGCTCAATTGTTATCCACATTTTGGAGATAACATATTATAACTCTGTTNATATAACTACGTATTCCATATCTAAAAAAGCTCAATTGTTATCCACATTTTGGAGATAACATATTATAACTCTGTTAAACTACCAAGTTATAAAACGGGGTAAAATAACACGAAAATTATAAAAATACGCATACAAAGTATGTGAATTAACATGACACACTTGTAAAAGAACATATGCTGACGATAAAATTGCTTAGTAAAACAGTGAGAAATGTACATAAAAATTGTAATTACAATTACAGGTGAATCTGCTATTTTACTTTTTCGTTAGTGAGAAAATACACATGCACAGTGGTAAATTACAATTGTGATGTCTGGACGTAGAGAAAAAAACCATTGACATATGTAGGTGTAAAATTACACTCATGCCAGTGGAGACACTGCTGCCACATACATTTACTGTAAAATACACTTTTTTTTTTTTTTTTTTTTACAGTTTACGTGTTATTGGACACCAAAACATTGTTTTTACCAGCAACAAAATTTCGCCTGAGAAAGCATCAACCAAACAGTTTTTGTAGCCACTAACAAATGTTTTCTTTAGTGCAGTGTTCTCGTCACATTACGTGTACCTTTGGGACCTTCATTGGCGACCGTATGATTTTATTGGTGTAAAGTCTGTAGGAAGGATTAATGCAGGGCCCTTGTATGTATCTGACGCGTATATTTTGAGATAATAGCGCTTTTAACAAACCCNGTAGGAAGGATTAATGCAGGGCCCTTGTATGTATCTGACGCGTATATTTTGAGATAATAGCGCTTTTAACAAACCATTTTTTTGGTTATGTTGGGGTACCACAAAATGGTGTTTACAGTGTGCGTCACGTCTTGAAAACACTCAATAGTCCTCGTCTGAAGTGTGTGTTCTTTTCGTAGATATGTGCATGGGACGCACTTTTAATAGTTTCGTGGAGAAACGTGCATTCCAAACACTCTGCAACACATTTCACTCTCCACGTAGGCGGGAGCCTTAAGGCTGTTGCCTGGTTTGAAATTAGTGATCATTTCATTTAGAAGCCAATTTTGATGATAAAAACTGGAAACCATAACATAAGTGTGAGAAATGATACTCTCAAGCTCCATATCGAGGAAAATATAACCATTTTTATTTCAGTAATTTTTTTTATTTAACTATTATGTTTTGTGATCTTTACGGTAAACAGACTATACATTAGTGTTACAAAAGGCTTCGATAGCAAATAAGAGCGTATTTTTATGCTCAAAAAAGTCCCAGGTGGTTTATATCTATCTTTAACAGGAACGCCAAAACCGAATTTCATTAACATGTATTTCCCTGCACAAAATTCTCACTGCTTTCAAACCAGGCGACAGCCTTAAGCCATGATTTTTTAAACTGTTAACTCGTACGTAGTGCGGAAGGGCGCATGGCGGAAGTGTTGACGCTTCGTAGTTCAAGGGCGAGCCGCCAGATGTCGCCAGCGACGCGCGTCCGTCCCGCCGAGAAAAAAAACCCGCAAATGGCCAGGTTTGATGTCGGCGCGTTATTGACTCGGGAGATTTGCGAGGGTTGGCAGGAAAAGGGGTAGGTCGAGGGGACGCCCCGTACACAGAAGGGATGACACTGCATCAACCCTCCCCTTTCCCCCCATCGCAGCAACATTTCCACCGCGCTTTGTTATGTTTACGGCGCCTTTTAGCGTGCTGGCACTTTATTGTACCACTTCCAGCGCGAGCTCACTTGCTGGCGAAAACAACATGAATTTGCTGCGAGTTTTACGACGCGACGTCTGAGAACAATTGCGCGGGAACGGCGTATCATTACTGCATACGAATTTCTGGGTTGTTTAAAATGAGATTCCGTCTTTTAAAATACAGTTTACAATATTTGTATTTTTCTAGAACGGTTGTCCACGGCGTAAAAACTTAAGTGGCTATCGACGGTAACAAATTTTTTCGGTAATGTGAAACAGTTTTTTTTTATTATTGGGGTGTTTTTATCAATTTTTTAATTGTATTAATCACTAACGCTAACATGGTGGCGAACAATAATTTACAACGGGGTTATGGAAATAGTTCTGAAGTCTCGGTGCTTTGGTGTAGAGGATTTTTCAACAAATATAAATAAATTAACATAGTTCAAAAAGTATTACATTTTCAATCATTCCTTTTTAATTTCATCCGCGTTTCATACCGGACTTTTCAATTGCCCGTGAATTATAACTGTTTTGTAGCTCATAGGGTGACTGTACGAGTTGTTCACTAGTCTAGGCATTCACCACGAGGTAGTTTGAGAAATATAGCTAAAATTTCAACAAATTCACCCCGGAAAAGGTTATAGAGTGGAACTTGCTTCCAACTTAGGCCTACTACAAGATAATTCTGTATACTATGTATTTTGAATTATCGATATTTTAATCATTGTAATAAGCGATTTAGTAACACTAATAGATCGTTTGTCGAATCAACTTACATTGCTTTTGATAGTATACTAGCAAGTACACGACCTGTGGGCGTGTGGATACGTCTCTTGCATTCTTGAAAGTTTGAGTCAGTACTTTTGCGACCTCCTGTACAAATCAATAAAGACAAACTTATAAATTTTGTATCGCCATAAGATGTGCATTACCGCACAGAGCTGTCAGTTTTTGATTCTCAGAAATTCCTATCCTTATTGTGTGTATCAATATTTAGACCAAGTAGGCGGTAGAATTTTTTCTTCGCACTCTCAGTACTATTAGTCCTGTCGTTTTTAGCTTTCATATGCATAAACTTCGTAATGCAAAATTTAATTTTTTATACATTGTATTATTGTGTTTGGAACCTGGCTTTGAAATCTATCATAATATATAATAACCTTGCCCTTCCTAACTAAATGAGAATATCTGAGGCAGTCTAAATATTCAGTTGTATGTGTGGAAATTTTATAATTACCTTCATTTATTACGCGTGCTGGCCCAAACTCACGCAGTGAATAAGTTTTATTGCGACTTTTGGATGTACCAGATATTTTTTGCGACATTTTATCTCGGTGTTGTAAATATGAAAACATTTCTAATGTCACCGTATAATTTCTTCATGATATTGTACCGTGATGTTGTAATTCTACAGTTCCCTTCCACCCCTCTTTGACCCTTTCCTCTTTGCTCTCAGTTTGAACCGGGCTAAAATTCACGGTTGATAGATCAAACGGTTTATCACGCAATATTTCCCCTGTCCACCGTCTCTGCTTCCCAACCCTTCCTTTATGCGTGGTATTTAAAAATATGCTTTCATTATTCGTGTAATGTACATGCATCACAGCCTTTCTGGCGTTCGGGACACGTGGAATTTCATAATTGTATTCAAATAAGGGTGGAAGAATACAGTAATACTGCATGACATTACCAGGATGACTAATACATGTATACTTATAATATATATACTTATAATACATACTTATATATATACTTATAATACATATAATATATGTATGTTTACTAACTTTACGTGAACTTCTTCAATAATGCTTTAATAAAATACCTACAAAAGGCATACGAGCAGTTTTCTTTCTTTTTCGTGGGCTACGATGAATCTGCTAATCACTTACATGGCAGTGAGCTTCTGAACCTATTGTCCAGCCATTTATCGCAATGTGCTTTGCTTATGGCTCTCCAAGCTTTGTAGGTAAGGTTTGTCTGGGATGTGCATTATTTCTTTCATTTTAAAGTAAAATTCAGAGAGATTTTTTTGTTAACATAAGACCATATATAATAAATATTTTATTATTTCAGTTAGTTAAAAGGTAGTAGTAAGACTACGTCACTATAACATCACCAAACTATGCATATATCTTTTTTTTTTTTTCCAGAATATCATGGATGTCAAAATTTTATCAATATAGGAATACATTCTACGCTTCCTGGAATANTTTTTTTTTTTTTCCAGAATATCATGGATGTCAAAATTTTATCAATATAGGAATACATTCTACGCTTCCTGGAATATCACAATACCGCCATTATCTCACCATGCGATTTATTTTCCCATTTTTCTGTGTATCACGGTGTGGGTACGTTGTTTTAGAATGCTGTATTCTGAGCGATACATCAAAATACAGCAAAACTCTTGATTGTTGTATCCTTTCAGTGCATTTCAGATTGCAGCTGCAAGTTTCACAAATAAAACAAACTATGCCGTATACAAAAAAGTGTAATATTAAGGAAAGTGAAAGGTATTTTTAGCAATGTGAAAGTTATATTACAAAACTTCAGGGATAGCCACTAATCAAAATTAGATAAGAATTCACGTTTGTTTAGCTGTAAAAATTGGCAAAATGTTAGCTTCTGAAATTATATAAATACCTTGAATTAACTCGTGACAATTTTTTTTTGTAATATTAATTGGTTCATTTCTGCAACATAATTTTTATTATTTGCGTACTACCAGCACAGAAAAACAGTGATTTACATGTTTTATTTTTTAAGAACTATGATTCAATTTTACGGGGATTGACATTACTAACGATGTCTATAAAATGAACATCGTACAGCCCATATACAAAGTAATGATTTTTTTGCCAACGAGAACATTGTACAATTTCAGACCTACTTAAATTTATAATTTCAGATGTTGCAAATTAGAAATTTTCATACGCGCTGCACTGAAGCCGACACAGCACTTGTTGCGTTATCACATCCAACGAGTGATAAGGTTGTGTTTTCCGTTTATCATTAACCATTTATAACCTTGAATAGTAGCGCGGTTTAGGAATGATTCCGTCACAAGAAAATCATAGGGTACTGAACTTCGCAGTGTACACTACCGGCCAAAAATAACAGTGTGTGTTAATTGTGCACACAGTTGTGGACATTGCGTCAGAATGGATTAAGTGGACTCCCTAGTACCAAATTTTAAACGGCTCAAGGTCACGTCCGACCATGAGGAAGCATTCCGACGGCGATGGAAAATAGCATAAACTAGTTTCACGTGGGTTCTGTTTCCTCTGAATAAATAAGCGTTGACTATAGGATTTCAGTGTAGCGCACTGTTCATAAAAATCACAGCGCTGTCGCTGTAGTTTAAAAAAATTATTTTAGGGAAGAATAAATATTGTGACTTTGACACTTTCCAACGACTACATTTGTGTTCCAATTACCAAGTTTATAAACTGGCAACAAGATGCCGACTTTCATTTCCGTCTTGAAAAAGAGATTTACACTTAAATATTCAGTAGTTTATTTTTAATTAGAATATACACAAATACTTACAG
The DNA here is from genome assembly GCA_002778355.1 of Clitarchus hookeri. Taxonomy (NCBI): domain Eukaryota; kingdom Metazoa; phylum Arthropoda; class Insecta; order Phasmatodea; family Phasmatidae; genus Clitarchus; species Clitarchus hookeri. The sequence continues at coordinate 13,252 of NQII01000420.1, forward strand.
TGAGACCCATATGACAATCATGGAGGCCTCTTAAAATATTATATGCTTTTATTTCGCCCCTGACGTGAGTGAAAATAATTTATGTCGTAATTTGCGCCGTTATGCTACTTGGGTGCATGAACAACGC
>NQII01000420.1:16606-62154 GCA_002778355.1 Clitarchus hookeri
GGGATCGTCAAAACCGATGGATCGCGCGCGTTCGGAATTGCGGCACGTACACACACACACGTACTAGTCAGTCTGCCAACCCCCTGGCTACGCCCGTCATCAGGGGTGGTGGGGATGTTGGTCCCCGTTTTAAAGCCGTTGCGCGGGGACATTTCCGTCACGCCGGTGGCGCGGGGCGGTTGGCATCACTGGCTTTCGAAACGCAGGTGCGCGAAATGAAGCACGGCCACATGGGGCCCTGCCCCTCCCACGCTCCCTTCGTCCTTAACAAACACGACGAAGCTTCCCCCTCTCCCCCCTCCTCTACACCGACGAATCATGAACGCAGACAGAGTGCGAACGGTGGAATTAAGCGAAATGTCAAGGACGCGTCGTCACGTTGAAAGCATCCCGCGGCGAGACGATTAGTTTCAACTGCAGCCGTCCCGCGTGCGCAGTTCGTTCGCGCGTCTACGTCCGTGATGAACGTCCGCAGTGGTTGTGAGGTGGGGGGAGAGGAGAGGCACGCGGGCGTTAGTAATAACTACCATTATTTATTTTGAGTCCGGTACACACTAACCACAAGTATAGTCTATTCGCGGTATCTTCACATTTTTTAAAATCAAACCTTTGAAAAAACACCCTATGCGCGACGTGTTTGTTTCTTTCCTAAATTTCTCATGTAACACGTGTGTTTTATACTTGTGGTAACATAAAATTACCTTACTTTTGGTTAAATTGAATTTTTATTTTTTCTGTGCATTATAATATTTCATTCCTAATTAATATGAATAAAAATAGTGAGAAAATGGGTATGAAACTCTCCCGTAAGGATTCTCGTTTTACTCCCAACATGCGTAGATTACACTTTATAGTCCATACACGGTTACCATACTTTTTCCTCCGCCACATGCAAATGCAGTTTAATCAATTCTAGAAAATTACACCAAAGGATCGTTATTTTGTAATGAGAGAATATGTNGCCACATGCAAATGCAGTTTAATCAATTCTAGAAAATTACACCAAAGGATCGTTATTTTGTAATGAGAGAATATGTCGTTGATTTTCCATTCTAGTACGTAGGTTCTAACGCAATACAATAGGAAGATTAAAAAAAAATATTTATATTAAAAAAATTGCAATTATCCCATTTTTTTTTACATGCTAAACGAAGAAAATCGGTCACAGATGCAATATCTGTGCTACCTGACAGCAAAAATTTTTGGTTGTCAAATTATTAGCATTGAGCTTCCCAACCTAGATAGAGTAAACTTAAGTAGTGACTAAAGGCTGTTCACGGCAATGTAAGCACTTTTGAAAACAACCTTTGAAAAAATTAAAATTCCTTTTACAAAGTATAGGCTAAAGTACACACTTTCATGCGTGCTACCAGTTAAGTTGGCACTGAGAGAAAATAGTTATGTGTCTTGACTTTGTATTGGGAGTGTAAAGCTTGAATCTATGGCCATGGAAGTCAATGTGTGTTTTGTACAAATCAGAGTAAGAATTAGCATATGTTNGCCACATGCAAATGCAGTTTAATCAATTCTAGAAAATTACACCAAAGGATCGTTATTTTGTAATGAGAGAATATGAAATTGATTTTCCATTCTAGTACGTAGGTTCTAACGCAATACAATAGGTAGATTTAAAAAAATATTTATATTAAACAAATTGCAATTATCCCATTTTTTTTACATGCCAAACGAAGAAAATCGGTCACAGATGCAATATCTGTGCTACCTGACAGCGAAAATTTTTGGTTGTCAAATTATTAGCATTGAGCTTCCCAACCTAGATAGAGTAAACTTAAGTAGTAACTAAAGGCTGTTCACGGCAATGTAAGCACTTTTGAAATCAACCTTTGAAAAAATTAAAATTCCTTTTACAAAGTATAGGCTAAAGTACACACTTTCATGCGTGCTACCGGTTAAGTTGGCACTGAGAGAAAATAGTTATGTGTCTTGACTTTGTATTGGTAGTGTAAAGCTTGAATCTATGGCCATGGATGTCAATGTGTGTTTTGTACAAATCAGAGTAAGAATTAGCATATGTTTAAATTATTTCCTCTGCTAAAACCTTTCTATTGACTAATGACGGTTTCCTTCACGCAACTGACAGAGAATTTCATCATTTTCTGCACAACGGTAGACAGTGGTGATTTCGCCAGGAGGAAGGAACTTGTTATGCATTGTGCTTCCCATCATACTGTAGCGTCAACCATGTCTCGGAGAAGTGTTCGGACGTTTTACCAACGTCCAACCACTCACTGCCCTCTTGCGATTATCGTATTTGTCACCACATGTCACGATGGATCGATTAGGGGTCCACTGTCGTGACAAACCAGCAGGTGGTTTTTTTTGCAGGGGCGTCCAGTTATAATATTTTTTAATTTTGATTTTTGTTGTGTACATGTGAGTATGTTTACGGATGACATCCTATTGAATACGCTCTAAAACTGAAATAATGGAGAGAAATTACCGAAAACCATTCAAAATGGCTGCACTTGTAATCAGTGCCAGATAAATGATTTTCATAATGGTGAAGAATTCTATTATCTTAAGTCACTTGTTCCAAGTACACTTTATTGATTAGCCATTTTGTAGTAATTTTGCAACTGATGTTCAGTGAACCTTTCTTTCACTGACTAATATCGCTGATTTGGGCTCAGAGTGTAACAATAATTAAATTTAAAGGAAAATGTAAAAGTTTGTAAATTTCATTGCTTTTACCTCACTAAGTAACGCCGATGTCGCCGTTNTGATGTCGCCGTTTCGAGCCCAGAACCCAATGAGCAGGAATTTTTTAGACGGGAATTCCTTTATGGGGGAGAATGGACACCGCCGTTCTGCAGGGGTTTCTCGGGCTATTCCCGTTTCATCCCACTTCTTCATTCCGCCGCATCTCTATTACCATATATTTTCACCTCGCCCATTCTTTGAAATATCCTCATTGACTGGTCTGTCCTTCGGTTAAAGAAGCAAGATGCAAAATTAGCACCAGCCTCGTCATATCCATGTTGAACCCGACTATGCGGCATCGACGTGTTGATTTACCTCAGGCCCGGGTATATGACTTATGACTTCACGCGACCTGTCTGCGGGATCGTCGTGATGTGATGATAATGGCCTTGCGGGCCGGACGGTTTCATGTNCGACACGTGTGTGTGTGCGAATGTGTGTGGCGACTGTAAGGGTGCTTTATGTTATAATAACTGCCCCTGTCGTGATACCACCCGCCCGACACTGCCGGCTGTCCGCGCTCGCTCCCGCTGCAAAAACCGTGCAAGTCACTGTCGTTAACCGTAGCTTTCCACATTAATTATAATTTTTTACCACGCCGTTTATTTTTATCATGAGGTCACAACACTTATAATTTAATATAATTTCTGACAATTATTTTATGCGTCATTAATATCATATCTAATTTTTGCAAGGGGGCTATAGTAAATAAAATAATTTACATTTCTCTAATCCAGGTAACAATACTCTACAAAATTCAATAAATAAATTAAATTTTATAGAGAAAAGTTGTATTTTAGACAGAAAATCAAACATTCGTGTTCACCAATAAACGCCGCCGCACTGCATGCTGATTAAGTATTGTGAAAGGGTCGGGAAGAATTTACGTTACTTTTCGAGGTCATTTTATTTACATTTCTATACACCTTTAAGTTTAGGCATATCGTAGTACTTCTATATTAAATCTCAGCGTGTATATAGTTAGTTGAAATTTCATAAGGATATTTCCTGCTGATTTATATGTAGACCGTGAAGAATGTTCCCTGAAATCCAATGAAATAACTTTCAAGAGACGAACTTTTAGAAGCGATTTGAAATTTGCACCGTAAAAATTTACAAGCAATTGTTGTCCTGTTCTGTATTCCTAAGTTGAACATGCAGGCTGGCAGTGCCAATTTTATATTTGGTGACAAGGAATCAGCTCGTAAAATGGCACATTTCTCTTGATAAGGTTTCAGTTCTTATTTCTGCTATATAGACTGAAATGCTGCTTGTAAAAGTCAAAACGACAACTTTCAAAAGTATACCATCGCTAATTCCTGAGATTGTATCTACAAGTAGCTTATGTTGGTATCTAGTTAACACTTCTATAACTTTTTTTATACAAATTCGGTAACAGATGGGGTGTACGGTTTTCTCATAATGCGAAAGTACGTCTACCTGAGGTATTTGTGAGACAGCTTCGCAGTTTTCACGAGGAAGTAAGGGACTGTAAACTGCCCGCGGTTTATCCGTCGTGCTCTTCCACCTGCGCTACGTAAACAAGCCCGACGCGGGCTCATGTTTTTGCCCGCGCGACGTAGTCTAGTGTTGTACTTGGCCCAGCTCATAATCTCATTAATTTATCGTCCTCAGAGAATAATGCTATTAAAATGTTATTCCATCTCCCCCGTTGGCGGAGAGAATGGGGGGAAACGTGAAAAAAAAAACACTCACAAAAAAAAAAGCGCCGCAGGGGTCATGGCGTAGAGGTCAATTTACGTTGGGGTTGGACGGCGATTGTGGTTGTTAGTAATTGCAAAAGTAAAACTGCGAACGGGGCTGTTAGGGGTTTACTGTGCAGGTCCATCTCTTTCGTGTGTGATTGCCGGTTCGGCTCGGAAAGAGTCGGTTGCGATGGGGTTGGAATGGATGGTCGTGCAGGGGAGAGGGGGGAGGCTTGTTGCCTTGTGGTCGATAGATGGCCTCCCGCCGCGGTGCATTCTGGGACGACGCGAAGCCAACTCACGGTACAGTCCGAAGCGGATACAAGGGGGTGGAACTCTTTTCTTACTTTTTTTTTTCCCCCTCTCCAGAAATTCTTCCTCGGTGGTCCACAATATATCCATCCTTCTCGGGATGGCACAAGATGTTCATAGACCGCAAAGCTGCGGTTGTATAGAGACTGGAGATTTCTCATGGTACAGAATAAGGTGCGGGGTAAATATCTTAACAAGGCATTCGCAGCAAGTGCTCTTGTAGACACGTCAAAATCAGGTGTTAAGTGACTCTACGTAGCGATACACAAGCCAGCAATAATCTGAAACCCGAATGGTGCGAGGTACACTGCTCCAGGTTGTAAGTAAAGGAAGTGAATATTCTTTGCAGAACTCCCAATTTAGTATAATACTTGAAAAGTTATGTCTTGTAAATATTAACGTACCACCATAATTCACCTTATAAACCGTTAGTTTCTCGCTGTGTTTATTTACTTCATAGCAGCTAGTCGGAGCACACCACAGAAGAAGTCGATGCACTCAGGCAACCAGTATACCTAGAACAACAAGTAAGTGCGATCGGTATAAGTTTGGAACCAATGTAACCGTAACCTGAACGTGTTTTAAGTTAAGTAGTCCCGTGCCCTGTGAGACCATATATTTGGAATTACCTGAATAGTGTTACGTGTCGCTGATCTGCACCGATTAACTTGGCCCGCCCCGCGCGAGCGGGCGGAAGAGAAGGACAGAGTAGTGATGATAACGGGGCAGCAAGTCAGTGGAATGTTTTGAACGGCAGGCGAGCGAACCGCGTATCTGCTACAAAAAGTGAGCCGACACGATAATCCTTTTTGCGGCGCACGCTGCTGACCCTGGCTGTATTTATGTCTGCGTTTATCTGAGGAATGCTCTAGATTACTGACCTCGTTCTCTCAGCTTGACTCGAGGTGCGTTTAACCTTCCAGATGGCCAGTGTGAACGATATAATAGTGTGACATACCTCCGAGACGAGTGGTTGTTAAATGGATGAGTGGCTGAGTTTCAGCGATAGACGACGAGCGGCTGGAGAAATGACCAGCTGAAGGGAAATCTGCGACTGCCAGTATCAAGCAGTGAAGAGTGCGGCTGGCAGGCTGGACTATTGGACTAGATGCGTGAGTGAAAGACATTACAAATTATGGCAACAGACATACTGGAAGTGTGTTAATGATGAGTATGAGTTAACTGACTATAACCAAACAGAGACATTAAGAAGGACGTTAATTAGAGCAAAAATATACATTAAATATTGCACTCATTCAGGAATAAAAAGAGTAAGAGTGGAGATATATCGATTAATGCTGTAAATATTAGTTGTGTGAATAAATTAAGATCAAGTTTAGTTCTTTTATTTTTATTAAGACCTCCATCCCTCACTAACTCAGATACACCCCGCAGGCGTCCATGTAACTATAAATTTCCTGAATATGTATAGTGTCGTTTAACCAAAAGTAGTTTAATTTAAGTTTTACATTAAAATCTATATTTAAAATAGTTACGAGTTAAATCACAAGTGCAAGTGAACGCGTTTCGAATTAAAAAGAAAATGTTTNCAAAAGTAGTTTAATTTAAGTTTTACATAAAAATCTATATTTAAAATAGTTACGAGTTAAATCACAAGTGCAAGTGAACGCGTTTCGGATTAAAAAGAAAATGTTTCAAGATATTCCCATGACTTGCAGAAACATCTCAGTTGAAATCACACTTCGTGATTAAATATTTTTAAAAGTAATTTTTGGCTCGAAATTTAGTTTAAATGAATCATAATTACAATAGCAAAAGTGTTAGAAATTTATTTCTAATTAATTTCGTATTTTCTTCTGATTGCTGTTTGTGTCAAAAAAAAAGTAAAATATCCTTGATGCATGGCGGAAATAATAAAGTCACTTGGACTACATCATTATAAACTCTTGATTGACATATCTGTATTAATGTTAACAGCGAGTTATGAAAATTATTAGTTGTATGTTTTAATTTGTGGACACGTTTATCGGTCTCTTTTTGTTGACGCAGTACTAAAATATATGTATTTCTTAAATTTTCAAACTCTTTCCTGATTGCCATTTGGACAGTTGTAATTATACTCGTGTACACCTTAATTTTAACATCTGGTGGATATTTGTACAGTGGGAAGAAAGAAGAAACCGAGCAGATTTTTCTAAGTGCTCTGTTAATTGTGAAACAGCTGTGCTAATACTTATAGTATATTTAACAAGTCGTGTATACATTTTCTCTTGCTTGTTCGTTTTCAGTTATCACGCATGATGTTTCGTGACAGTCACGTTGTCTATTTTTGAAAACATTATTAATTTCTCTTTTATTTGCAAATCATTTGCCAGGTACTTATTAAAGGAATCGAATTTCCCCTGTACTAGGTACAACGCTGACTGTCAACTGTGACGTATGTACTCTGTTGTACAGCACTGCCAGGTTGTGCAAGTAAAATGCCACAGGACTGAGTTTGGTCGCAAAATTTTTCATGTCTATTTTTCAGCCACACTGAAAAAAAAACCCCCAGAGAAGTGGGAACAAAACAGTTCTGTAAACGGGTTTCAGGGTAGCAGCAACTAAACTTCTATACCAGCAACAGAACGTTCTGTTAGTTCGTTGCAGTTCTGTTTGTTGCGGGAACAATTCAAATATAGCTGATGTTCTGTCGGAGAAACTATTTGTTCTGTAATATGAACAGAATGCTCTGCTATGGTGACTTACTTGCATATGCAATCACATACAAGACCTCAACAACAGTTATTATCTACGTTAACAACATTTAGATTGTACCTACAACCAAAATAATTGCTGTCTTCATATAAGCGGTCCAGATGCGTTACAGGCACAGCAGTTTGGTTCCTACAGCTTTTTTTTTTCTCAGTACAGTATTCACGAGGGTGCGAATTTTGGGACACGCTGTATATGTCTCCGCCGGAGCGGCGCGGCGCGCGGACAGTTGTCGTCGTAACCTCGGCGTCTCAATTACCCCGCCCTCCGCGCAAAACGGCACGGCGGTGGCGGGCCGCGATAAAACGGGGTTGTTCCCCCGTTTTCGCGCCGCAGTTCATACATTACCCTGATAGCCCGACCCAGACTACTCCCACCCCTTCCTCTTCCCCTTCCTTTGCAAACCAGGCAGTTATACCGCACTTCGTGCGGAAGATAATGCCCGACACCGCTACGTTTGTTTTCCCTGGGAAAGTTAGGGCGACGGGGAGTGTTGGCTAGCCTGGCTCAATTCCGCCAGGTGGTCCACTCTTCGTCCGCGAAATATAGTTGTTAACCATTTGCTCACGTTTACACTTGTTCACGCCACGGCAAGGACAATTTATTATTTTTGTGTCGTTCAAATGTGTTTAGTCTCCAAGTCCAAATTTCTACGTTAACACTAAAAATGAAGGGGATCCTCAATCCTTTTCTGTAAGCAAGCAAATTCGTTAGGCGTGTAAAAAAAAATTCGTTAAAAAAAACGCGTATACTAGGAATTGTCGATGCTTTCTCGCTCTCTTTCTTTCTCTCTCTCTCTCTCTTTCTCTGTCTCTCTCTCTCCCCCTCTCTCCCTCCTCAGAATCAGTGCAAAACGTCGGTTTTGCTAGGTAACATTGNTTTCTCTGTCTCTCTCTCTCCCCCTCTCTCCCTCCTCAGAATCAGTGCAAAACGTCGGTTTTGCTAGGTAACATTGGTCGTAACCAAAAATAAAATAGTCGTGCTACCAGCTTGTAGTATATCTCAATGAAATCGCCTGGCATGAACAGTGCGCACATAGTCAACAGAAGAAACCTAATCGAAATAGGTATATTAATTAGTTAAAATTCAGTTGTTTATTTTATGTTTCGGGGATTCGCCCACTAGTGAGACCTTTCTATGGCGCTTAAAGTCGTATTGAAAGTATTATTCTAAACTTTGTAGACTCTGAATTTAGTTTTTTTTTATGCGAATAAGAGTAATAGTAAANCGTATTGAAAGTATTATTCTAAACTTTGTAGACTCTGAATTTAGTTTTTTTTTATGCGAATAAGAGTAATAGTAAACATATTACTGTCATATTTACGTACATTTTATATCCCAGTTACACTTAATGGACGCATTTATAAAATCGCCAGGTCTGTGGCAATTTTAATTTTACGCATGATTGGAAGAATATATAATGGGTAGAAAAGTAGGTCTTAAGCAGGGCTTTAAAAAAAAAGCTTAATTAATTGCTACCTTCCTTTACCAGGCAGGACGATTCTGCGGTAATCGGAAATAACCTTCCGGNCGTATTGAAAGTATTATTCTAAACTTTGTAGACTCTGAATTTAGTTTTTTTTTATGCGAATAAGAGTAATAGTAAGCATATTACTGGCATATTTACGTACATTTTATATCCCAGTTACACTTAATGGACGCATTTATAAAATCGCCAGGTCTGTGGCAATTTTAATTTTACGCATGATTGGAAGAATATATAATGGGTAGAAAAGTAGGTCTTAAGCAGGGCTTTAAAAAAAAGCTTAATTAATTGCTACCTTCCTTTACCAGGCAGGACGATTCTGCGGTAATCGGAAATAACCTTCCGGAGTATAGTAATGGACAACGCAATACCCAGTNGAGTATAGTAATGGACAACGCAATACCCAGTTCTGAGCCCTGGCAATTGAACAGCGAGGAGTTCAGTTTTACGACATGTATAAAGCTGGCAGCCTACTTCTGAACTTTTGAAGAAGATCGTAACGTTTATACTATTTACAAGGCGGGAAACTGACATCCGTGACCCCACTTTATATCCGTCTTGGCGAAGACTCGATAGAATCTCGCTGGTCATCACAAATTCCCATTACTTTTCGTTCTGAATAATGTCATGCGTCCTGTTCGTAATCAAAACCTTACGAGGAACTTTTTTACACTCCTGAAAAATTTCGCGACCAAGCTGGAAATCAAACCTGTGCTCGTTTTGATCGCTGAATTCGGTGAGAAATTCCACGGCATGGGGAATCGAAGAGTGTAGCCCCCAGGTGTTTTGTAATCGTCCAGCCAGGTATGATATAGAGCCTTTAGTCTTCTACTGGCACATGTTCTGTTCCTACAACGCTCCACCTTCCTCCTCTATTGTACCTTTCCCCTCCACCCACACACACACACAAGAGAAATACAGACTATCCTTTATCACTGATTCGCTTCTCGAATAGGAAGAAAGTGCGAACCGTTGGCGAAGTGACGCCAAATTGGGGATGAAAGTACGTGAGCAAAACGACGCGTGACGGTACTTTTTTGTGTGAACAAACTCGGTCGTCATTTCAGCTACACGGAGCTCCAGAAATGAACGTTGTGCATGATAGGCTGGGTCATGCTGCAAAATATTTCCTGCATGTTAGGCTGTTGTATGGTCAGCCGTTGTAGTTATCCACGCATGTTTTTGCACGTATTACAAGCGCCGTCGAATAATTTCACGTGTCGTCATCGCACGCTTTATTTGTTTCCCAAAAAACAGAGAGCGTCGTTCCAAATCGAGGGAGCGAGAGGGAGAACTTACGAAAGAGCTCCTTTGCTGAATAATGCGAAAGAACGCACTCTAAAGTGAGGCACGGTCTACTTATTCCGCCGTGGCCGCTAGGACTTAAAGGTTAGCGCGCTCGCCTCCCACCATGGCGAACCGGGTTCAATCCCCGGCCGGGCCACTCCCGGATTTTCGCTGGTGGGAATCGTGCTGGACGATACCGCTGGTCGGCGGGTTTTCTCGGGGATCTTCCGTTCCCCCCATCCTACCATTCTGGCGCTGCTTCATACTCACCCTCATCGGCTCTCAAATCCTCGCAATTATAAGCCTGTAAGTCCTGAATCCTGAGGTGCACTCTTATTGCAAAGCTCTGAATGGTGTCTCCTGTTATACCGTATCGGATCAGGCACAGGAGGGTGAGCTCGAGATCAGTTGTACGTAGATTACAGAAAACATGTTAAGAGCCGCCCAAATATCTTCACTCTTCACTTATCCCGCTCTAAAGAAGCGATACAGNACTTAGTTTCTGTGTACTCAACTATTCTGCGGGCACGCAGTGGAGGAGCTTAGCCTTGAGCCACTGCGGAGCGCACGTGTGTTGGAGGTGTGCCCCCCCCCCTCTCCCTAGGCCCTTCGACGGCGACCCGGTGAGTGCTCTCGTTTAACGAGGATATCCTCAATCATAGGTGTCATCGCCGCCACCGCCATTCAGCCCCGTGTTACGTGATCCCCGCTGCTCCCGGCTGAGGTGCGCGCCAAGTGTTTCTGGTTCGAGACACGTCTCTGGCACGCTTGCTAACTAGTATTCGACCCGCATCGCGTCGCTCTTGAGTGCTTAGACGTCGGCCAGCTTTTCGAGTGTGTTTGTCATGCGGTGACGTATCAGCCCTCGCGTTTTGAGTGGAGAGATTTGGGTGGTTCTTAACATCGAGGTCTTGAGAGCCGATGAGGGTGAAGCGAGGTATGGAGTGGCGCCGGAATGCAAGGGTGGGGGAAACGGGAGATCTCCGAGAAAACCCGCCGACCAGTGGTATCGTCCGGCAGGATTCGTACTTACGAATCCAGGAGCGACCCCGCCGGGATTCGACCCCGGTTCGCCTAGGTGGGAGGCGAGCAACATAACCGCTACACCACCGCGGAGGAATCTGGAAGTAGAACTTTAGCAGGGCTTCAGTAAAGTTGGAAGTAACCGCGAATGTACTATACCTGCTCTACCTACTAAAGCCAGCAACCCGCAAATCACTTTTTTAAGCCCCACTAACCAGTACTGCTACTAGCATCGTAACGTTTTTGCTGCGACTAACGAACACATTATTGCCTACCAACACAATGAATTTATTGGTGACCACAAATGTCCTTTTGGGGTTGTCACTAACGTCTATATTGACAAAACAATTTTATGACAACCAATAAAAATTTTTTTGTTCACAAAAAAACTGTTATTTCGGTGTGTGCTGGAGGTTTATATCGACGAAAACATTTTGTGGCCACTAACACACTTTTTTTGTTCACCAAAAAACTGTTTTTCGGGTGTGTGGTGGATGTCTATACTGACAAAAAAATTTGTGGCCACCAGCAAACTTGTTCACACCAAAAAGGGTATTTTTTTTCCAGTGTGTGGTAGTCCTCTACAACGACAAAAAAAATTGTGGCCAACAACATTTTTTGTTTATCACATTTTTTTTGTGTTTTTGGAGGCCTTATAAAAAAATGCTGTGGCCAAAAAATAAATTAGTTGTTTTTGTTAACCACAAAACTTATTTGCTTAATGCGTAGCGGCGTGATTGTAATGTTGGCGGCCTTGCGGGGGCACGCGGCACGACCGGCCGACGCCGAAGGAGGCCGGAGAAGGGGGTTGTGAGCTGCTCGGGAAGGGGCGTTGCGGTGCGGGGAAGGCGCCCCCGCGTCGCCGGCGAGCTGATTGGCGAAGCGAGGCGCGCGAGGAAATCCGGCCTGATCCGGCGTGATCCCGGAGTCCTCCGGGGAGCACTTGGCGGGCCCTGCTTCTGCCCGCGTGTTGCAGAGCACGTGACGAGGAGTGTACGAGTGAGGGCGATCAAGGTAGAGGGCAGTTATCCAAGAATCGGGATCAGCAGATCCTCCAGATTCCTAACTGTGTTATTTTCCACGTTTTATTGTTTGGATGCACTGTAAATTTTTTTTATTTCTGTAAGGAACTATTTGGAAATTAGTTACCAAAGATATTTTTGTAACACTACAAAATGAATTAGAGTAAATTCCACAAGTAAAACTAATGTTAAATTTTAACAAGCATTTCGTGTTGATTTCAAGTTTATTATATACTTTAAGCTACATAAACATTTTGTAAGCTTTTTAAAATAATTTGTTGTAAATATACAATATTTCAGATTTAGAGTTACTAGAAAATCTTTGTAAACTATTTTTCAAAGAATTGTTTGTAGCAAGTGAACCGAAGAGAATTTTAACATGTTCTGCGTCGACAAAGGCATTTATAAGGCTCTGAGGGCTGTATTCATAAACACAACCTTAGCACTAGCTTCATCAAGACAATTTTATTTGATGTCTCAAGTTTGTATTTATATTTCATAAACATTGCTCAAGCTTGTCTCGGGCATATGCAGACAAGACAGTCTTCACGAAGGCAGTCTTATTTTTGCGATCCTTGGGATAAAATATCTCTGTTTCATTGTCAATTCTTAGCTGGCAACTTTTAACTACATTCATTGTCGTTGAGACCTTGCTTAAGACTGCAAATAAGCTTGTCTTCGCCAAGTTCGCCGTAAACTTGACTTTTTTAATATGGTATTTTTGAAGAAATCCACGTAATCGTGCCCTGGTATAGTATTTACGGGACTGGAATTCTACAGAGACGATCCATTTTCGTAAATAGCACTACTCGTTACGTTGCAGTAACTAGATAGCACAACATGTAATAACATTTTAAAAAATGTATTTACATTGATCTGAAATGTGCATATAATATATTAGAAACGAATACGTACTAATTTACATAATATAGTAAATTGTACAGTATATACAACAAAAACACTATAATCAACACTATTGTAACTACTTACATATTAAATACGACCAGTTATAAATACAACATTTATAACGCCAATCTTGGCACTGTATTTGGCTTTTATAACCACAATTCAGAATAAATGCCTAAGATCATTCGCTGAACTATTTTGTTTCTGATCTTATTAATAAATTAATAGTTTTATTAATACCGGTTTGTTTATCGTATCCTGTTGTCTTCCACAGGTCCCCAAGAAATTTTCTTATACTTAAACGAATTAACGTCATTCACTCTGTTTGTTTTCAACCACATTTATATGTATTTTAAAAACTCGAATAATGTTTTTTTTATTGGCGTATTATATCGCGCAGCAGCGTTACGTAATGCTGATAAAATTACCTTTTTTATTTCTAGTCGCCAATGTGCGTTTTAGTTTGAGCCTCTAAATTACGCCTTAAGCTCGTGCTTCACCAAGACGGAAATAGTTGAAAATAATATTTCTCTTAAGCACGCCGTCTTCAAGAATATCGTCTCACTCATTCACTATGACACGTGGAGTGGAGATAACGCCATTGTGGGAAATAAGACGGTCTTGATCAAGACTGTCTCGATTGAGACTTGACTATGAATACCCCACCCTAAGACTGCTTTAGTTGCCAAATCTTCGTATCTGGTCATTTAGTACACACTGAAGAATGTAAACATGTGCATGTAAAATGAAAATCAGAATATTTTGGTTGCGATGGGTGCGGTTACACTGACGCAACGTCCATTGGCGGTTGGCGAATTTTTGTACATTGATCTGGAGTTTGCTGTTTTCTTAACCTGGTTGTTTCTCAGTGTACTCATCAGCCACGACGTATTTCCGTAGCAGACGTCACGTCACGTGGGTATCAGGTGCCTCGCAGTTTCTCCTTAGTGGTCGCAACACGTTCATTTTACCCTGGCTCCGCCTAGGTTACTGCATGCACCGATGGTGTACAGTCTTGGATAAGCACCAGCATACCTTGCAACAGTTCACGAGCTGTCACTGTTAAGACGTACAGCAAAAAATTTCTGTACGTGTTGGAAACAGTCATTTGAAAACTAGTTACCAAAGGTTTTCTTTTAACTCTACGGCTGAAATATTGTATCTTTGCAACATATATCATTTTAGAAAACATACAAAATTGTTTGNTTTTCTTTTAACTCTACGGCTGAAATATTGTATCTTTGCAACATATATCATTTTAGAAAACATACAAAATTGTTTGTGCAGCTCGATATTTATAATAAACTTGAAGTATACAACCCTTGCTTGTTAAAATTCAACATTAGTTTTTAGCATTCCACACTTAAGTTTCGTGAAAATCACTCTTATTTATTTGTAGTGTTACAAAAATATTTTTGGCAACTATTATCCAAACAATTCTTGTTGCAAATACAAAAAAAAAGTGTTGTTTGTTGGTACCATTGCCAGTAAATTTAAATATTTCATAACAAACTGTAAATAATTAATATTGTAATTCAAAACTTTTTATTACACACAGAACTACTTTACAGAATTCTTGAAACAAGAATGTACTTATTTAGGTCTGTATTTTCTCATGTGAGATTGAAAAAAAAAATCAGTTAAACTTTATTACGGGTACAAATTCAACAAAAACAACATGGGAAAAATATTGCGCGCTTACAAAATATTTGTTAAGATATTCCCTATGGCCTGACAGTCCTCATTTTCAAAAATTTCATCAGATAAGTATGCTAAGGTGAAACAAACACAATTCCGAGGTGGATTGGACACTAAGCCCTTAATATTCGTGACATCGTGCCACCTTCGGTTTGTTGCAGCCATCTTGCACTTGCATGCCTCTGTAAACGACTTTGAAGCGACAGCTGCGAGGGAACTCATTACCGTCGTCTCCACAGCTGTTAATGACNGCATGCCTCTGTAAACGACTTTGAAGCGACAGCTGCGAGGGAACTCATTACCGTCGTCTCCACAGCTGTTAATGACGTCGTAAATGTGAATTAAAGTCGTCCCGTGCGGCGGGCATAGCACGGGCGGATGATGCAGTCAGTGGCGGCCAGGCCCTCGTAACTCGAATAAGGAAAACGAAATCTCACCGAAGATACCCCAGTCTGCTCGAAGTCGAGGTCCTACGGTCTTACAACTTCGGCATTTAAGAAGATTGTTACATATTTAAAAAAAAAGTATAGGCGCCCTTTACGTCTGTTTATCCGTTTCACGCGTATTTTCATGAATATACGCTTAAAACCGGTTGTAATGTAGTGCTTCTTCTGCACGGTTATAGTTTTTCTTCGCTCAAATGTATTTGTGGTATGAAATAACTGTGAATGAGAGACACATCAATAATATTGCCCATAAAACATAAACCAATCATAATATAAAAAAAGAAAATCACAACTGGCGAGATGTCTAAAATATCACCAACATAACAAAATGAGAATATGTCTTATACTCCGTATTCTAACGTTGGCAGTACCGTAGAATTTACTTTTCGGCTTGCTTCGGCAAACAAATGAATATAATAAGGATCTCTCGTTATACCCTCGAGTTACAACTATCTACTTGTATTCTCCCTGGTGGCGGCATGCGGAAGTCTGCGGGCAGCCGAGGGTTGGCTTGGAGCAGGTGCTTTAAATCTGAGGTTGTGTTCGAATGAACCATTTAGTATATTAGTAGGTGTGTTAGTATTTAGTAGCGTTCAATTCGGAAGCCGTCGATAGTCACCTGTTCAGCGATGGTTGCTATTTGGTAATGTAGTATTTTACTCATTTTCGTTACATACTAATAAATACTAAAATATCAAATATGTAATTATTTTAGTCGTATAATTCCGATCACGTGACCTTTTATTATATTAAAAGTGCCAAATCGAACACAGCCTGAGTGTACGGCATTCTATTAGACACTTTCATCGGCGTTCTTTGTAGAGTGTTTTCATAGTGCATCTGCACTGAAAGTAAGAAATTCTTGGTGGGAACAAGATTTGTTTCTGTCGACAAAATGGTATACTTAAATAGCGGCAAATAAATATGTCAGCGAATTTGGCGACAGCCTACTCGAAAATATAGTAACTCAAATATATATATACATTATTAAAAGCATTTTGATCACTGAAATATTACTCATGGACATTCCACCCTGATAAATTGAAGTATCTTACCATCTTAATCCAACACTCGGTGATTTGAATCGGCACAGCGATTGTGTATTCAGTAATATGTCTGCCCTATTGGACTAATCCGTGAAATGACTTAACATACAGTGATTTCTGACACTNATTGTGTATTCAGTAATATGTCTGCCCTATTGGACTAATCCGTGAAATGACTTAACATACAGTGATTTCTGACACTTGAATTCACAGTCAAGGGTAACGTAAACGTGCGGAACTGGGTCGGTAGAGTAACCAATAAGTTATCGCTTGTCGTTATTTCATCAACAGAATAGTAAAAGCGGTGTCATATCTTATCGTCTAATTTAGAGCGTAATATTTAGATTAGCTGTAACTGATATTTGTTTCCCTTCATTTTGTTCATATTTAAGTAAGAACCNATTTAGAGCGTAATATTTAGATTAGCTGTAACTGATATTTGTTTCCCTTCATTTTGTTCATATTTAAGTAAGAACCGTGGTAATCACAACGAATGTGCATCTATCAAATTCAGACTGTTGTGCAATCGCGCACAAATTGTTGTAACTAGATCCGTCAATGACAATATTGGTTTTTGCTATGAAGGATGCACGACGGTCTTAAAAAAAAAAGCCAAGCGGGGTTTTTAAAAGTAATTATTCAAGTGCCAAATACCTGCAGTAACATTATACATTTTACCGGTGGTCTGGATGCAGNCAGGCCCTCGTAACTCGAATAAGGAAAACGAAATCTTACCGAAGATACCTCAGTCTGCTCGAAGTCGAGGTCCTACGGTCTTACAACTTCGGCATTTAAAAAGATTGTTACATATTTAAAAAAAAAGTATAAGCGCCCTTTACGCCTGTTTATCCGTTTCACGCGTATTTTCATGAATATACTCTTAAAACCGGTTGTAATGCAGTGTTTCTTCTGCACGGTTATAGTTTACATTCGCTCAAATGTATTTGTGATATGAAATAACTGTGAATAAGAGACACATAAATAATATTGCCCATAAAACATAAACCAATCATAATATAAAAAAATAAAATCACAACTGGCGAGATGTCTAAAATATCACCAACATAACAAAGTGAGAATGTGTCTTTTACTCCGTATTCTAACGTTGGCAGTACCGTAGAACCTACTTTTCGGCTTGCTTCGGCAAACAAATGAATAGAATAAGGATCTCTCGTTACACCCTCGAGTTACAACTCTCTACTTGTATTCTCCCTGGTGGCGGCATGCGGAAGTCTGCGGGCAGGCGAGAGTTGCCTTGGAGCAGGTGCTTTAAATCTGAGGTTGTGTTCGGATTAACCATTTAGTATATTAGTAGGTATGTTAGTATTTAGTAGCGTTCAATTCGGAAGCCGTCGATAGTCACTTGTTCAGCGATGGTTGCTATTTGGTAATGTAGTATTTTACTCATTTTCGTTACATACTAATAATTACTAAAATACCAAATATGTCATTATTTTAGTCGTATAATTCCGGTCACATGACCTTTCATTATATTAAAAGTGCCAAATCGAACACAGCCTGAGTGTACAGCATTCTATTAGACACTTTGATCCGCGTTCTTTGTAGAGTGTTTTCATAGTGCATCTGCACTGAAAGTAAGAAATTCTTGGCGGGAACAAGAATTGTTTCTGTCGACAAAATTGTTTATTTAAATAGCGGCAAATAAATATTTTATTGATGTAAGCAAATGTTACAGTTTAAAATAGTTGTATTGTGGCAATCATCCATTGTGCTGTATGCAATTTAGCTGTAGGAATAAATTAATTTGTTGAAAAGAAAAAATGCTTGTGTAGGAACACTATTTCATAAGCCATTATGTAAAATAATTACAAGATTCTTTATTGTCAGTGAATTTGGCGACAGCCTACTCGAAAAGATAGTAACTCAAATATATATATACATTTTTAAAAGCATTTTGATTACTGAAATATTACTTATGGACATTCCACCCTGATAAATTGAAGTATCTTACCATCTTAATCCAACACTCGGTGATTTGAATCGTCACAGCCATTGTGTATTCAGTAATATGTCTGCCCTATTGGACTAATCCGTGAAATGACTTAACATACAGTGATTTCTGACACTTGAATTCACAGTCAAGGGTAACGTAAACGTGCGGAACTGGGTCGGTAGAGTAACCAATAAGTTATCGCTTGTCGTTATTTCATCAACAGAATAGTAAAAGCGGTGTCATATCTTATCGTCTAATTTAGAGCGTAATATTTAGATTAGCTGTAACTGATATTTGTTTCCCTTCATTTTGTTCATATTTAAGTAAGAACTGTGGTAATCACAACGAATGTGCATCTATCAAATTCAGACTGTTGCGCAGTCGCGCACAAATTGTTGTAACTAGATCCGTCAATGACAATATTGGTTTTTACTATGAAGGATGCACGACGGTCTTAAAAAAAAATGCCAAGCAGGGTTTTTAAAAGTAATTATTCAAGTGCCAAATACCTGCAGTAACATTATACATTTTACCGGTGGTCTGGATGCAGNGGGTTTTTAAAAGTAATTATTCAAGTGCCAAATACCTGCAGTAACATTATACATTTTACCGGTGGTCTGGATGCAGAACAATTCCATGCACTCGTGCTTGGATATCGACCGGGAACATCAATAGGCTATTAACTTTGCCATTGTTCTAACAAAGGTTTCATACGGTGCTGCATACGGCATCCTCCCAATACACCGATATAGTTAAACGTCGAACTATTCAGTGAGTGTACGAATGCGTTGGCTCATGATTTATTACTTTCAACTTTCGTTATTATTTGTGTAGTTTAATATATTATTTTAGTTTGATAAAACTTATTTTCTATATTTTACTACACTTTTTTTGATATTGGACACCTTTGTAACGTGTACCATCTTTCTTTAAACTTTAACTTTGTGTGTTTGTTGTTATAGGCTATTCACGGTAAAGTGAGCACTTTTGAAAGCCCCTCTCATTTTGAATAATAGTCAATAAATATATTTTATTTTTGCCAGACGTTAACTTCCGAGTGCGGTGGAATGTACACACTCTGTTTATTACTTACATTGCGTTATTTATTTTAAAAGGTGGTTAAAGGATAAAAAATGGCTGAAAGGAAAAAGTGACTAGGGCCTCAAAAGTGCTCACTTTACCGTGAACAGCCTGTATGCTTGTTATTATGTAATGTAAATTTGTTAACAACGATGTTTGGTTCTGGGAAAACGTATACCAGTTGGATGACTGTTTTGCAGTGTTAAAATACAAACTGTTCAAAACACAAAATCGGTCATTAATCGTTGAAATTATGGATGTTGTGGAAATTTGACATCTATGCCAAAACTGATAATTGTTATTACCATGCTGGCAGGTGGTATTTTGCGGCTAGATATCCGCGTTCACAATATTTNATGCCAAAACTGATAATTGTTATTACCATGCTGGCAGGTGGTATTTTGCGGCTAGATATCCGCGTTCACAATATTCCCATGATTTAAATGGAACTTGTTAACTTACATTGAGAGCCGACAAGACAGTTATCAGCAACACTAACTAAACCAAGTGCGTACTAAATAATTAGTATAGATTGNTACATTGAGAGCCGACAAGACAGTTATCAGCAACACTAACTAAACCAAGTGCGTACTAAATAATTAGTATAGATTGTGTCTTAAATTAGCCATCCAAAAAAGTCCTATTATCTCAACAACTCCCTATCATAATTACAGTACACATCAATAACTGCGACAGTGAGTAGAATTTAAGTACTATAGCATTATTATTACAGCAGTAAAAGTACGTTTGTCGATTGTTGCAAGAGATCCACGCCGATGCCTCGGCACTACCCTGCTCTACCTTTGCGAGGAAGGTTGGTCTCCCCTGGATACCACAGTTTAGACACCCCTTGTCTGAGGGGGCGGTCACCCACCGGCAATTTTTTTTTATACATTCGCCGTTGGAGGGGCACCGTGCAAGGAAATCGAAAACGATAACAGACTGACCGCGCTTTTTGATTGTCATAGGCGCTGGGTTATGTGGCTGCTCGTGCAGTTACGTCTGTAGTAAGGAGCAGGGTCCGGGAAAGGGGACGGGGTTGGAGAGAGGCAGGGTGTTTACGTACCTGCGAGCCAGCTAGTTGCTTATTGCGGCAGTGGTCTGGCGCCAGACCGTCCAGCTCCCGGGCCCTTCTCCTTTTTACAAACTAAGACCGTGTTCACAATGTTTCCATAACGTTAATANCAGACCGTCCAGCTCCCGGGCCCTTCTCCTTTTTACAAACTAAGACCGTGTTCACAATGTTTCCATAACGTTAATACCCGTTATACAATGGCATGGATGCGGATACGGATCACGGAGGCGAATCACGTAACACACTCCGTGTTCAATCTACAACGAGACGCATACGGACGCGGATAACGTACGTTCACTCTACGAAATTATACAGAAATTTACCATACCAGTGTATATGCGCTTAGTGCGAAAGCAGGAATGGTAATGTTTTCCTCTATACATTCTTTGTAGTGCTCCTACATTTGCTCGGGAAACAGTCAAGTGCGTAGGTAAGTTCCCAACTTTGTATAGTAGCGACGCTCAACATTCCTATATTTACAGTCTGACATGTGGTGTTATTTCCGTGCAGTGTCTAGGTTAAAAACTTCCATTACAGTTTAGGAAGTTTACCAGAAATTTTTTTACAGTGTATACACGTAAGAAAGTTGGGCATCTCACAACTCTTCCGTGTCCGTGAATCCGCGTGGCCAGTAGAAAAGTGAGTATTTGGTTTGTTGACATTCGTTTTCGTGGCCATTGTGCTATACACGTCCACAAGTACTTATATTTTCGTGGCTTTTATCATTGCACATGGTTTGTCAGTAGTATTTTCGCGGTGTTAAACACTGTAAAAATATGCAAAACGAGAAGAGTACATTATAAAACCTATATCAGTAATTTAAAAGAGCTGAGTATTTTTGATGTCGTAACTTGCAAGACTGTGTGTTTCGTCGTATTGTAGAATAATTAAAAATTAATGTTGAGCCATCCGTTTGTTTCGTTTACGTGTTCCGAGTCCGTTTTCTTACGTGTCCGTGCGCTGTAGAAGGGGCGTAATGCTTGGGCACTCGCTAACGAACGTAGAGCTGACAAGACATCTCAGTAACACTTTAACTTGAGTGTCATATGTAACCAAGCGGATACAAAATAATTCCAGTGGGTTGTGTCACCTTCCCTTCATAATTACAGTACGCATTAATAATAGACACTAGGTGGAATTTAAGAACTATAGCGTCGAGATTACCGCAGTTATAAGTGCTTTTGCTTGCACACAAAATTTGGTTACTTGATAAGAGAGAAGACTGCCATCACCGCATACCATACGTATGGTACGCAGTGTTTAAAATTTGGCGTTGGAATATATCTTAATATTCATTCTCGTCATTATGAGTGAAATACTGTTTGATTAGCGTGTGTTTGGTATGCGGCAAGTAGGTTTGCAAATTTTTTTCAAAGAAAATTATTTGTCCGGAGGCAGATTATTTTGTGTCAAGGGTATCATGTTTTCGGCCCGGTAAGTCNTTTCAAAGAAAATTATTTGTCCGGAGGCAGATTATTTTGTGTCAAGGGTATCATGTTTTCGGCCCGGTAAGTCCAGCCGCTGTAGTTTTGAGTGGCTGAACAAAATTAATTCATTACAATGGCCAAATGCATGTCTTCATACAGAAAAAAGTTAATTTTTAAGAAACGTAATATTTTGTGACTCTAGACATATATTTTCGACATTTATGTGACCATAAATTATTTTTTCTTAAATCACAATGAAATATTACATACAGTTAGTAACATTTAATGAAAGTGGTTATTTTGAATATTAAAATTGAGATACGTATACTAGTCTTTGCAATATATTTGATAACACGATTTTACACTGGCCATAAGAAAAAGCTTAGTGTTTACAAAAGGATTTTATTATTGCCTAAATAATTTGGTTTGCTTCATTATTTTAGCTATTACTGAAGTTTTACTTAAGATAAGTATGTTATGTTTCACGTAGTATGAAATATGGAAATGTGCTGATCTTAATACTATTATATATTACGTAAACTTGGAATTTGACAAAGAAATTTTATTGTTTTTCACTTCGAGAGTAAAAATTTTCTTTTCACAATTACACGAANAAACTTGGAATTTGACAAAGAAATTTTATTGTTTTTCACTTCGAGAGTAAAAATTTTCTTTTCACAATTACACGAACTGCAAGTCCCCAGTAGCAACATATGTAAGACCAACGTTGGAAATTGGTTGGCAAATATTGTGTGACTTTGGGCCAACATTATTTGCCAACCAAAATCCTACTTAATGTATTTAATGANGGAATGGTAATGTTTTCCTCTATACATTCTTTGTAGTGCTCCTACATTTGCTCGGGAAACAGTCAAGTGCGTAGGTAAGCTCCCAACTTTGTATAGTAGCGACGCTCAACATTCCTATATTTACAGTCTGACATGTGGTGTTATTTCCGTGCAGTGTCTAGGTTAAAAACTTCCATTACAGTTTAGGAAGTTTACCAGAATTTTTTTTACAGTGTATACACGTAAGAAAGTTGGGCATCTCACAACTCTTCCGTGTCCGTGAATCCGTGTGGCCAGTAGAAAATTGAGTATTTGGTTGGTTGACATTCGTTTTCGTGGCCATTGTGCTATACACGTCCACAAGTACTTATATTTTCGTGGCTTTTATCATTGCACATGGTTTGTCAGTAGTATTTACGCGGTGTTAAACACTGTAAAAATATGCAAAACGAGATGCGTACATTATAAAACCTATATCAGTAATTTAAAAGAGCTGAGTATTTTTGATCTCGTAACTTGCAAGACTGTGTGTTTCGTCGTATTGTAGAATAATTAAAAATTAATCTTGAGCCATCCGTTTGTTTTGTTTACGTGTTCCGAGTCCGTTTTCGTACGTGTCCGTGCGCTGTAGAAGGGGCGTAATGCACGGGCACTCGCTAACATACGTATAGCTGATAAGACATCTCAGTAACACTTTAACTTGAGTGTCACATGTAACCAAGCGGATACAAAATAATTCCAGTGGGTTGTGTCACCTTCCCTTCATAATTACAGTACGCATTAATAATAGACACTAGGTGGAATTTAAGAACTATAGCGTCGAGATTACCGCAGTAANGAATTTAAGAACTATAGCGTCGAGATTACCGCAGTAAAAGTGCTTTTGCTTGCACACAAAATTTGGTTACTTGATAAGAGAGAAGACTGCCATCACCGCATACCATACGTATGGTACGTAGGGTTTAAAATTTGGCGTTGGAATATATCATAATATTCATTCTCGTCATTATGAGTGAAATACTGTTTGAATAGCGTGTGTTTGGTATGCGGCAAGTAGGTTTGCCAATTTTTTCAAAGAAAATTATTTGTCCGGAGGCAGATTATTTTGTGTCAAGGGTATCATGTTTTCGGCCCGGTAAGTCCAACCGCTGCAGTTTTGAGTGGCTGAACAAAATTAATTCATTACAATGGCCAAATGCATGTCTTCATACAGAAAAACGTTTATTTTTAAGAAACGTAATATTTCGTGACTGTAGACATATATTTTCGACCAATCTATTAGTNAAGTTAATTTTTAAGAAACGTAATATTTTGTGACTCTAGACATATATTTTCGACATTTATGTGACCATAAATTATTTTTTCTTAAATCACAATGAAATATTACATACAGTTAGTAACATTTAATGAAAGTGGTTATTTTGAATATTAAAATTGAGATACGTATACTAGTCTTTGCAATATATTTGATAACACGATTTTACACTGGCCATAAGAAAAAGCTTAGTGTTTACAAAAGGATTTTATTATTGCCTAAATAATTTGGTTTGCTTCATTATTTTAACTATTACTGAAGTTTTACTTAAGATAAGTATGTTATGTTTCACGTAGTATGAAATATGGAAATGTGCTGATCTTAATACTATTATATATTACGCAAACTTGGAATTTGACAAAGAAATTTTATTGTTTTTCACTTCGAGAGTAAAAATTTTCTTTTCACAATTACACGAACTGCAAGTCCCCAGTAGCAACATATGTAAGACCAACGTTGGAAATTGGTTGGCAAATATTGTGTGACTTTGGGCCAACATTATTTGCCAACCAAAATCCTACTTAATGTATTTAATGGAAATTATGTTAAAACGTACAATAAAATACACACACACACACACACATATATATATATATATATATATCAAATTTAGAAAAAACTGTTAAAATAGAGAATGTGGTGCTTTTTGTATGTTGGTGGAACATTGGATAAACGTGTGAAATACAACGGGTGGTGTTTTGTAAATGTGTGTGCATTGGGCCAACATTGTTTTCCAACCAAAATCCAACCTAATCTTCCCAGTATCAACCTACGTTAGCTCTTGGAAAGATTGGCTATATGTTGGATTGGAGCACACACATTAATACAACGTTGGCTCAACGGAAAATGCCAACAAATGTTTTCTACCACGAAAATGTTACGAGACTACTTAGCGCCAGACAATGATGTAACTAAATAAAAAAATATCATAACCTATTGCAGTTGTAATTTCAAATTGTTGGTTTTTGGTTGGTAACAAATTGGTAAACATACTTTTGGTAAAAAAAATTTTCTCTTGGGGCAACGTTGGGCAGCCAACTTTTTATGTAAAACTGCAGAACAACCTCTTTGAATGAAAACAGTGCAACTTACTTGCATTTTTTATAATGTGATGGTACTTTATCAAATTCGATATTTCTCTTTAAAACATAATCAGTTGGTTATATGTCAAGTCAATGTTGGGAACACAACAGCTGGTAATTGGTACTAATTGTTAAGTTGGGCCAACATTCTGGAACAAACATTATGCCAACGATGGTAATTACCATATTACTAATGAAATAAAACCACAGTTGTGTATTTTTGTTTACATTCTATGTTTTTAACAACAACCCATGTTTTATTTATAAATTTATATCGTTGGTGATGTGTTGGTTACTTGGAAATCATACTGTTTGCATTTGGTATTTAAATATATGTTGGGCCAACATTGTGTAATCAACATTATGACAGCAAAGGTAAATGTCGTATTTCTAATGAAATAACACTATAATTGTGTATGATTGTTTAAAATCATCATATTTAGCACACAAACAATGTCTTATTTAACATTGGCTTCGTTGGTGATGTGTTGGTTACTTGTCGGAAAACATACTGTTGTCATTAGGCATGTAAATTCCTGTTGGACCATCATCGTGTAACCAACATTATGCCAACAAAGGAAATGGTCATATATGCGATGAAATAACACTATATTTTCGTATGATTGTTTAAAAGCTATGTTTTTAACACACAAACCATGTCTTATTTAACATTGGCTTCGTTGGTGATGTGTTGGTTACTTGTCGGAAAACATACTGTTGTCATTAGGCATGTAAATTCCTGTTGGACCATCATCGTGTAACCAACATTATGCCAACAAAGGAAATGGTCATATATGCGATGAAATAACACTATATTTTCGTATGATTGTTTAAAAGCTATGTTTTTAACACACAAACCATGTCTTATTTAACATTGGCTTCGTTGTTTATGTCTTGTTTACTTGTCGGAAAACATACCATAGGTATTTTGTATGCACAGTATACCTTTGTTGAGCCAACATTGTACAATCAACATAAATTCACTAAGAGAAAATAATTGTTTTCAATGGAAAACATATTACTTTTCACAGCATATACATAATTGCCAAATTGAAATTTTTATTAAACTGTGTTTTGTTCGTCATTTGTTTAGTTAGACAATGTTGTGAACATAACAGTTGGCGACTGGTTATTTTTGTTACTTTGGGACAACATTATATCGNTGTTTAGTTAGACAATGTTGTGAACATAACAGTTGGCGACTGGTTATTTTTGTTACTTTGGGACAACATTATATCGCAGACATTATGCCATATTAGGATAGTATTAATTTTTTCTAAATAAACGCATATATAATTAATTTCATTTGCTTAATTGTTCAAGTTGTTTTAGCATATAAATCAATTTAACATAAACTAGCGGTTTTTGAAGTTCAATTTCAGAGTAGTAAAATCTTACTTAAATACGTAAAAAATATCACAGTGTATCGAACTGGATATATACCTATTTCTTTACTGTCGACAGCAAATTACTATGTCTAGTGGATAGCGTATCGGGTTGCTAATTTAAAGGGCGCTAGTTCGAATTTGATGTCCACAATCGGAATTTTCAGGTTGTGATTTAAAGTGAGATGTGGTGAGAAATAATAAGATTAACGCGTTCTTTAAATTTTTTTTATAATGGGTAAAATTTATTTAAAACACTGGTAACCAACGTTGACAGAACGTTTTTTATTGGTTGGCGTTATGTATGCAATAACACATCTTAGCAAAACATTGCCAACTGTGGATAAATGACTGTGCGAATGCCTTTCTGAAAGAGAAAATACACTACTCTTAACATTTTGCACACAACCATAAAATTATGTTGGGCCAGCGTATTTCAGTTGGCAACCAACATAAAAGTAACGTTGGGCCAACGTAATCCCGAGGGACATTTCAGCGTTGGGCAAACGTAATATGCCAACGTCGGCCCGATGGTATAGCCAAACGTTGGGTCAATGTTGGCCCAACCAAATTAACCAAATTTTGCTACTGGGGTATTGACCAACATAATACCAACGTATATAAATGGTTGGTTGTGTGTGACACACCATAAATTATAGTTTATCCAACGTAGCATATTAGTTAGCAAATACGAATAACCAACGTAAGAACAACGTTAATCAGTGGTTGGGTTTCTGTAGGATTAGATTTGTATATGTTGGAAACTGGTAGAAAATAATTGGTTTGCGTGCTGTAAAAAATATTACTGATTATGGTTGGCATCCAACTTATTACATTTTGTTGGGCCAACGTAGTTCCGAGTATCATTTTGATGTCCAGCCAACGTTATTTTTCCAATGTTGGCCCAACCTTCAAGCAAAGGTTGGATTAACCTTGGCCCAACCAAATAATGCCACATGGGATCTTCCCTTTTGTAGTTTTAAACTGCTGCAAATAATAATCTAACGAAGTGTTTAATCTGCATTACGCAAATGTGTTACACTGAACACCCAAGAGTTTTTCTGTACAATAGCTCACGACTTACACACTGCNAATCTGCATTACGCAAATGTGTTACACTGAACACCCAAGAGTTTTTCTGTACAATAGCTCACGACTTACACACTGCGAAATTGTTAAAATTTTTAGGAAATTCGGGCTGTGGAGTTTTATTTTCCCGTTTTGGGTATTTATGGAAGGGTTCGGTGTGGCATGGGGGTGTGGGTGGTTAGTATGTTTTTTNGTTTTATTTTCCCGTTTTGGGTATTTATGGAAGGGTTCGGTGTGGCATGGGGGTGTGGGTGGTTAGTATGTTTTTTGTGTGTTTGTTTGCGCTCAAGGTAGCCGGACTTACTCGGTTTACTGACGAAATTTGTGAAAAAGGGGATGACGTGCATCAAAGCAGTTTTATGTCTTTCAGTGGCTCGCTCAAGGGGTGAGTCTCATGCGACCACTGGTCTCTCCGCTCTCCANCCCGCCACTTTTTCCCTCGTCTGTGGAAACTATTTATCTTGTAAGTTTATTCCCCGCGCCGAAGATGGTGGCCGGCCACGCGCTGACCACCCCCAACAAGCCCTGGAACTCGCCCACGTACACCCAACCCTCGCACACATCCCACTAGAGATTCACAGCTCCCGCCGGACTCGTTTAGATAACTCGCTTCGAGGTGCGCAGGTTTATTATACGTGTACTCGTACCTCTCGGCAGATTGAATCTCTTCCGTGTTCGGCTACGATCTGCCCGTTTTATTATTCGCCCGGGCTTCAANTCGTACCTCTCGGCAGATTGAATCTCTTCCGTGTTCGGCTACGATCTGCCCGTTTTATTATTCGCCCGGGCTTCAATGCATGCGTTTTTACCACGGCTGGCACAGTCTGTTCTCTAGTCGTATCGTACGAGGCACATTCTTAAGAACATATATATAATAAATACTGACACTTAACTTTCTTTAGCGACTAGAATTGAAAAAGTGCAAATTCACCTTGTCAGTTTTTTTTGCAGACAAAAATAATTTTGTAGCAACCACAAAACCGTTTGTACCTGTGTTTCCCACAAAACAATTTTATGTTCACCAAAAAATTGAGGGCAAACTCTATAAATATTTGGTACCTTCCTCAAATACGCAGCACTTTTTTTTACAAACAATTATTTGAAAACTTGTTAAGATTATTTTTGTAACGCTGTAAGTAAATTGGAGGAAATTTTACTGCACGTTTATGTGGAATTTGTACAACTATTGATGACACATTTTGTGTTTATTATAAAAATGCAGATACATAAACAGTTTTGTATTTTACATTAAAAAAAATTGTTGTAAATACGTAGTTTATATAATATTTCAAGAAAAATCTAGCAACTAGTTTTCAAACGTACAAAGATTTTTTTTCTCTGCAGTAAAAACGATTACAAAATCTACATTATTAAAATAACTGTGTTCTCATATTCAGACTGAATGAAGATTTCTGCAAATTACTTACCTGTAAAATCATACCAAAATTGTCAATAAACGGCCTCTTCAACGTAGTTTTTATGCAATTGTTAATCAATATTCGAACAATATTGAATATCGGGACCTTCTGTGAAGACGCCATCTATTTGGCGGTTTAGTCAACGATGGCACAACGTGCAATATTGTCTGTGTAATTTTCCTAATCCTGACCGACTCCATCATTGAATTGACTGGCATATGATGCANTCGTACCTCTCGGCAGATTGAATCTCTTCCGTGTTCGGCTACGATCTGCCCGTTTTATTATTCGCCCGGGCTTCAGTGCATGCGTTTTTACCACGGCTGGCACAGTCTGTTCTCTAGTCGTATCGTACGAGGCACATTCTTAAGAACATATATATAATAAATACTGACACTTAACTTTCTTTAGCGACTAGAATTGAAAAAGTGCAAATTCACCGTCTCAGTTTTTTTTTTGCAGACAAAAATAATTTTGTGGTAACCACAAAACCGTTTGTACCTGTGATTCCCACAAAACAATTTTATGTTCACCAAAAAACTGAGGGCAAACTCCATAAATATTTGGTACCTTCCTCAAATACGCAGCACTTTTTTTTTTACAAACAATTATTTGAAAACTTGTTGTTAAGATTATTTTTGTAACGCTGTACGTAAATTGGAGGTAAATTTTACTGCACGTTTATGTGGAATTTGTACAACTATTGATGAATATTAGTGAGCAGGTACTTAACATTTTGTGTTTATTATAAACATGCAGATACATAAACAGTTTTGTATTTTCCATTTAAAAAATTGTTGTAAGTACGTAGTTTACATAATATTTAAAGAAAAATCTAGCAACTAGTTTCCAAACGTACAATAATTTTTTTCTGTGCAGTAGAAATGAATACAAAATCTACATTATTAAAATAACTCTGTTCTCATATTGAGACTGAATAAAGATTTCTGCAAATTATTTGCCTGTAAAGTCATAACAAAATTGTCAATAAACGGCCTCTTCAAGATAATTTTTATGCAATTATTAATCAATATTACAACAATATTGAATATCAGGACCTTCTGTGAAGACGCCATTTATTTGGCGGTTTAGTCAACGATGGTACAACGTGCAATATTGTCTGTGTAATTTTCCTAATCCTGACCGACTCCATCATTGAATTGACTGGCATATGATGCANACAACGTGCAATATTGTCTGTGTAATTTTCCTAATCCTGACCGACTCCATCATTGAATTGACTGGCATATGATGCACACTCTAACTCTGTCATTTGATGCATTGAAGAACTTACACTCAAGTGGGTACCCGCATTCACGAAATTCCACTTTTCTGGCTATTTGTGAAACCCTGTGTTCTTGTGGCCTTATAGTAATCCTTTCATGAAGTATGCGATTGAATAAAATTTTAGTTTTCGTTATACGCCATTTTATAGGTTTGTTTTATGGCGTAAAAAATCTGGAATATGAAATATTTTATTAATTGTTTTTCATTTGGTGTTTTGTGTGCCTCCGAACGGCGACAAGGCTCTATCTAGTTGGAAAACTCTCAAGACCTCGCTCTTAAGAGCCGCCCAAATCTCTTCACTCTCACCAGGCAATGAAGAAGGAATCACTCTGAGCCTGTACCCAGTATTCGCCTAGGATGATTTCGGAAAACTGGTGGAAAACAGAACTCACGATAGCCGAACCGAGAATTGAACCCGGGTCCTCTCCAATACAAATATTATGGATCATATAAATTTATTCANACTCACGATAGCCGAACCGAGAATTGAACCCGGGTCCTCTCCAATACAAATATTATGGATCATATAAATTTATTCAAACATGATCAACAGGTGTTATTATATTACTATTAGTAATAATAACAGCTTTTATAGGATATGTATTACCCTGAGGACAAATCTCATTTTGNCTCACGATAGCCGAACCGAGAATTGAACCCGGGTCCTCTCCAATACAAATATTATGGATCATATAAATTTATTCAGACATGATCAACATGTGTTATTATATTACTATTAGTAATAATAACAGCTTTTATAGGATATGTATTACCCTGAGGACAAATCTCATTTTGAGGAGCAACAGTAATTACAAGAATATTATCAGCAGTGCCATACTTAGGTATTGATTTAGTACAGTGAGTATGAGGTGGGTTTGCTGTAGACAACGCAACATTAAACCGGTTTTTCACTATCCATTTCATATTACCGTTTATACTAATAGGTATAGTAATAATACACTTAATCTTTCTTCATCAAAGAGGTATCACTGCGTCACCTTGCTCGGTATATAGGCTGTATAAAGAAAAGGATGCAAAAGGAAATAGAGTAAAAACGAACCAAGTTTGGCTATTGTTAACAGATATGTTAATTACACAAATAATCCTGTAGGAGAANCTCACGATAGCCGAACCGAGAATTGAACCCGGGTCCTCTCCAATACAAATATTATGGATCATATAAATTTATTCAGACATGATCAACATGTGTTATTATATTACTATTAGTAATAATAACAGCTTTTATAGGATATGTATTACCCTGAGGACAAATCTCATTTTGAGGAGCAACAGTAATTACAAGAATATTATCAGCAGTGCCATACTTAGGTATTGATTTAGTACAGTGAGTATGAGGTGGGTTTGCTGTAGACAACGCAACATTAAACCGGTTTTTCACTATCCATTTCATATTACCGTTTATACTAATAGGTATAGTAATAATACACTTAATCTTTCTTCATCAAACAGGTATCACTGCGTCACCTTGCTCGGTATATAGGCTGTATAAAGAAAAGGATGCAAAATGAAATAGAGTAAAAACGAACCAAGTTTGGCTATTGTTAACAGATATGTTAATTACACAAATAATCCTGTAGGAGAAATTAGTCAGTTGTCGCAAAGGTAACGAGTTAGAAGCACTAATACGAGCAGTCAGTCGATTTACNAATTAGTCAGTTGTCGCAAAGGTAACGAGTTAGAAGCACTAATACGAGCAGTCAGTCGATTTACAAGGAAGGAATATACAGATTTACGCAGACAACTCTGCAAAATACCGGGAAAAAAAAAAATTACTGGAAACGGAGAATTGCGTGCGTCATTTTATGGGTAGCAACATGCTATAGTAGCGCCGCTGTAACTTAGGACTTGGGAGATCAGCCAATGTCGAACTACTTCTCTCCGGGAAAGGAAACAATAGGACGACGGTTGTACGGCAGGTGGGAGGGAGTGCCTGCAGATTGGTGCTTTGCGAGTCGTTCTGTCTCTCTCTTTCATTTGGGGCAGACGCAACAAAGTACGTTCTTGGGCCGGCGTGACTATAATACCCAGCGCTGTTATCAGCCCATGGTAATCGAGTAGTAAGCGTCACGAATAGGTAATATTTTGACTCATGTACAAATTCCTCTTCAAAACATTATATTTAAAAACACACACACACACATATATATATATATCATTTTCGTACACCGTAAGAGCACCCAAAAAACGAAAACCAAACTAGTTTTTTTTGTAATCTCTTTTTTTTTTATAAAATACAAAAACAGCTAGTGGCAAATTTACGGAGATGATCCGTGAAATCACGGGAATTTTAGTGAAATTTACGGAAAGCCAATATTGGAAAAAACCAAGTGTCAGTAATTTCACTTATTTTTTACATTGCACGGGTGAAAACAAATGTACGCACAGAAACTGGACGACACGATGAATACAGCACGAACATAGCCGTAATAATTCGACAAGACTTGTCACAGAACAGGAGCACCCGCAGGAAACCCTGCCAATCCATGACAGTGACCTTCAACTCTCCTTACTTCTATTCCACTAGTTTAAGCAAAATGAGTCTTACCAAAAAATGTCAAGCAGCAGAGCTTATATAACAGAGTACAAACAAATAACGCAGTCGCAATAAATTGCGAAAATTAAACCATCTCCTGATATGAATTGAAATACNTAACAGAGTACAAACAAATAACGCAGTCGCAATAAATTGCGAAAATTAAACCATCTCCTGATATGAATTGAAATAAAAGATAATTAACCCCCAAAATTGATAGAAATGATTAAAAAAACTGTTTGTTTACTTGTATTTTATCTCTGGGCTTATTTTTTTTTCCATTAACTGCCTATATCAAAATAACAAGCATGTTAAAAATACAAACAGCCAAACAGGCCTTAAAATATGCTACAATTATAATGTTTCTTATGAAAATTACAGGAAGTTACATTTAATAATGGGCTCCCATAACAATACAAGCTTAGCCCAAATATTATAAAATTGCAAAATTACAGAGTATATAAAAATACTTATCTTAAAATCTGTCCTACAAATTCCATATAAAATGCCCTCATCAAATATGGCAGGATATACCTTCTGCCAAGTTATTGTTAGGCAACTATCCATTCTTTCTCCCAAAACGAAAGACAACCCCTTTTATAGTCGGGAAATACGTTGACCAGGCTGTTGAGGAACATACCAGAAAGTTTCGTTGTGGTTCGAGTCCAGTAACGTTGAAATCTCGATGACGTCGAAGGTAGCGTCAGACAGTTGCTAGACGCCATCCATGCACGTTGGAAGGAGGATGGTGTCGGCGGGGTCAGGGGTGGGGGCAGCCTCAGGTCTCCACGCCGACAGTCTTCGCTCGCCTGCCAAGCTTCGCAGCCGCATCGGCACCAACGTCCACGGCGACTTGCGTCTTACGGGTCACCAACTAGGTAAGCCTCGGCTCCCTCGTCAGTCCATCCCCGTGTTAGGACGTACCATTTCCTGCGCTGATCTTAATGCTGGATGTACGGTGTTCCAGCACCGTCACACAGTTGAGGCAATTAGTGACCTGTAATTTGTCCCCGTCTGCAGCCTGTAATAGAAACAGTGTCACGCTCGTGGCGACGTGGCGTTGCGATTATTCAATGGTTTACCGTTGNCGTGGCGACGTGGCGTTGCGATTATTCAATGGTTTCCCGTTGCCTTTCGCTGAAGGTAAAACAAAGCCACCATCAACGTGGGAATTTCTACGGGTCTTTGCCAGGAATAGAACACATGTTCTTCTTGTTAAGAGACGGTTGAAGATAAAGTTAGTCAGCTATAAATGTCCAATAGCTTCGAAGATGGATCAGTATGCACAGACTTCGTAATGCTTTGTTTTCGCTGACTTCTTAAGAGGACTATGTACTTGGAGTTTGAACTGCGTTTCAAAGTGTTTGAAATACAATTTTTTTTTAACGAAACTCCATTACGTGCTTTTTACGTACTGATCTACGAAAAGAAAATACACATGATACGAGGTACGAAGGCTACTTTCAAGAAACCACGCACGCTACAAACACTATTTCCCAGATTTCCAACAAAGCAAAAAACTGCCTTTTCACGCTGCCTTTTCGCAAAATGTATTTATCGGAAACACTCACAACTAGTACAGAGACGTGTAATGAACTTAGCTATAGACTTTGCGCTAGTAAAATGATAGGGTCATTGCTTTAAGTTCCAGCGGTACAACGGGAACACTGCACGCCATTTTAGAATCTTGCTTGTAGATGCGCCGGAAAGATAAATACGCGAGTCGATGTGGCCATTATCGCTTCCTCGCTTCTGTGACTCGAATGGCCAAAACAGCTCCAGATATATAGGACTCTTAAAGTCCCTGAAAAAATCATTTTTTCTCTTTGAAATGATTGTACGTCATTCGGTCCTTCTGCTGTCTTAATTCGGGCCATATAACTTTTTCTCGAACACTGAAAGTAATCGAAATTTACAAACGTACAAAGTTTAAGTTGCGCTAAAAATTCCAGCGAGTTTTAGGCCTATAAAATTGTTTCGCTCGATTTTTATCGTAATGGTGTACGCTTAGTTTGCGAACAGCAGAGCGCACACTTTTACGGAACTGCTGAGAACACTATTCTCTTTTGTCAAATTATTACTGTAAATTACCCACTTATCTACGCATGAAGTTATCTTTTTAAAGTGAACTTCGCTTCCCTTC
Source organism: Clitarchus hookeri (assembly GCA_002778355.1). NCBI lineage: Eukaryota > Metazoa > Arthropoda > Insecta > Phasmatodea > Phasmatidae > Clitarchus > Clitarchus hookeri. The sequence continues at coordinate 51,572 of NQII01000420.1, forward strand.
AGAGTATTGTATTTGCCCTATTAAAATGTTGCGCGATAGTTTTGTAATATCAAACAGCAAATTATGAATTATTTAAAAGTATGTAAAAGAAATGAGCTCGCACAGAACACGGTGGCCTGTTTTGCAAAGCAGTTCTAAAAATATTTCAATTGTTGGAAATTACTTTTAATGAGACAAATCCTAAACAGCTGACGTTAGTTTTGATTTTCTGTGGCCAAACTACGAAGCATAAGGTCACTGGAATATGGCTTTCACATACCATCGGACTCTTCGAAATGAGCAATTATAACTTAAACTCATTTACTGGACCTTGTTGTTGCCTTAATTACTGGTACGCCCCTTCACACGTGATGCTACAGCGGTTGTGTCGTGTGTCTGGACTCCAGCTCTGCAAAGTGCCTTCTCCAGTACCGCGACCAGCAGAAAGAGGACTGTCGCGGTACCCAGCGACAGCTATAATAAGTGGCGCTCAAGAACAAGTATTGATTTTAAATTGCGGTCTTCTGCCCTGTCCCCCTCTTGTTCCCCCTTCTCATTTTCTTTCCCATCCACCAACTCCCCCTTGGTGTCCCCTGGCTGATTGCACCTGTCTCCCTCTTCTTTCCTCTGTTTCTCTTTCTGTCTTGTTGCCGCATCTCATTCATATCGACGTCGACTCGACACAAATCTGCTCCATTTTTCATTACGTTTTTATTGATTCCCCCTCTTTCTTCCCCGACCCCTCTGCACGAGATATTGCCGGCCCCCAGGGACCGACCTGCTGCTCTTCTTGTCGGCATTTTCCTTCGTTCCTCGTTCCTGTGCTACGCCTTGCCGGTATTTCCGTCGCGAATTAAACGGGTTCGAGCCTCGGGGAGCGCAAGTGCGCGGGAACAGGTCGGGGAAGGTTCGCTGATTTTCCAAGTGTGGTAATGTTGCGAGGGAATAATGGCTTGTAAATTATTATAGAAATCTTATAATTGTCTGTAGGACCAGTAAGACATTTAGGTGCACTGTGCTATGTAACACCCTTATTGGCAATACAAGAGAACAAGAAAGAAGGCTCCAAGAATATCACCGTGTACGCAGCAGCGCATTGCTGATTTTGTTGCCACCACAAATTTTGTAACAATGAATACATCGGACTTTTTCAGCTAACAAAAGGCTTATTCGCTCTAACCAAAGTGTTAATTTGACTCTACTTTGATATTTATAATGTTTACGTAACCAAAGCGATTAATTGAACGTACTTATAAAATAGTAGTATGTAAACGTAAATGATGTTGGAACAACCAAATAAGTGTTCAGTTAATCAAATTGTTTATTTGGTTCCATGGAACATGCAGACGTTTGGGGCAAGCGAGTGAACAAAATGTTGTTTACTACAAACAAATACTGTTCAAGTAAATTAATTTTGTATCTGCAGTTATAACTTTCTGTGCGTCATCCATAAAAATCTGAGCTCTATATACATTTATAAAGGATTAATAAAGGCGATATTGCACGCTACGTATGCGATAACGTCGACCGTATCACCCACGACCAGAAACCAATGACCTATACTATAGGCTAGACAACACAGTCTTACATCCAATCGTGCCGATATCAACACCTCGTTGGTTGCTTGCCGTGACAGTGGGAGTGAAAATTGGGTTTGCTTTAGTTGCATGTTCGTTATTGGCTCAGGGCTCTCCAGGAGGTGGTTAGATAACGCGTGGACCAATGATAAAAAAAATATATTTGATAAACATATGGGTTTTTTAATCGTGGCTAGTTTCGAAATGAACACGCGAAATCTTGAGTCCGGGCGGTAATAACTGCGGTTGGGAATGCGCCACCGGGGAATGTTGGCGCCTTTCTTTCACATTCCCCTCGCCTAGACTTTCATCACCTGTTATATTATTTACTAATAGTCCTTCTCCCTCCCCCATCAGATTTCTCTCTTGCCTGTTGGGCTCGTGGCTTGTTGAGTGGGGCCGACGACGCCCTATAGTCAAATGCTCCCAGAGGAGACGTCAGGTTCTCCAACGCCGAGCCCGCACGCACACTTCCTCCTACATTCCAACGCCTCCAATACAGTCAGAAATAATCCGTTTGTGTGAAAACATACTGTATAAATACCTTTATTAGTCACCTGAAAACACACAAAGTATTTATTAATTTTTTAAACAGCCATGACATAACTTGTGACGCCATTCCCTCTTTCTGGATCGTGCAAATAATAAAAACTAATTCACCTATTAAAGTGAAATGATTACATTAAAATAAAATTGCAAATAGGTAATTTAATATATTTGTGTAACACACACACAAACGTTTTTAAAACGTTTCTTTGTTGCCGAATATTAGGAAATTCCTGTATATACTTAATTTTTCCCCTTCCCTAATTTTTTGTAAAATAACTTTTCCTAAGTATTCCTGAAAAGTTATTATTACAGTGTATTTCAGTTTCCTTTATTTAATTTTTTTGTCTGCAGTTGCGATTATTTTTAATAGTTTCAACGAGTGCAAAATTGTGATTTTAAAAAGTAATTATACAAAAAATTATTAATTCTTAGTTTTTGAGCCGTCATATTGCACAAAATGTTAACAAGTTGAGCAGTGTTTTGTCATACTTATAATAATAAGTTTGTTTCCTTCTAGTACACTTAGGAAGGCTACACCGAACTGTTCTTCGCATACCTGAGCACAGTCCATTAATTTACTAGCTGATATCTCTGACGTCCTTCTGTCTGAACCTTATAACTGTGTAACCACGAGAAGGATTTGTCGTTCTGCTGTTAAAATGTTGTTACGGGCTCGAGTCCTTCCAACCTTGCCGAAAAAAAAAAAATGCCGGCCAACGGTTAGAAGTTCATCGAAAGTACAGTGACCGGCAGTTATCTATGCAAGTCTCAGCACGGATAGCGAGAAGCGTGGTCGCCGGAGAAAGGGGCGAGAAAAAGGTGGACAGGGGATGCGCGCGCAGCCGAAAGCCGTGTACTGGCTGTTCGAAAAGCATATAATGTATGTGACTGAAGATGGAAGGGAATGGTAACTTGCAGAGATGCAGCGAAATCATTCACAGCAGAGAACGAAAAATAATAAAGACTTCGGTACTGACATTTACAATGGTTCGCCTCTAGTAGAGCCTTTAAATAATCAGTACATACAATAATTTTTTTAAAATTAAATTTAATGCTTTTTAAAATCTATTGTTTTAAACTTACGTAACAATATGCATATGGAACATGTTTACATACCAGCATTATAATGAAATCGAGACAGTATTTGTAGAAAATATTTTGCTTGCAGATTTTTTGTGTATCTTATCCATTAGNAATAATAAAGACTTCGGTACTGACATTTACAATGGTTCGCCTCTAGTAGAGCCTTTAAATAATCAGTACATACAATTATTTTTTTAAAATTAAAATTTAATGCTTTTTAAAATCTATTGTTTTAAACTTACGTAACAATATGCATATGGAACATGTTTACATACCAGCATTATAATGAAATCGAGACAGTATTTGTAGAAAATATTTTGCTTGCAGATTTTTTGTGTATCTTATCCATTAGCCTTTCACATTATGAAGTGTTTGTGGGTAAAATTAGTTAGAAATAGTTATTTCTGGTGCACCTGGCGTCCTGGCGGGGACGAGGGGATGAGCTGGTGCCATCTTAGAGACGGAACGCGGCCATTTCTTTCCCTTTTTTCCCTCAAAAACGGCAAAAATCGTCAGAATTTGCCTTAAAATTTCCCGAATTTACCTCCAAACTGGCAAAATTGTTAACAAAAAATGTGTTTTGCACAATGCGGCTGACTTTTACACAATTTCCGCCGATGACTCCACTGGCTAAGTTACTCCTTTTTGGGAAATGAGTATTGAGGAGTGATGAGTGTAAGGGTTACCCTGACATTCACTCTCTATCATTCTATGCCAGCACCATCCATATTTCCTGAAGAATGTTCCGAGTTCATTGCCCCGTCATGCAACTTCTCTCATCATGCTCTGTTATTCCGATCGGACATGTGCATAAGAACGCACGTTATTGAAAAAAAAATGAAATTTTCGAACTTTGTCTCTAGGGCTGTGCAGAGAATGTTTTCCGTCCTGCTCGTATACGGGTGGCGCGCGACGGTTGTCGTACAGCTATTGGCCTGTCTGTACTGGACACCCCTGATGACAGGACTAGGGAGTTCGCGTGGCCAGATAACTGCCGGCTACTGTACAAAACTTCTTCCCCCGCTGACGTATTGTGATCTGACTGTCCGATCGGCTGCTTAGACTTTGTCGTTGGCAATGTTTATCTCTAGTGCCCTCCTGTAATGGAATCGTTATAGTGCAGTTTTGTCCTTGACTCCATCGCGGTTTATTCGACACTTTGTGAAGGGCTCCGAACCAACAAGAAATATTTATACTAACACCTAAGTTGCTGAATTCTGTGAACTCCACTGAGTGGAGGGGAGTGGAGAGATTTGGGTGGCTCTTAACATCGAGGTCTTGAGAGCCGATGAGGGTGAAGTGATGTAAGTGTGGCGCAGCGCCGGAATGCAAGGGCGGGGGAAACAGGAGATCCCCGAGAAAACTCGCCGCATCGTCAGGCACGATTCCCACGCGCGAAAATCCGAGAGTGACCCCGCCGGGAATCGAACCATTTTCGCCTAGGTGAGAGGCGAGTAGTCTGGCCACTACACCACCGCGGCTCTTACTCCACTAAAAGAGGTAAATACTTTATCGGGAATGAACGTCCGATAAACAACTGACCACTGATCTGAGTGGGTAGATGTATGCTTATTCAGATGTTTCTTTTTTTATTGACGTGTTTAGACCTCTACTTAATGAAGTTTGACAAAAAGGATACTCATTCTTGCTGAGTAAATATAATAACTTTAAATCTATATTATTAATGATTGGAAACGTTTTAGTCTCAAGAGTTATACATGGTCGCCCCTTCATTTTGTTGCAGATTTATTTATTGCCTTATGTTATTTCAGGGCGTATCAAACAAGTCATGACCCAACTGCAGAGGAATGCAAACTTACAAGTGTTTGTAGGACACGACCATTCCACATATCTAACAACGGGCAGGAAGAAAGTGTGGTGTCAATAGTGAAAGGGATATGAATTCATTGCTGTTTTTAAAGCTCGGGGTCCAGAAACAATAAATACACAGTTGGCTGACTTAACTCTTAGATGCACAAGTCAGCAAACAAACTGTTTCCACGCAACTAGTTCACAGTCACTGCTGGCCTGATTCTTTATCTGTATCTTCGGATGCATCCGAGAACTGTACATGCAACAGCAGAATATCCGGCCTGGGAATACAGCTGTACAGGACAGAAACACACTCCAATATAATGTACTTTGTTCGCCCTTTCTCAGTTTACAAGTTTGGATATTTCGGGGGCCTTTTTCCGGCCTTGATAAGCTATTTTCAGAGAGCACTTTAACCGGCAATAATTTCTCAGGGTCTGTAGTGTTAATATTTTTTTACGTAGAGTTGTTCTATTAATGCACAGAAAAAAATGTAATTTTTCCTGCGTGCTTCACACGATGCCTAATTAGACAACAGGGTCACTTGAGATTTATCAGCGATGCACCATGCAGGCTATGTCACGTTAGACAGCTTCGCCTCGCGACATCGTACCAAGTTTACTCTATTCGCGGTTTCTTCACACTTTTTGAATCAAGCATTTGAAAAATCACACCATACATAACGTGCTTGGTTGTTCCCTAAATATGTTATGTATCATAAGAGTTTTATATTTGCGTTTCGATTAAAGTTCTTTACTTTTGGTTAAACTAACATGTTATTTATATATTTTTCCTATAAATTATGATTTTTCATTTAAAGTTAATATCAGTTAAAATATGATAAAATAGGTGTGTTGGTATTGCCTAGTAATAAATAGTTCTTATGCTAAATGTTATTACACTGAGTGCGCACGAATGCGGTGCGTTGTTCCTTTTGGTTTTTAGTGACTAGGAACAGCTTAGCTTGCATTGGGCGGAGGAATATCCTGGAAGTAGAACTATAGCAGGGCTTCAGGAAAGTTGGAAGTAACCGAGAATGGACTTAAGCTACAGGAGAAAGCTTGGCCCTGTTGTTCCCGATGTAGCAAGCGCGGAAGTGCAAATTGCACCTGACTGTATTTTTATATTAATGAAGTGTCGTGCGGGCTCCCGACGCAGAGCGCTTGAAGGGAAGAGAGATAATACACAGCGAGAGAGGAAAAGAGAGAGGGGGTATCTGTTCTTAAGCGGGAGCCGTGATAAGTAGTACCTGGGAGACTGTTCCCGCCAGGAGAACGTGATTTATGTTGGGACGCGAGTTTACACTAGACTACGCTTCACACGTGACTGCCATACTAAGTCCGCTAGCAGGAAGCGAGACTCGCTAACTGTTCGAAGTTCCCAAGTTTTTATGTAACTACGAAAAATTTTTAATAATTAAAGTCTAGAGATAAATAAGCGAAAATGTAACCGATCTACTGGAAGTGGTTGTAAATCATTTTCCATTATAATCGCTGAAAACCTACGGAATGATTTCAGTCGTCCAAATTTACAGATATGCCAGGGATTCATACTGATTTAAAGTGAAGTCTGTCCCCCAAATCGTGATTTAGTTTGTGTTACAGAAAAATACATTTACAGCAGTAAAATAATTCTTATTTGATTGAGTAACTTTACACTGAAAATAGTAATACAGGTGAAGATTTTTAGGCACATGTTTTAAATGTATACATTTTTATAATTTAACGCGTTTCCTTGTCGCTGTCAAAACTACAAATCTACTAAAACTGACAAAAGGCAGCTACCATGCGAACAAAAGACACCATCTTGGAGCGTATATTTGTCCTGTATAGTCGGATAGTACAGTTAGTATTCCCTGGCCGCATATTCTGCTTGAGCAGGTTCTCAGATTCTTTTGAAAATGTGCTATACGTATGGATAAGCGTCAGGTCGGCAGTGTATGGGAACTAGTTAAGTGGAAACGCAGTGTTTGCTGACTTGTACACCTTTAAAGTCAATCAAACAATTATATTTATTTCTTATTTTTTTAATCCCTAGCTTTTTTTGACATGTATCGTTTCCTTCTGCATAAAGCAATGGACTGCGGCACAGAAATCGCCGTTGTCTGAGCTAATAATGGGTGATGAATAATGTTACATAGTTGTGCGTAATTCATCTACGTTATGTATCTAGCAACAGTAAAGAAATATAACTGGTCTAAAATGAGAAAACTAGTAAAGTGAGAGAAAATGTTTGTGACGCGTTAACATCCGTAGTGCAGTAAGAGGTATTTTTTTGCTTCAAAAATATATACCGAACCATATACAACTACAGAATTACGATTTTCTTAAACAGCGACATGCCACAAACGTTACTAGTGGTAATATTATTTATATCTTTTGTGGTTGTACAGAGGCAAGTTCTGTCATTATAAATGTAACAAGCACAAAGAAATTTCTCTAGTCTCATGGTTGATGTTTTTGAACCCGACAGTAGTCCTCGCATCGCGCAGTATACCTACCCTCTTGATGAATGCCGTCTATTAAGCCAGTTGTAAATGAGACACAGTGGAGTTGAAGTTGTCTGGCTTAATTACTGCTCTTAGCGACAGCGGAGAGGAAATAAAAGTTGGCGCTTTCTTTTTTCTGACTCACTGGAGATGTTTTTCAGGGAATAAAAAGTTTCTTTACTGTAATTGTTAGGTATTGTGTTTTATCTTGCGACAAGCACGGCAGCGTGGTCTAGTTATGTACAAGGGCGTCTTCAGAGCAGTGGGCGGTGGAATGAGGTGGGACATATACGTCCTGGTGGTTTGTCAGGATTTTGTCTTGTTAAGGGTCGTAATTACGCGCGCTTTGTCAAGCAAGCATTAAGGAGCCACGTAGCTGATACCCACTCCAGCTCCTTTCCCGCGCAAAGTCCTGGGATTGCGGGTACACACCTGTTACAAAAAATATGCCTGCCCTGCGAAAAAGAAAACACGACTGGACAATCTGCTCATAAGCGTCGTACATTCTCATTACCAAATTTTTATTTATAGTGCTGTACTTTGCTTGCATAAATATATTACTTCATTTATAAATTCCAAATTGCAGACAAAGTCAACGTGAAGTGTGAAATCACTATTAAGGCATTGTGCTTATTTAAAAATTGGAAATGATATTTACATAAAACCACGTAAATAATTTAATCATAAATAAATCAAAAACACAATAAAATATTTAGATTTTAATTAGTAAATTTTTTTATACAATACAAATTAAGGAGTGAAAGAGGAAGTATAATAAGATGCTCACAGTGTTTTTAATAATAAGGGAAATATTTAATGTAAATCGGTAACTTTTTGTATGCTAAAGTACTATTAAACGTATACTCTAATAAGCAAACTTTTATTTGCATAATCTTTTAATTTTTAAAAAGTTTTTGAAAAGAATAGTTATTGTTTCATCCTAGCAGTCCTGTAGGTAGTTACCACACAATCTGCCATATTAAAAAGTAACTCTGTTTTGAAGAAATACGTTTTAAAGTTTATCAAACGAACCTTGAAATGTGTTATTCAAAACAAAATAATTATATCACGTATTTATTTGCAATACTAGAGTAATAATTTGTACATCTCGATAGCATAGAGTTCAATATTACAGAAAATAAACGGAGAGACTTAACACTTGACACAAACTACCTATGAACATGAATTCACTTGTTGATGACCCGGTTGAGAGTATCGCGTTAAACAGGGGCTAGGTCTCCACGGAAATGAAATATCTGACTATGCACGACTACACGTTGCGTCCCATTGCCTTTATTTCCTTAACCCTGTTTCTATGAGTTATTGTGCATGATTTTAAAAACTTTATTAATTGTTTAGTGAACGAGAAATACAGGATTGTGTACAATGATTTAAATACTCTCTTCTCGTTACTTTCCTGATAAATAACTCCGCACACACACACACATTTCCGAATTTATTCTACCACGATGTATTGCCTACTTATACTTGTAAACAAGAGATATCATTTTAATTTCCATAATTATATTTTTATGGTTTTTGTTTTGGTGTAATCAGTGTGTCGAAATATGTCAAAAGTGAGCACGAAGAATTTTACCCTATGTTGGTTTTAAGTATATCCTACTTAAGGGTCCCGCCTGCCTGTATCGTTTTTATCCGTTTTTGGCCGAGAAGCGCGGAAGCTATAAGGGTTACACTGGCTCGCGCTACAAGAGCGCCATCGCCGCTGCGCGCAGGGCTGGGAACTGGCGTGCAGTGTTCTCATAGTGCTGCGTGTACCTATGGGACTTTGAGCGGTAACCCTATCATTTTATTGATGAAAAGTCTGTAGCAAAGTTCAATACAGGCTCCTGTCGTAGTTTGTCTCGTGTCCGGCTAGTATGTTTTAAGATACGGCAGTCTGGAAAAGGCGTTCTAAACTATATTGGAGGCCGCCAAAATAATATTTACAGCATGCGTGGTAGCTTTAAAGTACCATTCCGTCCTCGTCTGGGGTATGATATATTTTCATAGGTAAACATACTGGGAGCACGTTTAATAGTTTCGTCATAAAACCAGGTATTCAAACACTCTGCAACCTAGTTAAAGCGCCAGGCAGGTGGAACTCTTAAAGCCTGTAGATATTTCGTGTTTGGCTTTTTTCCTTATTTTAATGAGTCACTTGAAATTTAGTTGCTCCGTCACTGATTTATAGATTTAAAAAAACGAAAAAAATTTGTCCAACAAGCGAAACCATGTGTTACAGAGTTTTAACCAGACGCTAGGAATTTTCGCAACCACCCCTACTTAATTACACTGTAGTATTTGTTCACGCTTCGCAGCTTGTATAACTCCATGTATGATTAATGCACCGCCACTCGGCCTCCAAAATGAATAGACCAAAGAGTATATTTGCCTTCGTTAATTGTTTTTAGTATTTGCAGATGGACTTGTCAAACGAGTGAGCTCGTTTGCACATAAATGGGGCGGACTATTTGTTTCGGCATGCAAGACACTGCGAGGTGGTACTTTGATGTTGCTCGGTCGGTGTACCGTGAAACAGTGAATGGCGAGTTTCGCCCATGTGCCAGATGACACCTGCCCTTGTGACAAGGGTTGCAGAGATCCTGGATGGGGTGGCATTCATTCCCCCAGAAGCACCAGGGTCGGATTGAAGAACTGACGAGAAACAGCGCTAGAGAGATTGGGAGCACCCTGAGGACACCAGCTGGTTGCCTAAGCTGGAAGTGAAGGCAGTGAAACTGAGGCCGTGTTCCAATAGGCAGCGTTAGTTTACTTAATGGTAACGTGACCTGAAAATTACGACTTATTTGGTAGTTTAGTATTTAGTTTTTAGTATGTAACGAATCTACTAAGCATTAATTTACCAACTCCCAAATAGCCACCATATTTATTTTAACGTAATACGTTAAAGAAAACTGCGGAAATGGTTTCATAATCATGCACATGCATATACTTGTTATAAATGTATGTAACTGAATAAATATATACACGTAAATAAATGTATGTATTTATTTAATTCCATGATGTTAAGAAATGTGATACTCTTGAATGTAAACGTAACAAAAAAATATACTGTATTCAATGGGTTTTCA
>NQII01000420.1:63171-77238 GCA_002778355.1 Clitarchus hookeri
CTGGGGCTTTGGGATCGGGAATACGCGGTGGCCATCTTGGATGACGTCACTTTTTCTATTTTTCCCTCAAAATGTCCCTTCTTTCCCTTAAAAACGCTCAAAATTTCCCGAATTTCCATCAAAAGCAGCAATTTCCCCCAAAAAATGTGTTTTGCACAATGCGGCAGGCACTTGCACAATTTCCGTCGATGACTCCACAATGCGGCTAAATGACTCTATTTTGGAGATGTGGAGTTGGGAGCCACCCTGATATTTACGCTCTGTCATTCCATGCTAGCACCATCCATCTTGTCTGAATAATTTTTGAGCTCATTGCCCCATCATACAACTTCATGCACTACCTTGTTACAAGGATATATTCTACCACCTATGCCAAGTACGTATTTGCTAAGGACAGCAATACCAATCATACGCACACATATATGCTAATTGTACATATACTAATCGCACTTATGCTAATCGCGCACTCGTGAATCACCCCACCATCTTGCCGTCGTCTCCCGTCATATTGGATTCCCACCACTGCCAAACTACCATTCATGCAAGCTAAAGCATTGCATCAAGGTGGTAGGACTAAGGATGCCTTAAGCCCTCTTATAAGCATAGTTGGCCACCATTTCCGAACCATTTAATATAGAGTTGCCAAATTCATAACATAGACATCACCACTGATGACAAACAGGGAGGCAGAGTCAATTACGCCTTAAGCCCTCATATAAGCTAAGTTGGTTGCAATTTCCGAACTGTTTAAGATATAGCCAAAAAATTCATAACAGACATCACCCCCGACGACGAAAAGGACCGCGGGATCTAGTACGTCATAAGCCCACTAATAAGCATAGTTGGCTGTAATTTCCGATCTGTTTAAGATATAGTAGTCAAATTTATAACATAGACATCATTTTTGTTGTCGAATAGGGTGGTAGAGTCAATGACGCCTTAAGCCCTCGTATAAACATAGTTGGCTGTAATTGGAAAAACTGTTTAAGATACAGCCAGCAAATTCATAACATAGGTATCTCCCCGACGACGAAAAGGACTGCAGGGCCAAGTATGGCCTAAGTCTACTTATAAGCATAGTTCCCTGTAATTTCCGAACTGTTTAAAATATAGTCATCAAATTCATAACATAGACATCACTCGTGATGTCGAATAGGACGGTAGAGACAATTATGCCGTAAGCCCTCTTATAAGCATAGTTGACCACCATTTTCCATCCGCCGAAGCTATATCCACCAAATTCATATCATATGCATCGCCTCCGACGACGAGTAGTACGACAAGGTCAATAGCACCCTTAAACTCTCGTATAAGCATAGTCGGCTGTCATTTCCCATCTGCCGTTGTTACAGTCGACAAATTCATATCACACGCATAGTCCCCTTCATGGAGCGGGTGGCATGGTTCATTAGACCATAACCTCTCTTATAAGCATAGCTGACAACCATTTTCCAACTGCTGAGGATGTGTTAAACGATGCTAGACAAGACCATCCCGTCCTGGTTATTACAATAGAATAGCAAAAGATTTCTTTACGAACAGATTGAAACGAAACAGTCAAATTCAGAGTACAACCAANAGATTGAAACGAAACAGTCAAATTCAGAGTATAACCAACACTTACAACATTAGCAGCGGAACGCGTTTGTCCTGTCCGACATTGCGCGATCTACTAAGGCAGCCGAGGTGGTCGGCCGGCGGCGGGAGCACCGTGCAGGTCTCGCCAAGTCGAAGGGATGGCACATAACACTAGCCGAGAATGATGTAGATAGAGAGGGAGAGACAGACACGTGCAGTCCCCTTTACGAGAGGAATTCAGTTGTACAGTAAAAGGTAACAATTTATTGAAGTTTAAATAGTATATACATGTACTTATTTTTAATACGTACCATGCTTAGCGCTAGAACTGTAAGCACATTGCGAAACGAATTAATTACTCATGAATCGCTCGCCACTAAGTTTTTATTAATATAGAAATATCATTAAATGTACGAACTTTGTAATGACGAGTAAGGAGGTATCGCAACACACANTATAGAAATATCATTAAATGTACGAACTTTGTAATGACGAGTAAGGAGGTATCGCAACACACACACACACACACATTTCAACTATGTATGTACTCTGCTTTTAGAAGACTCAAAACATACAGAGAAGAGGTTNACACACACACATTTCAACTATGTATGTACTCTGCTTTTAGAAGACTCAAAACATACAGAGAAGAGGTTTACCTTATCTGAAAAAAAAACTGGTGTAGCTATTTCATACACAGAAGACCTGGAGACCGCGAGTGAATCTCGTAGCTATCGATGTGAACTCAACGGAAGCACAGACCANTTTCATACACAGAAGACCTGGAGACCGCGAGTGAATCTCGTAGCTATCGATGTGAACTCAACGGAAGCACAGACCAAAGTGACCGTCCTGCCTTTCCGTGCATGGTATACATTACCGACCAAGAAAGCAACTCACCACTTACAAGTACCGTAATTACACCACCCTTGACAAAACATACTTACTTCTTACACATGCTATTGAAATTTTTTATAGGAAATAAATAATAACTCATGCATCCTGACAGTGCATCATCCTTGAAAATAAGGTATCGCTGGTTTAATCCCCTAGAGAGTCCAACAATTTAACAGGTAAAAATACAATATGATACGCATAAAAAAAAATTATGTGTGTTATATCTATATATTTAATTATCGACCACGTCATGCAACAATCACAATGAAATATATCTTCAACAAAATATTTTTATACTTGACCGTACTCAATGTATGTTCTTCTCAAATACTTGCAGCCTGCCAGACATTTTAAATTAAGTACCAAACAGGTCACACTGTAACAACCCGAGACGGACAATATGATCTGACATGTAGTGATAATGGTATATAAGCATACAATACATTGTGTAAAAAAATGGTTCTCACTTCGTCGTCGAGCGTGGCGGGAAACAGATCGCATGACAAATAGCGGGTCCATAATGGCATATCACATGTTTTGGTGCAGTCATGTGTAGTGTGTTGCCAATTGAAAGAGAATTTTTTTGGGCACTTATCCAAACGCAATCTTTCTGACACATCCGTTCGAAATATATTCGTGAGCATCACTTTAAACTCCAACTCATCGGCGTAAGGAAAGTAATCATACGATATTTGTATGATTTACAAAAGTTCTTTGGAGAGTAAATGCCATGTGAAACATCGCATGCTTAAAACACATTGTAATGTAAAGCATACAATATTAATTACATGTCTTAATGTTTATACGAAACACGATTTTTGTATTGCTTGTTTGTTAAAAAAAAAACAAAGCAAGATGTTGAAATATTTGGTTTAAATTTACGTGTTCTGCTAAATAAATAATACTGACAATTCTTTTCTAAAGAAATTGTTTAAGTAAATTTTTTNAACTGTGAATGGACTATACGCGCGTTTTGAGCGTATTTGCGCATACGTCACTTTCTCAAGGAAGGCGGCGAGGACACGGTTTTAACTGTGGTTGGAGCGGCGCCCGGACAGCAGTCGGTGCCTGGTGCTGCGCTCTGCCGGGCTGACATTTCCTCGGCGTGCGAGCCGGCGTGTTCATTAAGCTGCATAATAAACGCAGTCTTGTTTCCAACTGCCTCCCCGCTTCCTTTCCATTTGTCTCCGCCACGGCCCAGTGCAAGCACCGCTTACGTGCCCTGCCGTCCCGACGAGCAGCGTCTGCTCGACCCCTCGAGCGCCATCTACTGGTCGATAGCCAAAGTTTCGCAAGCCGATCTCGGCCCGAACTAATTATTCACTTTGACTTTTAACCTAACGTAAGTTTGTACGTACTCTATATAACAATATAAAAATAGCCTATCATCACGGGAAAAATCCTTACACAACCCCTGACTCAATCCTCAAGAGAACACATTGTGAGTAGTATAAAATAAGTGTTTCTGGAACACCAGTGGAACACCTACAGTCCCAGTACTACGCGCGTTTACATTTCCCCAGCATATTCGATGGAATACCAGGTTATAACACAGTGAGCCTTATACATTATGGCCTTGAAGTGAGGAGATAATAGGCGTCAACCCATCAATTTATCTGTGTGAAAGCAGAAACAGGCATGTACAGAGCGGTAATAATATAGTNGTGACCTTGAAGTGTGGAGATAATAGGCGTCAACCCATCAATTTATCTGTGTGAAAGCAGAAACAGGCGTGTACAGAGCGGTAATAATATAGNATGGCCTTGAAGTGAGGAGATAATAGGCGTCAACCCATCAATTTATCTGTGTGAAAGCAGAAACAGGCATGTACAGAGCGGTAATAATATAGTAGTAGATTCTTTGCAAAACTAGTGAAATTTGTAACTGTGAAGCTGCCTGTACGAAACTCAAAAAAGTGTATAAAAACGGTATAACATTCTATTAACATCGTATTTTGTATTAGAAATATGCTTAATTTTACCACAGCACAGTTATAGATTTTGTGCCAAACCGGGTTCAATTTATTAGCGGAGGTTAGCTTTAGACATCAGTCGATATTTAGATCAGATAATTTTATGAAGGTGATCTCAGGCCTAAAAATAATGATCAATCCTGCGACAAGTGGTTCAGCTGCTTCAGACGGTGCTTGAGACGTCGTCACTGCCATGGCTAGAATTCTGACTCAAGGTCGTCCCAAGGATTTTTTCAACCTGATTTAATGATTCATTTCACTACCANAAGTGTATAAAAACGGTATAACATTCTATTAACATCGTATTTTGTATTAGAAATATGCTTAATTTTACCACAGCACATAGTTATAGATTTTGTGCCAAGTCGGGTTCAATTTATTAACGGAGGTTAGCTTTAGACATCAGTCGATATTTAGATCAGATAATTTTATGAAGGTGATCTCAGGCCTAAAAAGAATGATCAATCCTGCGACAAGTGGTTCAGCTGCTTCAGACGGTGCTTGGGACGTCGGCATTGCCATGGCTAGAATTCTGACTCAAGGTCGTCCCAAGGATTTTTTCAACCTGATTTAATGATTCATTTCACTACCACAGTAAACAAGCATGTGGAATGAGTGGCGCTCCTAATGTAGGCCACCCGTATTGTTTTTATGAAGNACAGTAAACAAGCATGTGGAATGAGTGGCGCTCCTAATGTAGGCCACCCGTATTGTTTTTATGAAGACCGAAGGTCCTTAAGCCTGTTTTTTTACCTTAGGTTGAAGGTCCCGACAATATTGAACATTATCCAGAGAATCGTAGTTTATTCCCACGCCGTTTCTGATATTTTGCAAAAATTCAATTTCTAAACTCGATTTTCAAAGGCATACCTATCTCCCTTCGGAATTGAGTTAGGCTATGAGTTGTATTGCATATGTCTATCTCATTTTCCATAACGAATAGCCTTCCGAAATATTTCTTGTTCACCTGGATAATCAATCGCTTCGTGAAGTACAAATTTAATATTAATAGTTCTAGACATCTTGGACTCATCAACTTAAACTGCTGTAAATGCCTGTGACGAAGAAATGTAAAAACTGGACACCTCTTTTATGAGCTTCCGCAGTATACCATTTTTTTTAGCGTTCTTCTCTTGTGCAATTTATTGAAAAATAAATGTCAATAATTTTAATGTACAAAACTTAATGGATTAAGTACTTCTCCCCCGAATGCCTTTTCGCTCGGTGCCTATACAGATGCGAATAGTATGTAAGAAACGAAGTTGATGGGAATGAATATGTTATCAAATTCGCTTTGGTAACACCTTTGGGACTTTCAGAAGTGTATGTTTATTAAAGAATAAAATACAACTTCTACCCTATTATTGATAATGTTAAGTTAGTAAAAAAAGTCTGTTTTTGTCTGAGCAAAGTTTTCAGCTTTTTAAGAACGTGGCGTGTCATTTTCAAGCATTGAGTTACGTTTAATTATAGATTACCTTTTTTTAAAATAATTTTTAATTCATTTTGCGTTAGTTTATTTCTTTTTAGTAGCCAAAACCGACGACAGTTTGGGCCCTTCCTCCGGTATAACTCAATTTCTGAGCACCAACTCGATATCTAGTGGTTATGAGTCCTCTATAATAACGAAGTCCCATGCATAACACTGTAAAGTGAAACTCGAATACGGTTTATTTTATTTTTCTTCATTATATCTACAAATGCTCTTTCTGTCTCCCTCTGTTTCCCATAATTATTCATTTCAGCATGATGTTTATTTATTTTGATTTTATTTCAAAATGCCGTGACTTGTATTCATAATGACTCGGCTAATGACAGTCTCAAGATGGAGCAACTCTCTGGCGTGCTGACACAAGTCCTACAAAGTCGAGACCTGCCACCGCTGCGTTGTCGCGCGACGTAGGCCGCTGTGCGCCCAAGGCGCGCGCTTCCTCGCGCGGATAATTGCGCCTTCTTCGCATTCCCGGCCCCACGATGGCGGGATTACCTGCAAATTGCTCTGGACAAACAATTACACCTTACACCTTCCCCGAGCGACGCAGTCTGGCTTCCTCGCGGCCTGGTGTCGGCGGGAGGAGGGGCCATCTTCTTCCGTCGCCTCCCCGCCCACCTCTGGTATCTTCTGGTATTGTACCACTGCTTGCTGCAGAACATACCCTCCCCTCAACGCCATCACACCCCATCATCCCATGGCTAGAGACCGTGTCTTTTCGCGTTTTAATTGCGCACCTTGATACGTGTCATAGAAGTATATATTAGTTTCACATGCGCCATTGGTAGGGACAGGTGTCTTTCGCGGAAATATTTATGGCCACGCTAGACTTCAATATCCTACGTCCACAACCACAACTTCCTTTGGTTATTGCCCCCGTGCCTATGTCAGAATACATGTTCTTATTAGACTGGGACAATCGTTGTAAAGTACTCCGATTCTGAACGTCCACGATTCGCGGACAGACGCTTGAGGCATGTGACATTTAATTCATCCAACCACCAAAGTGCATGTAAATAAAAGTGTTTTGGAGTACAACTGTCCATGACATTTTTCCGGAAAAAACACCTGTCCCATTGGATCTCCGCTCGTCAGACACGCCCTCGAGAAGCTGAGCCAATAATATGCATTCAGCACACGGTTGGCTTGATTCCGTGTGGCTAAGCCGAGCAGGAGAATGAGCTCTGACTGTGGCAAGCAGCCGATGAGTAAATGACATTGGCTCGAGTTAACTGAGTATTGTGAAGTCTAGCCTAGTGCCGTTTCATAACGCGAAATTATAGGGTCTCCACTCATGGCTCCTGCTCTCCGTGGGTTATTTCGTCAATTGCAGCTCAGCTTCGGCGCTTTTTGCAGCATCGAAACACTTATGCGTAAATGGGAAGGGGGCATCTTGTCCGCCAAGCAAATTTTGCAGGAGAGATAAAATTCGAAGTTAAGGTCGAGAAAATCGATTTTCAGTTGGCGTGAAATTAAGATTCTAAGCAGAGTTTCCCAAAGTTTTCAATTAATTGCGAACAGCCTATATAGATAGCCCAAAAAATTACGCTGAGAAGCTTTAAGTGCATTTGACTCAAAACTTTATTTTTGCACTATCAAAATTAAAAAATTCATATCCCTTCCAAATTTTGAGTCAGAAAGGTAATTTGCCTGTTTTAATTTAAATGTCCCTAATTTTGTACTTAAATATATCATGTGTGTGTGTGTGTGTGTGTGTATATATATATATATATATATATATATATATATATATATATAGAGAGAGAGAGAGAGATAGAGAATAGTAGGAACAACATGTTTGTACCCATAACTCATCTAGGGTTTTAATGTGGCGACAGTAGTCATATAAGTTGTCGGTATCATCTAAATATGGCTAACGTAAATAAAATTGGTAGCAGAATTGTCTGCTATAGTTCTGTAAGTGATTGTCGTGGAGAGGTTAGGGCGGCTGTTAACGAGGTCTTGAGAGAAATACGCAGTGAATTTCCCCAACTTTGCATAGCACGATCAACACTCCTATGCTAGCAGCCGGATAGTTCTTTTATAATACAAACTTAAAATCGTCCATTACATATTAGTAATTTCACTGCAAATATTTTACAATGCGGTCAGTACATTTTTAGATAAAACAATCAGTAATGGTAATTTTTAGCTATGCCAAGGGGATCCGAAATAAAGTTTTTTAAGTTTGAATGTGCGTTTATGTTTTGGAAAGTGCATTTTAGGCATTCCAGACGTGTTGAGCCACGGTGACATCGAAGCTTAACACCGCTGCGCTACGATTGATCAAGTATAATCTTCTTGCACGTTGCAGTCTTTAGGGTGAAGTACCACCTCCTATTATGCAATTCCCCATTCCTTTCCGCATACATTTTGCTTGGAAGTTATTTTTTTCATATGCCTATTAAATATATAAAACTGAGATAGTTTTAATGTTACGTTTGTACTGCAAAATAGTGTACATATGTATGGGACTATAAATTTTTTTTTTCGAAACGATTACGTTTAGCAAAATTAAATAAGTTAAAAGTCAAGATCAGGGTTAGATTGTTTCACGCGTTGAGTGCCTCTACAAAAGATTTTGGTATTGCCACGTGGCTGTGTAAATGACGCGAACAAGCAAAAATTAAAATAGCGAAGTTGGCGAAAATGTCTTGCAGGGCGTAATATAGCCATTGGTTTCATTCTTTCGAGAGGGACGTATCTGTTTGTGGTTTAGTTTCGAGTTACGATGAGCTGGACTTTTTATTTTTTAACTTTAACTTTAAAAATTCAGGTATTCATAAACATGAACATTTTTTAAACTTGTAAGTCTATCATAGAAGCGTGTAACTCTTCGTATTAAATTTCCTCAATCTTTAAAGATAATCATAGAATCTGTGGTCGGTAAATTCTTTAAAAAGGGTTTCAGCCTATTTGTGAAATTTTTTTACGTTATAGCGTATTTGTTAAGAAGTTCACTGAAAGTTTTTCAGCGTACAATTTCCTTAGTTAGTACAACTAGAATTATTTTGCTACAATTTTAATGTACCCATTTTATGTGTTGCAAAGTACAAAATCGCATTCCAGTGATTGTATAATAACCCCAGAAAATAAACTAGCATATATACGGGTACTAGTAGGATATCACAGAATCATTTTATGACATCGCGTTTCAGTAACAGCTCGTTAGCGGTTAGGCCTACTTAAGCAGTTTTTATATCAAGATTCGAAAAAAAATATCCGTGTCTGTATAAAAACTAATTGTTTGCAGTGATGTTGGTAGCGAAATATGAAAATTATTTATATTTTTTTAGCGTCTGATAAAATACTTAACGTTGGGAAATGGGGTGCACTGGAAGTGGTGTACATTTAATGAACATTTTAGTAAAATTGACATTATAGGAACAAGCATTTATATTGTTAACTGTTGCTCGGTATAATTTGAATGATGCACTAATTCAGTTCATTAGTCCTGTGCAATGTTAATTTTTACGGGGGGAAAAAATATTCGTAATCGGTAGAAAGAACACAGTGAGGAGGATCCACAAAACTGGTCGGGGCCGCAGTGGTGTAATGGCTAGAACGCTTGTATCCTACCTATGCGAACCGAGATCGATTTCCGGCGGGGAATCGTGCCATACGACACCGCTGGTCGCCGGGTTTTCTCGGGGATCTGCCGTTTCCACCTCCCTTGCATTCCGGTGTTGCTCCACACTCACCTCGCTTCACCCTCACCGGATCTCGAGACCCCGATGTTAGGAGCCGTCCAAACCTCTCCACACCTCTGTCCACTCAAAAGTGCTCATTTATCCGCGAACAAAATAACTTTGTAGTTCAGGAGCACGACATGGGGGTGACATAGAGCGTTGTAATTTCTTTCTCACTTTCAAGTTTAGCGCGAGCCACAATCAAGACTCCCAGGCTACATTCAAAGTAATTGCAGCGTCTAGATCCAAGGTAACGCTCGCCGCAGCGATCGTAAGTTTGCGCTAAGAGCGGCGAAGTCGGAATGCCTGAAGCTACCGCTGGCTGGCAGCTTCAAACGTGCTACCGCCGGCAGTAACTTTGGAGAGTAAAAGCAGGCGGTGGATTATATCGGCTGGCATGTTTACAACGGGCAGTTGCGGCACAAACTTTGCACTGTGCATCGCGCGGCGTGGCACGTTTCTTGATTGGTCACCAACCTGCTTCCGGCGTTGAATCACCCGTTCCCATCCGGATTTACACGTTCACCTAGACGTGATGGATAAAACATTGAAACGCCAAGCCACAGAGTGTGTGTGATTGAAATTCTCGTAGACAGCGAGGACATTATATACTTTACATATATACACGTGTGTGTATGGTTAATTTCACTGATTTCAGCCTGAGCTGTGGTATCACATCTCATATCGACATGTTCCGACAGCACGGTATGAAGTAAACAAAAAAAAAGTGTTTTACATATAAATTTAAATAGAAAATAAGTTAATAAAACTGCAAAACCCTATCATTTTTCGAATTTTTCAAAGACGAGTAAAATTAACTTTGGGGCTATCATGTGGGATATTGGTAGTTTGCTTACATACAAATGTTTCCGCGGAAATAAATTATTCGTAATTCTCTCTCGAGTGAAAGTACTCCGCGTGGCCAGAACGTAATAGGCAAAGTAAAAAAGAGCCAGTGAAAAAACGACTGTTAATCTTAACATGTCAACAGGTCCTCACAAAAACTTGCAGGACTCCTAACTCTTTCGCTACAGTTTCGCACAAATGTTTACACGATATGTCAGTAAGTTATGATGTCATATCTGCACGATCGAGAAGTATGACCTAATTCTCTAGGAGCCTGCTAAGGAAAATCCAACGCAGTTTTTTTTTTTTGTAAGTTGACGTCATTTTCAAGCTATCGCCACCCCTCGTTCATTTTTGTACACTTTTACTTTTAAAAACATTATGATTTTTTTTACTAAAGAAATTCTCAAGTTAAATACTGTATAGGCTAAACCTTCACCAGCGCCCAAGTTTCTGGTCCTCTGTATTTGTTGTGTAGCCGTGGTTAAGGTTGCACATGATTAGCTAGTTGTTTTTTTTATCCCTAGGGAAGCGAACCTTTATTATTTGTTGCAAGGCGTGGTACAGTCGTATTCTACGAACATACGGCAATCAGTACCTTAATCTAGAAGGTGAGAAATGTGAAAGATTCATGATATTGAGGAATGGCACCGACGTAAAAGGGATTCATCACAGCTGCTAAAATTATAGCCTACACTTTAAACTCTTGCACGTGAATAGTTAGTGGCAATATCATCGAGCACGCAGAATGGTGTTCACTGGTTGCAAGAAAAATGCTGAACTCCAATAGAGCGAATACCAAAACATTACGTGACTTCAACACATGAACTCTGAAATTAGCGTGTGACTGAACGGGATGTAACCCTTAAACATAATTAATCAGCGGATTATGTTACGTTGTGTAATTTTTTTTATCTTCGGAACGGTAACGGAGCGCGAAGGTAACCGTGTAAGTCTGTCTCCGCGACCGAATCGCCGTCCAACGAGGTGAGATGGGTGAAAAGGCCACGGGAAGGAGGGGTGATTGGGGGGAAGGGGTCAGTTTATAAACGGTGGCGCGGAGAGAAGAATTAGCATTCTTGGGCACGGCCGGAGAGTTTACCTGGTCCATTGAGGCGGCCGCCAAAAATCCGCGNGCGGTAACGGAGCGCGAAGGTGACCGTGCAAGTCTGTCTCCGCGACCGAATCGCCGTCCAACGAGGTGAGATGGGTGAAAAGGCCACGGGAAGGAGGGGAGATTGGGGGGAAGGGGTCAGTTTATAAACGGTGGCGCGGAGAGAAGAATTAGCATTCTTGGGCACGGCCGGAGAGTTTACCTGGTCCATTGAGGCGGCCGCCAAAAATCCGCGTTGGCCCGGGCCCGCCACGCGCAATTAACAGCTGGCACGGGGCGGGCGCCCCGCACAAATAAAATAAAACACGGGTGTTCCTCCTTGAGAATTGCGTAAAAGGAGGAAGGGGGAGCCATCCGACATATCAACTCAACCAACTGAGTGTGTCCGCCACACCGGGTCTAGCACCTTTGCACCGGGCGGACGATGTTTCTTATAAGAAACACGTGCTTGTAACCGTGTCTTTGTCGTGAGCTTTCCCAAGAGGAATCCTCGCTTATTTTAGGCGTTGAAATGCCACGAAATACTTTATATATAATTTTAGGTCATTAAAAATGTTTGTGACATAATAAATGATATTGCAATGGAAGTGCAAAGAAAGTGGAAAAGTAATTAACAAACGTCAGTTCAGGAAAGTATTGAAATTTTAATATACATATTTTGCTTTTCAAACCCTAAAATCATACTCAATGAACACGCTTTAAATAATTGGACCACTTTCTTTTCAAGACGTAAATTATATTTTTAGTAAAATTTCATTCTAAAATACTTATAGCCTGTTCACGGTTAATAGAGCACGTTCGAAAGCTCTGCTCGGGAATTATTTTCCTCATTTTGTATCCTTCCTCCTTAAGTGCAATTAACGTTGCTATGGGCCTGGTCACATTATTAATGCGCCATCCAAGTAATACCAGTAACAGTTAGGAATGTAAATGTGTTACCAATATGCAAATTCGTACTCTAATGTGTATAAAACATGAAATATATACTGACCCCAGTGGACATGAATTTAGATATTACACTCGCAATCAACGTCAAGCTTTAAGAACTAATTTTCTATATTCGCTGTAAACTTAACTATAGTAACCTGCATGGCAGTGTGTATTGTAGCTTATAAGTAGTTCGGTTAGTAAGTTAGTGGATGCGGTGGTGCGTGGCTGCCTACACTCGAGTCGTCATCAGTTCATGAGCTTATTGGACGTCACTGTAGCGCGTGGTTGCTTACACTCGGAGCACCCGCCAATCCACAAACTTACCGACTGTGGTAGTATACAGTTAGGAGTAACGATTTGTTCAAAGATTTATCACAGAAATTGTTGACTTTACACTGAATAGCCTATATACACAGTATTAATTAGGCAAAAACGTTGTTGATTTTTCTCTGATGTTTTCATAGTTTCCCTTCCTTTTGCGGAGCATTTGCATTATCCCTAATCTTAGATGAATTTTCGAATGTGGCCTGTCTCTTGAAGTTATATTTTTACAAGGGGGGTGGGGAGCTCAAACCATATTAGCTGCTTCCCCTCACCCCCTCACACCCCACACTTCTACATTTCTTCTCCCGTGACTTGGGACTGCAATGGTCGCGTGGATTATTCGCCTGCCTCCCTTCGTATCGAACCTAACGGGGTCACGCCAAGAGATTAGTGAGTTGGAAACACACGGAGGGCCTTTTTGTCCGGAGGGTTTTCTCGGAGTTATCCTCCCACCACTCCCGCCTGGCATTCTGTTGCCTCTTCGTCTTAGTGTCATTCCTCTTCACACAAGGATTACCGTGGTTTGCGCGTTCCGTTTCGGAAGCCCGTTACTTGGTGAGTGATAATTTTATTTATACCTTTCGTACGGGCTCACCAGAGATTGGCAAAGTTCAAAAGCAGATATTTAAAATTATAGTCGAATTCAAGTGTATTTTGCGTAAAACTTCGCAGTTGTCTGTATGCTTGTGCCAACGGAAATTGTACACTGTCTACGCCAGTTGTAATTTGTTATATTAACTCCGACAAGGTTGCACGTTACACTGAAGAGCCAAAAATCTGGTACACCTGCCTAATATCGTGTAGTTTCACCGTCCACCCTCCTGAACACGCAGAAGTGCCGCAAGACGACGCGGCATGGACTCGACTAATGCCTGAAGGTATGCACACCATGAATCCCAAAGCGCAGTCCACAAATCCAATCTGCGTCAATTTGAGAAAGGGTTGCACGTCTGTCACGTTTAATGATTCTCGTCAGTCGTCGTTTGTCCCGTTCTTTCACGATCTTTTTCCGGCCGCAGCGATGTCGAAGATGTGATGATGTTTTACCGGATTCCCGATATTCACGGTACACTCGTGAAATGGTCGTACGCGAACATCCAAATGTTATCGCTACCTCGGAGATGCTATGTCCCATCTCACCACGTTCAAACTCACTTAAATCTTGATAACCTGCCATTGTAGCAGCAGTAACCGATCTAGCTGCCGACCGCATCGCGTTACTCTG